>JABFEA020000130.1:16879814-16893836 GCA_019775915.2 Cyphomyrus plagiostoma | reverse complement strand
GCCGCCTCTCTCCCTGGCCCAAAGCGGGCAGACGCACGATGCCGCCTCTCTCCCTGGCCCAAAGCGGGCAGACGCACGATGCCGCCTCTCTCCCTGGCCCAAAGCGGGCAGACGCACAATGCCGCCTCTCTCCCTAAGGCACCCTAAGGCAGAGTTTGACTACGGGCAGCTGTGCGCAGCACCTTTGCTCTTCAGCATCTAAGGTTCCAAAAAAGTCTCTGGTCTCCAAACATAAACATTGAAAATAGCACAGATTCATACGGCAAAAGTAGGATGTTTCTCTGAAGTGCTTAGTAGACATTTTCTCCTGAGTGCAACACCATGCGTTTACAGAGCACAGCTGGGCCGAAACAATATTGAATTAAATACTTTTCCCAAGAGTGAATCAGCAGCCGCCCCCCTCCAGGGAGCAGGAGACCTTCTCTTCACATCACTGGAAGCCAGCACTGGCATCTTCAGCCCATGCCTTCCCGGGGCCCCCGGCACGGGGGTGGGGGGGCAACATCACGCTGTGACTGTATCAAATGGAGGGGGGAAGCTCTTAGAGCCGAAGCGGCTGGATACGGCGCCTTCGACCGGAAGAGCCTGAGCAGACTCTCACTTCATTAACAATCCGAGAAGGACGACATCACACTGACCTGTCCCCATCCGGGTCTGAGATCTGCACCTGTCCCCATCCGGGTCTGAGAGCTGCACTCCACCAGAAGCATTTTCAATAGCCAACGGTTTCGCCTTTTTAATTACACAATAAGCGGCAACATTTTAAAGAATTATGGCCTGACTGGTGGATGCTCTACGCATAGAGGTTTACCGTATATTTGATCAGGGTGTAGTGTGTCTTCTGAACAACAGTCACTTACAACTGACTGTTACAACTGGAAGCTGGCAGACAGGACCGGAAAAGTCAATGGAGGAACATCTCTGCCACAAGCACTTCTTTAGAGGATGGTGGCGAGGGTGATTGCAGAGGCAGTTTAGCGTGCGTTTTGTTTCATACACGCAGAAATATTGTTTCCTGGTTAAAGAATAACAATGGCATTTTGTTATTTTGACAAAGATTGTAGTTTATTCTCTACCGTGATGCTGAATGTAACATGCCAGAACTTAACCTTGAAATCAGGAACTGAAAGAAACAACTGGACGGCTGCACAACTAAACTAGATTTTAATGCTCGTATTAGGGTGCAAAGGGACAGGTGCAGCAAATGTACATTTAATTGTCACAGGAGGGCTACAGTTTAGCTTTCAGCTTGGAGGCAAAATACTTCATAGGGATATTAAAACACAGCTATTGTCACAAAGCACACTCAGAAGTCACTGTTTTACAAGCGGAACCCGCCACCATTAAAACTGACGGGCAGGGCCTTTCAAAAACACACGCATTTTTATATTCCAAATGTAAGTCCTGTCATCACAGGGACACACACATTTCTCTGAATACTTCAATGCCAATATAGACAATTAGGACAAAACACAGAAGACATCATTTCATCTGGACTGAATTCCCTTGGCTAAACTGGGAAGACAAGTTTACAACACATGAGATGCACCAAAGCAAAGTAAATACCCTCTTTTGTGTGGACAAAGAATCTTTTGACTTTTCTTGTCTTCAGATATTTGGGCAAGAGGTTGCAGAATATTCTGGAACTTGTAGATGGTGCTTCAGCATTATCCGTTTCATTTCAGGTGTGACGTCATGCTCTTTGTTATATATTGCAATCAATTTAGAAATACAATTTCCCACAGCCACTCCCAGCTTTTGGACCAATCAGCAAGGATCTTATTGGTGTTATGAAGCCTTTCAAAGACAATGTGCCAAAAAGCAGTACGAATTACCGTCACCATGTACCACTGCACTGTATACATTTACAGCATGAGTCATAAAAAAAAGCTCCTAAAACACAGAACGAGAATGATGTAGCTTAAACTTTACCATGCTAGAGTACAAAATGTAAGGAGGTAAGAATAGGAATTAGCACAGATACTCCAGGTGTGGAAAAACCATGATAAGCGATCTAATGACATTCTGATGCAATAAAACCAAAATGAATACTCTGTTAAACAAAATCTTTGCAAAAGAAAAAAGTCCTGGCTGGTGGCACAAAACCACACACACACACACACACACACACACACACACACACACACACACACACACACACAGGTTTGTGGGGACTCTCCATTCATTTGTATGGGGAAACTCTAATCCCCATACAAACGATCTTAACCCCTACCCAGCCCTAACCTTAACCATAAGTAACCAAACAAACTTTTGGCACTTGTAGTTTTTTAATTGCATTCACAGATCTTTTTGGGGACCTGAGAAATGGTCCCCACAATACAAATAATATTGTGGGGGACACAATGTAATTGTAATCCACACCCCATACACACATGTTTGTATTCATATCTTAGTGGGAACCATCCATTCATTTCTATGGGAAAAATTCCCAACAGTGATGACCTTAACGCCTAACCATAATTAAGCAAATGAAATACAAGTTTTTTTATTTAAATCATTTTAGAAAACTAATAGAAAACAAAAAAATGGTCCCCACAACATTAGAATAACAGGTTTTTATCACATTATGGGGACATATGATCCCCACAATGTAATATATACATAACATACATACACACATGCACACACAAATAAGTAAGGGCACTGTGTTCTGGCTTACAATGATTGATTTTGATTAATGATGATAAATCGCATACTGTGATTTTTCAACAGCACCCATTATAACCATTATTACATGTTTTTTCAAAGCGAGTCAAGGTTAAGTGTGTTTCTCCAACCGGGCCACTTTGGGACTTGAAGCAAGTTTCGGTGTAATCACCATGCAGCTGGGTGTACCAGCGATCAAGATGAATAACCGCAATAGTATGGTTTGGTAATAACATTTGGTAGATCAGTCTAGAGTGGAGCAGAATTAAACGACGTAGCTGCGTTTCGTCATCCTGTTACGGCGGACGTCACATGCCAAGGGAAGCGCAAAACAATGGGGAGAATACCCAGGGCGCCTCAAGTGAACGGAACCCTCTTAAAGCTAATTAAACACATCTATTTTTAGGCTTTCTGAAGGAAAAAGAACTGTACAGTTAAATAGGGCTCATAAGACCCCAGCACCGGAAAGGGCATCTCTCTAACTTCTTTATTTCTACATTAATCTCAATTAAGAGCCAGCTGACAGGCGTTTGTAGTGAAATAACAAATTAAAATATTCTTGTACACCTCACATACTGTTTCAGTTAGGTTTTATTTACTTTATTAAATTATTATTATTATTATTATTAATAATAATAATAATAATAAGCACCTTTGAAGAAGAAGATATTAATTTTTGAATATATAATATATATATAGAATATATGAAATTATTTTTGAAACACGATCATGCATCATTTTATTAAGATTTAAACTCTAAATAAATTCACAACATTAACAAGAAAAGATCGAGTATTTTTTACTCCGTGCTTCATTCCTTCATATGTTCATAATTCAGTCTTCAGTCATATTTTTTCTCTTTACTTACACGGGTAACACCTGACACAGTGTCACCACAGGTTAAAATACCCGCCCCTTCCCCGTTATATTCACATCCAGAAATGAAGACAGAGCCCAAGTTTGAACCCGCCACAGACCGTCGGACTGCTGGAGAAGGAGCAAAGGAAGTGATAAACCAGGATACGCATCGGTCGAGTTACTCACGAGAAACCTAAGAACGGACGCCATGCCCCGGCACACAAGCTCCACCCCATCGAGACTTTGACCTCGGAGAAAAGAAGCCGACCAATGCAGAGCCTCGAAGCAGCTGGCGAACCCGGGCCAAAGCGGAGGAAATTCAGCAGATCCCATCCCAGAAATTCAGAAAGTTAATACTGGGCCCTAAGCTGTAAAGGGCATGATGACGGCTCACCAATCATTGCAAGGCAGATTTGGAGCCAGATTACACCCGACTGCACGGCCATCCACCGAGGCTCTGGAAGCTCCCAAATCAGACAACAGACAGCCGAAAGGCGCACGCACTCATTTCACAAACTCCCTTCCTTCGAATGCAATCATCCTCAGAATTCAAGGTTACAGAAACGTAGCTTGAAGTGCATCATTCAGACGGTTATGAAATACTTAACATCAGACTAATTGTAATTCTGCAGAAAGCGTGTCATTAAAATTTGCCTGCACAAACCAGTGATCTTCTGATCTTTGGTGTAAAACTTCTGGAAATCTGCTAAATGAAAGACAAGTGTCAGTCAAGCGGAACCTGGATTTCAAGTAAGCGACGGCTCTCCTAAACCCGCAGCCTTTCTGTGAGCCATGAGCAGTGCCTGTATTTAGGAAATCCAGGGTGGGTGGTATTACCGCGCTCACTGCATGATTTAACCCCATGAGAGTTAGGTTAAACCCATCAGTGATTGACAGAGCAAAACAATCCCACACACCCTTCGGTCTGAAAGCCTCTCTTTATATAGAGGATTTCAGTGTTTTCTATTATCTAACGATCAGCTTTCAGTCTCTTCATAAGACAGCACTTCATAACTAAACCTGTGTTATCTCCTGGATGCAATTTTTAATCAGATACAGTACTTCAACTATTACAAATTTAAGGCCACTTATTAGTAGGAGTAAACAGAACTTAATTTTATATGGAAGGTTAAAAAAAAAATCAAGGTACATTTTATAGTCAGTTCCACATATACAGCTCTGAAAAATTATTATTATTTTTTTTTTTAAATCTGCAGTTTTAAACCCTGGTTTGATCATGGTTCTGCTGGCAGAAGGCTACGCTGGGCAGCAGGATGCTTCCAGGTTCAAAATGTCTAAGACAGCAGTACAGAAGAACAAGGTGAAGCAGGAGACACTGGGAACGACCAGAAACCAGTCAGTTAATGGCCGGAAGCAACATTCTAATACCGGAGATAACCATCAACTTATCCAACAGTTTCTCATGAATTGGAAGATGACATCATGCGACCTTCAAAAGGATCAAAATGGGAGACATTAAGTGCAGGTGTGAAGTGCACTGCTAGGACAGTTCGTACCAGGCTCCTAGAAGCAGGACTGAAGTCCCATAAAGCAAGGAAGAAGCCCTTCATTAGTCCATGGAGTCCTATACGGAGGTGACATCATTTTCATTGGTCATAGTGCAAACAGGAAAGCAGCAAAACTGACTTTTTTTCCTAAACAAAATCGATATGTATATATATAGATCTATGGGCTCCAGACCCCCTGCGACTCTGAATAGGACGAGCAGGTACAAAATATGGATAGATGGATGGATATCGATGTATTGGAAAGTGAATCACTCATACAAGTTGCATAAAACACCTCACAAGATCATGCATCCCAATCTCAACATAAACGGACAGATTACATAGCACAGTTTATGTTAATCAGTGCAGTCGCCACAAGAAGATCCTCAAAACCATCAAATCAACAAAACAACACAACATCTTAGTGATAAATGAATCCAAACTCTAACCCTTAATTTAAATTGTAGATATACTCCGGGGCTAAGGGCCTAAAGTCACTGTTTTATCTCTCACCCTTGACACTTTCTTCCACATTTGTTCGGGTTAGAATGATGCTTGAGTGATCATTTCCTGGCCATTTAAAATCCCTTTAAACAAAATTTCTGCCATATAAAAAACACTGCCATGCTATCTACAGTTGTCAGCCCTTTCATGCTTGCAAAATAGCTAGAATATAATACACCATGTCGGGAACCAATTTGAAAAAAAATGTACTTTCTCGAATGTGTTTTCATCCATCCACGGGATAAGAAAGAAAAGTGTGTGACTCTAGTGGCTAATGCCTTAAAGACTTACACACTGTACCAAAAGTACTCTGAAGCTCGTGAGTCTCCACAGCTTCTGTAACGTGTTGAAAAATCAAACTGCACTGTTTACTTTTACAAACCAGCGGAGTGCAGCCTGAAAACGGATGCTATCCGAGCAGCACTGGATCCAGTGACACTGGGCATTTGTCTTTATTTGCAGCTCCATAACTGCAGTGTTTTCAGCTGGGACCGCACTGATAGGCTCAGGGAAGAGCTCTTCAAAGCCTTCACAGCTCTATAAAGGTAACCCTTGGCGATCTCGTGGCCTTGCACGGGGTAAACGTGGCCCTGCACTCCCCTTCCCAGGGTACATGTCTCTACACACATTCCTGCCACACATTTCTAGCAAGTTAGCACACCTGGAGACTGCGTTTGGAGGGGGTGAAGTAACCCCAAGCCAGACCCGGACCCCAACACCTTGTTCAAGCAGCTTCCAGGACACTGAAAAGATAACAGTGTCCATATGACAAAAGAAGTCACTGTTTACTAAGCTTGGATTCTTCGCTGCAAAAACAACCATTTGGTTCTCAATTGAATAGAGACACCATGGCTGAATAATGATGTACACAGGGTAGGGTCGGGATCGCCCATATATAAATGATTATTAATACTTTATGTATATATGTCTTACATATGAAACACATAACGTACTGTATAACGCATTCACTACTTATGTCATTACCAAGATAAAAGTTGATCCTATCTTGTATGTCCTCAGAGATTCAAAATCAGACAGTGCGCTTGTATGGAGTGTTACTGCCATTGTTCAGTATACAGAGTGTTACTTCCTCTGTCTCTTTATGTATTATTGCCAATTTAGTCCCCATACCAAATATTTCAGCTGGGTGATGCTTTTATTGGTTTAGAAATGTGAACCTCTGACACATTTTGCTTATTTATTTATTCATTCACTCATAAAAATATACTTCTTTAAAAGCAAATTGTGCTTCATCAAAAACCAATGATACTTCTTGCAGCAACACCGACAAATATCACTTTTCCCAATACCCATCAGAAAAAGTCGGCTGCGACTGTCAATTTAACATCATTTTCAGAATGGGGACCAGCTTACACAACATGAGTTCTAACTTAACTTTCAGTGGGTGTAAGACACAGCTGATTTCACACTGCTGATGTGATACCAAATTAACCAAAGTGTGTGTGTGTGGGGGGGGGGGACTTTATCAACTGGGTTACTTAGAAACTAGGTGGCGGCATGCAACACAGCAGGCTATGGATTTGTGCCCATGCCATGGTTGTGGGTTCAAATCCCAAGGTCAACAGAATAATTATACCACCGTTGGGCCCTTGAGCAGGATTTGTGACAGCAGCTGCTGGCTTGTCCCTCTCCGATCTTCATTTGTACAACACTGTGAATAAAAGTGTCTACTAAATGAATAAATGTAATGAAAATTAATACGGTGTAATTTATTCAGGCTGTTCCAGGGTAAGCATGCACAACACCCAATACACTCCACATGGTACATATCCTGAAAAAAATACTCAAATACAGAGAATATAAAGAATGCACTTGCCACCTTTGAGCAATCAGCAGGCTGAATTTGCTCCATCCACAACAACTGCTGCTAATTGTCTCATCTTGGCCAAAGCAGATGCAACATGACCCTTGCTGTGTGACATGCCACATTAGGGGCTTGTAAGTGGCTGCTGCCTTCATTTGATACAATCTCATTAAACCCAGGGTACAAGTTTTGATTGTCTGATGAGCTACGTTCCTAGTGTTGTGCTAACAGACTGACAAATGCAGACTTTTTTTTTTTTAAACCTGCTCATCCATTCTCTCTGCATTCAGTTTAGAAGTTACTGAGTCCTCTTAGTTTAAAGGGAACAGTTAAGGTAATGATTCAATCCAATTTACTCTCTACACGAATGTATAGGATTTGAATGTTGTGTGTTTGTCCTACAGTGGATTAGTACCCCAAACTGGGTTATTCCCTGCCGTGCACTTCTGCTCTGGACCCCCGCAAACCTGCATAGAACAAGAAATGGATATAGAAAATAAATGGATGGATGGATGGATGGACATACAGGATTTTAAAGGTTTTGCTGATTAGATTACAGCAGGCAGCATTTTGTTATTGTGCACACTCTCTTAAACAAATATCAATAAAACGAGAGCTCTCCCGAAATACCCAGTAGTTGGGCTTGCAAATGCAATCCCGCTTGCAGCTGTAAGCAGCGTTCAGTTTAACTTATTTCTTTAATTACAATCGTCTATAATTATCTGTTTAAATAAAGCAATTTCCTCTTGAGTCCCTAAAACAAGGTGCATTTGAACCTGCAATCACTCACGAGTCAAACGTCAACAACGAAAACACATACTCGAATCACCAGCATGACCTGCCATCGATTTACATTTTTTTTAAGTTAATTCTCAATATCAGTGCTCCACAAAGAAAGAAAAATGGCTCCTTCCTACGCGTGGCTATACTTATGCACCTGCAAATATTCTAACATTTGTCTTGTAGAACTCCTAATACAATTCCTAGAATAAGATTAAAATAACGCATGACACAAGTAGAAAGCAAATACTATGGCGGACTTCAGACTAACTACCCATGATTCCTTGTAATGTCAGTTTTAATTCTCTGGCTTTGACAGACTCTTGGGGTGTGGCGTGCCGCTGAAGAAGCTCTTCCCTCTCAGTCCTTGCTGCTCCACAACTAGCCTATAAAACTGTCTGTTCGACTCTTCATGCCGTGATATGACACCAGATTGAAACATGACACCCAACTACCAACAGCGAGCGGCACTGACAGATGCGACTATTAAAATTCCACTTTAAGGATGTTTCTCAGCTGGTGGATCAAAATAAATCCCATCATAAATCCATATTGTAAAAGGAAAAGAAACATGAATTGGCCACTTTATTTATACGCATGAATACATATCGACTGCTAGAAAGTATACTGACAGAACAACACACTCATATGTGAAGCGTTTGAAATAAGATTTTAAGTAACACGGGTGTCAACCTTCAATAACTTTTACGTTACATATTTGGGGAAAAAAATGTATATCAAATGTAGCACAAAAATGTATGCGTGAGTATTTCAGCACTCGAAACCCATTTTTCCATCGGCGCATCAGGTTTATCGTCACACTAATCCTAGACGTATTGCCGAGAGTGGTGCTGAGTAATAGGCATTAGGCTACCTGTAGTAGCAAAATACAACAAACATGACCAATGAATAATAGACATTAACGCATCCCAAACGGCGATGTATTCCCAAAATAATGCGCCTTAAATCATTTTATAAGCACTTTCAGAAATTAATAGATGCAATGGCTACTGAAAGATGGCAATAATAATTAAACAACAGCGGCTGGGATTAAATTGGGTGCGTGAGAAACAGAGCCGTAACTGCCCCCCCGACCACCCAGATTAGATAACCGCAGACAGGGACGGCTGTACTGGTGCTGGGGAATATCAGACAGAATGACAGATGTTCGGATTACACACCGGCCCTCAGGCCTCGTCTGGGTTTACTGATGGAAATCCATATTTAACTAAATTAATAAATACTTTTTGTAATGATGGGACCAAAAAAAAAACACGTTCATTTTAAACAACAACAAAAAAGAGAAAATGTGACATCAATTGTTTTAAAATATAGACGCTGGTATTTAGCGATCCTATAATCTGTGTATTAAAAACATCCGACGAATAGGGTATCGGTTACTGCCCACTGTATCCTCCTATTAACAAATTCACCACGATAATGTGATGGGCACTGTAAAAGTACGGGATTATTAAACATCTGCACAGATCTATGTCTACGCAGATTCATCCTGACAGAGAGCCGGAAAGATAAATCCAGAATGAAAAAAAGTCTTCAGAGAGCCCAGGTAATTGCTCTGATCAAAATGTGACTACAGCCTTTAGTTACCTTCAGCCCAACACAGCATATACACTGTGCCACAGCAGAGATTTTGTGTGCAGAGTACAAACATTCACATGGCGTTTCAGTCCATCAAAAATAATTTATCGAAATCCATTTGACTTCCTTGCCTATTGTCGCGGATTTGCTCACAACACTTACGAGCACATGTTCCGTTTGCCATCTGAAAACCACGTCAAATAAACTTGCAATCAACAGCATACAAGTACGGCAACTATGCACATATAACTATTATATACAACAAAAACATTATCGGCAGGATTTAGCACACAAATGCACGTTGCATTTTCCATTCCGATTAGTTATACGTGATAAAAAAGCACAACTCTTTACAAGCGTAAAATAAATACCCTACATATACTGACATGAACAAAATACTACAACATCATTGAGAACTACTACGACTAACACTAATAACGGTACTAACAATAAATGCCATTTGTCCAATAATCCCTGCCTTTTAAGACGTTCAGACGTCTTAAAATGTTAATTGCATTTATAGCGCGTCTTCTAAAGGCAGCTTTCAATTGTGATGCGTTAATAACTGACTGTTCTGTCACTATATAAAGAGTCAGAAATCACTTATGCCCGTATTCAGAAGGGAATGCAACATAGTATATAATAATGTAGCAGGTTACTTACAATGTCCACATATCTTTTTCGCTATAAGCAAAAATGAAAAAAAGAAAGACAGAAGAAAACAGGCAGTGTATATGGGGTTGTTAAACGCGACTGTATCCGGCGCTGTGAAGTAGAGACGTACTTACAGCGATACATCAGCTTGATTCTCCGCTCCGGAGCAAAACACTCGCAAGATCCCCGGCGAGTCCCGGCTCCTCCGCACCGAACAGCCGCGCGAAACGTGCCTCCGGAGCCTCCCGTGCAGCCAAGATACAGCGAGGCGATTCTTTCGGCTATGATGCGATGCTGCGCTACTAGACGCTGAACAGCTGTGTCCTCGCCCACATTAAGCAGGAAGTGCGATGGCTGTCCTCCATGCCATCAAACGCACGTCCGCGTCCGAAGCCGAGGCTCTCAGCCGACTGCGGTGGGCACGAGGCAGGCGGGCGCTCGCCGCCCCTTTCGGGCCACCTGCTGGCACATGTTCATTATAAAATCTTTAGGTGCCTTCTTACTGACTAACGTCGGATGCCGCTTACAGTATGTAACTTATAAATTAGACAAAGTAAATATGTAAAGCAGGACAGCTGTTTTTCGTTCTCGAAACAGAATAGTGTACATTTTTCCTGTTTGTCATTCTTGTCAAAGGCCATAACGAAGAAAGTGGTTTAATAACTAAGAAGCTAACGTTTCTTTTTAATCCTGCATGAAATGTGATTAAGACTGATAATTGAATCAATGCATTCGTCAAGCCCGACGCTAATTCCTGTTAGTTTTGTTTGTCGCAGCTGTTATGCGATTTGTGTTAAGTTTGCGGTCATGTTGAATGCACACACCAACAATTTTGCACATATTTTTTCCCTTAATTGCATACCTGTAGTCTAATTAGTTCATTAGTTCACCAGTTGAAGCTGAGAGTGACGTAACGGACTCCGCGTTACTGACGAGTTAACTTCGGGTTTGTTAGGGGGGCATCGCCACGTGCGCCGGTGGGTGACGGTCACCGTGAGCTCACGCTCCTCTGATCCTTCACTACTGTGACACTCCCATGACACGATTCACCAAACACTGCAGTGTGACCATACGCATTTGCCTATTTTGCAGTTACCCCCGTCAACAAATGGGAACGGATAGCGATGGCAACAATAACGCGCTCTACTTTCTCTCTCCGTCGTTTCTCCGGCCCTTTTCTCTCAGTCGGCGACACTTCAGCTCAGCTAAGATAAACATCCCACTTTATATGGTTCTAATATTTATTGCATTTGTTCTACCCCACCTTATATATTCAATCATAAAATAGTTATGCCCATCCATAGTCGTAAATCCACTAGATGGCATCAAGTTTACAAGTAAAACAAGGTCAAACCCTGCAAATTTTGGGGTGGAACTTGTGGTATCAGCCAATTTAAATATTTAAATATTGTTAGATTCCTCATTTTTCCATGGAAATTGTAATTATTTCACTGTAAAGGAAATTGAATTAAATTAATAATTCTCCTTTGACTAATGAATGCAACCTTTGATCCTTTATTTTTTTTCTTTCTCTTTATTTAAGCCTTAATTACAGTAAGTAGGATTTAAGAAAACCTACTGCTTTTAAAACAGTAATTGGGAAAAGGCGATAATTAAAGAGTAACTTAATTAAATTCGCAGGGTGGTTCCAACATAGACAGAGGAATAAAGTGATTAAATTCCGCAGCCTGAACTGAATTTACCAAGCTTGCATTATTATTATTATTATTATTATTATTATTATTATTATTATTATTATTATTATTATTATTATTGTATAATAATATAAACAACAGCAATGATGATTTAGTTTAATGTTCAGAGTCTCGCAACAAGAACGAACAAACAACAAACAGCATATTTTCAGTGTTTCATGAGATATATAATATTTCAAAGCTGAAACAACTTCAAAGGATAAATTAAAGTATGCAGCACATTACAAGGAAATAAATGCTTTCATGCTTAGGAATGCATTTAAATAAGGATTAAGGACTGAAGAGCATCTATCAATTAGTTTATTTTCCTTGGAGACATTCACAATGAATGAATAAATAGCACAGAGGAGTGATAAAAACCTGCCGCCAACATGTGCTCCCAGTGTGGAAACTCCTCACTGCTCCCCCTGAGGTGTATGCTCCCAGTGTGGAAACTCCTCACTGCTCCCCCTGAGGTGTGTGCTCCCAGTGTGGAAACTCCTCACTGCTCCCCCTGAGGTGTGTGCTCCCAGTGTGGAAACTCCTCACTGCTCTGCCTGCGGTGTGTGCTCCCAGTGTGGAAACTCCTCACTGCTCCCCCTGAGGTGATGGCTGTTACGTGCAATGGAACAGGGCCTTGCAAATCTCTCCAAGCTTTCTGGTACTCATCACATTTGGCATCTACACATAAAGCATATTATAATGAACATAAGTTTAAAATAACCTTTACTTAGGAACTACCGTTAAAATATCAGTTATGATATTAATGCAGAGTGACTTGTTTTCCTAAGTAAAAGCGCGTTACTCCCCATCGGAGCTGTAAGAGTTGCCTTCATAGGTTTTCGCTCTCAGCTTGCTAATGACTGTCTTGCCGAGACATTTAACCTCAATGCTCTCTGTCTTCCCACTAAGGACAGCAAAGCCCTGAACTGTGAAATGGAGCAGGCCGAACCCCACAAAGTATGAAATTCCCTCCGTGAAAGAGAAGGCAGCAGTTAGAGAAATTCAAAAAGCCATATAATTACTAGCGTAACTCACACGTAAATATGATCTGTTTAATAGTGCCGCAGCAACACTTTCCCTCGTAACCGCTTTCAAGATTATGTATTGCTAATTGAGAGAGACATCTAGCTCTAAGTGTCTAAGATTTTCTGCGTAACCCAAATGAAGTTTCAGAACCATCAAAATGTAAAACACAAAACAGCCACATTGACCCTCGATTTATCTGCGGCTGACTCCCAGCAGCTCTGGCAAACTCATGTTGACTATCGCTGTTCTGAAAGATCCACTGGAAGACAGGCTGAATGCCTGTGAGGGCTGGGCTGGGAGATAGTGCTAGGGTGGACGACATGGCATCTCTGCTTCCGTCACTGTCATCGTGATTGGCTAAGATGCCCGTGACAGGAGTTCAGGTTCCATCTATGTGCAAAACAAAGGGTGACGTCATGCGTGTGGTCATTCTCTGTAACTATGATGAATGAGGAAATATGTGGGAAAATACTAATTGGTGATACAAACATTTACTAAAACTAGACAGTCTAGGTATGAAATACTATGTAATGAGTTATAAGAGTATGCACATCAGTCAAATATCTGCTACATCGCTTAACTAATTATTACTGAAAATTTTATAAATTAACTCCATTATGAATAGTACTTCAGAGAGCCATGGCAGGTAACATCTGTTTTAAAGTTAATCGTTTCACACATGGGCTCCTGGGCTTCTCTGAAATGCGAGCAATACTTGATAAGCTTAATGAGACTCTCTTTTTTTAATGCACAACTCATCTGTGACGTCTAGTAAATAATCACATATTTCCATCCAAGTTAGACAAGAGAGTGCAAGGCTGCCTTGAGGACGCGTGAGACTGTGCACGCTTAAGGGCTCGTGTGAACTTGGGGACGCGTGAGACTGTGCACGCTTAAGGGCTCG
>JABFEA020000130.1:16865869-16879004 GCA_019775915.2 Cyphomyrus plagiostoma | reverse complement strand
TATTTATCTGTGTTATTATCTGCGCTGATTTCTTTTTGCACGCCCTAATCCCCATGTAACTGTTTTTATTTTTTTCTGGTTTTGTTTACTGCCCCCCCCCCCCCCCCCCAACACACACACACACACACACACACACACACACATCAGTCCCTTTGCTCACAAGAATTTCACTGTTTCTCTGAACACACTGGATAATATACAAGCAAACAGAAGAATGTATTGATTTCTACAATATTCTTTTAAAGGGAATTTTCATACAGAGCCTCTATAGTACGGAACCCCTAAGGAGATCAGGGATGATAACAGAAAAATTGAATAGAAGTAAAAACAAAACATTAGGTCCTTACAAAAAATACAATATAATATAAAAAGGAAATGGCATGCATTGATTAAAGCAGACTTTACTGGCCAATTATTAAATTTTACTGCAATTATTAATTATTATACATTATAAGATTATGCAAATGTGTTGCATGGTCTCAAAAAGTTTTGCAAGATGCAAAAAACTTTCATGAGCTCTTTCAAAAAGATGTGTTATTTTCTTTATTATTATTATTATTATTATTATTATTATTAATAATAATACTTATTATTATTATTGTAAATGAATGACATATCTAAAAGCCTTGCCTGTTAGTTAAATATACACAACTGCCAGCCAATTTAATGAGATGAAAAGATGAGGAGGTATGTTACCTCTCTGCTAAGGTTAGTGTCTGAAGATTTATATGCATAGTGGACGCCTTGTAAGCTAAGGGCAATATTTAGAGACACCATCAATCAGCAACAGGGATATATAGCAGCTCTTATGTGTTTGCAATATATGCAAGGCTCATAATACACGGTCCTGGATGTGGTTCTTTAAAATTAATGAACATATTACAGGATGTTACAGGCAATCAAGCTCTACCCCTGAGGCCTGCCTTTCTGGGCCTGCGGTACTTAGCATGCGGTTATGTATTGACCCGTCACCTTGTTTTTGTTTGCTGAAACTGCATCCGTTTGTTTTGTGGCAGATTTAATGAGAGAGACACAGATCCAAGACAGTCGCAGGTTTCTTTAGCAAGACTGTATCTGTTTAGGGATATCAGTAGCAATAGCACATTGTTGTCGGTGCTGCCCAAAATGACAGTTAGCATCCCCTTACCTCTTATCCTTAATTAAAGTCATTTGTAGCCCACAAGGCACGCGGGGAATAAACAGGAGCCAATCTGCAGAGACTGTGTTCTGAATCTGCGCCGCGTGCAAGAGGCTGCAGCAGAAGGTAATAAACTGAAAAGGCAGTTAAATCTCTATTTATCCCAGGATAGGAGAAATAACCTCATTTTATGGCCAATGTCTCAATGCAGGAAATTAGCTCTTGAAAAAGTCATTATTAAGTTGCTGGCTTTATGGTGCGACAGGGTCTCCTGCCAACAATATCAGGCACTTTCTTCCGGACAAGTTGGAAATTTTCATTGGCGGACTTCCAAATTGAAACAGGACCTGATTGAAAGAACTTCATTATGCTGAAAAAGGGCAGTTCAGTAACATATATCTGAATTGCATGCAGTGTGCAATACTAAGTCACACCCTAAGGCTATACTGCTCATTTACGGAGGTGAGAATACAGGTAGATTGCACTGATTGGTAGCATCCGTGCTGAGCTCAGTGGATTTCAGTGGATCAAGCGAATTAACTAAACTGTAGTTATACTAATCATCCCAGATCTTGGAGATTTTCAAGACATTTAATCCAAAAGCTAGATATCTTAATCTTTGGCCAGGTCCAAACTGGAAGTAGGTTTAATGCTAACATTAGTCTTGGCCAGAGGTGGGCAGTAATGAAGTACAATTACTTGAGTACCGTACTGAAGTATATATTTCGAGTATCTGTATTTTACTTGAGTATCATTTTTTTTTTTAAATGATGACTTTTACTACAACACACGTGAAAGACAAATATTGTAGTTTTGCCTCTGTGAATGTTCTCATTACTCATTGCTTTGAAGCACAGTTTTGAAGTCAGCGGACAAATTTTCTTTTCTAAAATGCAACAGGCCATATTGTGTTCATCACAAGAGAAACACCAATCACTGTAAACTACTCCTATGCTGTCAGTCAAGTTGATGTTGGGCAGTTATTAAGCTAAAGGGGTGTAAATTCGGTGATTGTTATTGTTATCCTTGAAAGTGCAGCTGTTTGTTTGTTGCAGATTTAATTACAGAGACAAGTTGGTTGTTGTTTTTTAAATTTTCTAAGGAAGTTGCAGCTACAGCGATTCCACTGTCTGCCTGTTGCACATATGTCCATGAACGCGAGCGCGCGTACACACACACACGCACACACACACACACGTGCGTGCGCGCGCGCGCACAGACAGACAGTGGCAGAGCTGTGTCAGAACGTTTCCAGGCTGTCTTGTGGGGGTGGGTAGGAAGTTAAATAGAAAAAATGAAAATGACAATAGCTCTTTTTGATGAATCAATTTAGTCTCTATAGTCATTGTATCATATTCCAAAAGCTTTTTATTTGACAGGCTCTACAACCAATTCAGTGCATATAGTAAGTTGTTTCAGAGTCATTAGGTTCTGAAAAATGCCAACAATACTGTAACAAAATTTTGAATACTTAAGTATTTTTAAACCCAAGTACTCCAGCACTTAAACTCAAGGGAAAATTTGACTGAACAACATTCACTTGTATTGGAGGAATATTTTAGCAGGTGTGTCTGTGTTTCGACTGAAGTAATAGGGTGGGTGTGAGCTTTGTCCTCCTCTGTTCTTGCCTAATGAAAGTTAAGCAAAACTGAATATCCAATTAGAAAAGAAAAAGGAGTTCAGCTAGACATAAAGGAAGGCAGGGTGTCTGAGTGCCATGGCTCAACTCCAGAAATAACAGAAAATGCAAAAAAAAATAGACAGAATTTATTATGGAGCCAGTTTATCAGGCATTGCTTGCAAAAATTATATACAAAATGTTTATCTCAAAGGCAGTAATATCCCTGAGTTAATAGTCATTCCTGCTTTGAGAATGGACAAAATATGTTTACTCTGGAAAAAAATCAAAATATATGCAACATTTAAAGTAGCATTGGGTCACATTTCTTTTAAAAGTGTGATTCTTTCCTTGATAATGGCTATAAAATGGATGCTTTTATGTCAGTCTTTCCGTCTCTATACTCTTTCTTCATTAAAGGCACCCTTATTAAATCTTTATGAAAGCTCTGTTATCTGTCATCCGCACCAATAATTTCCTTCTTCCCTTCTTAATAAACACATTTGAAAAGGAAAGACATTGACTCTTATCTATAATCACTTCTCAATAGCATGTAATGAATGGTTGAGGATTCAGAACACATCAGTTTCCTATACTGGAGTGATCACATCATCTAATTTAATCTAAGGGCTTCAATCCCATCATTACGGAAGCAGGTAGACATTTGAGTCAAAGTCTAGTGTAATATATAAATATTTAGGTCTAATATATAAAAACAAGCATGATGGCAAAATACACACGAGTACGACTGCATGTGACAAATAAGGAATTTCAAACTTTGCTAACAGGAACCGTGTGCTGGCTTCTATACTCTGCATCTTTATATAAAAAAGCATGTACATTCTGTGCATTTTCTTGAAGTTCCAAGCAGAGGATGCTGGGAGACACAGCAGCTCCTACCCGCGATAATCCAGTGTTGCTCCAGCAAATGCGCTAATGGTTTTCATACCTTGAAAGATTACAAGGAGCAGCTGAGAGTCGGAAGCTGTAGGGGCCACTGTGTTAAAGTGTGACGCCCCGTCACCCTCGAGTGACGCACTGATCTTCATTCCCCTGCTCACTGTAGCACATCTCATTTCATCTCGCAATCCCAGGTGCAGCCTTGGGGGTGGGCACTAACAAGGCAAATGTGTGGCCGCACACAGGGTATGGCCCCCCGATCCTTGGCAACATGACATCAGGCACAGTGGAGGACTGAATCTCCACTCCACAGCACAGGATCTTACTGGGTCTTTGTAGATAAACAGAGAGGACTTTGTCACAGTCCCAGATATGCTGCTCACTCATGCACTCCCCATAAATCCCTCCCTGCTATATTTTATTAAGACACCTACACAGAGCTGTCTGCCGGGGATTCTGTCGTCGCTTGACAGTGAGTAATGGAAATTAAAACATTTTTAATTAGAAATGGTATAATTGCAAAGAAAAAGCAATTGTAAATAATTTTCCCAAGCGAGTATCCTTCACCCTATTGAAGCGAGGAAAGAGGGCATTACTTTTCCTGTTAACTCCAAAGCTTCATTAGAAAGTCATCGGGCATATGTGAAACCACCTTGTGAACCTTTGTAATTAGTCTTCTGGGAACTTGCTTGCTGAGGTCATTAGAGCTAAAATGCTGTTGCTATTAAGAAGAATGACACCACTGAACATCACCTGTGTCTTTATGGTCTTTAGTTAAAGGTACTGATGTCCTCTACAGGAAAATATGCGCGGGGGAGTATAGATTTCATTTATACCTAAGTATTCTTAATTCTAATATTCTTAATAATAAACTTGGGTTGATGTGATGTCGTGTTTGCCTGTAATAAAGCACGCAGCTCTGCCATATACTGCATATTACTGTATAAGCAGTAAGAACAGAATGTGATTGTACATGTATTGAGGTTCAATTACGTGTCGACACTGGAGAGTATGATGTAGACTACGGCGTTTCAAAGACCGAACCGCAAGTTAATCCGGACCCAGCTGATATACACTTTATGAATCAATATGGTTATAACGTCGAAAGGCTTAATGCAGTTTGAGCAACAAAAATACAATGTAGAACCACCAAACTTCACACGCACATAACTCGTTATAATCTTCCTCCAAAACTGCCTCAAAAGCATTAAAAAGTTTCTATATTTGTTATATACCGATGTCTATATAGAAAGTTATTGTTAATTTGTTAAAGTTTATGAAAGTTTTGTTAGAGAAAATTGTTCCGGACCTCTGACTTTGAACAAAAATCTGATGCCGACCTTCGATCAAAAACTTTGAGAAGCCTTGATATAGATGGTGCCATGAGGAAATAGGCAAGAGCCACTTCTGTCCATAAGACATATGCATAGCTACTTTGCTGTTAGTCCTTTCGTTTACATAAGTGAAAGGCCATGATTATAATCGGCATCCCCAGATCACATCCCTCCAGTGAAAAGTCCATGACCTTCCTACCTTCAACAATAAAACTTTTACAGTGCTATTGTTGTACCTGCCAATTTGTGAGAATCACTCAGTACCTAACTGATCATTTTGCAGTCAGCACATCAAATAAAGAAACAAACAAACAGATGAGCTTTTAAAAGCAAGCGTTTATGCTTTAAGCTGGCATTTTCACAGAAATATCTGCATCAATTCAGAAAAGCACGAGGCTCTTTCACAAACCGTCTCTCTTGATATGTTTTCTTGTAGCCTGTCTGTGCCAATCCCCTTGTGTTTCATCTCGCAGCTGCCTAATAAGAGTGAATGATCATGCGTTTCTGTGCCACCTCTGACAGACACCGTCACCTCTCACATCCTCACACTGGTCAGATTAATGAAGACCTCATGATCGCGGAGGTCCAGACTTCAAAGTGACCCTGTCTGGCCTCTGAGAGCTGCTTGATCATCCATGGTAACAGGTTGTAAAATCCAGCATCATCTGCATTAACCGGAGGGGAAGGGTGCATCTGTAAAACTGTCTAAGTCTTCTCTGGGTCTTCAGTCTAATCAGTCCTTGACTTGTTATCTATATTTAGATTATTCACATTAGTCCAAAAACATTCCCACTCACACTGCATTTTTGCTTTTTAAAAGTTTCTCTTATGGCTTAGGAGTAACACTTTGCTTATAATTATTCTTATCCGTTATCAGTACTAATCAGCATAAAAATAGAATAGACACACTTATCCAATAACCTTTCAAAAAAGGGACTGAAATACTAAGTTATTAAATCAGAAAATGTTAAAATGTTATTACCGGACCTGAATCCCATCAATAAAGGAAGATTCTCCTAGCATGCAGACGTTTACATTTCGCTGCCTTTATCACTCAGTAAGAGCAACCTTCTTTAAGAAGCGCCAAAGCTAACCACGACCGCAGATGACCTGCCACGCGTGCAGGCGGCCGAAATGCAGGGGAGGAAAGCGATGCTGAACGAAGCCTCTGAGCGGATGCTCGCTTCTCCTCAGACTCACCGCTGTTCTTGCTAGTGGTAACAGACTTGGGCTGTCCGGGACAGCAGCTGGAAGGGCTCCGCACACTGTCATTCATTCGCTGCTCTTCCCATGCTTGCTTTGGGACACAAAAGCTGTGCCTCCTGTACGCTTCACTTTCTAATGGTTTTAATGGTTTTAATGGTCTTAGATCATGTTGCCTGGCTGACACACCATTAAGTGCTAAATGTTAGGAATTGCATTACCGCAGCTTCTAAGATTAAGAGTGATAAGGTAAAGCTGTTACTCTTACGCTCACTGTTCCACCAGCAGTCTCCATGGCTTTTTTTCTGATGAATTATTCATGGCTCGGAATCACGGCCAGCCAAGATAAAGTCCCTATCACTGCTTCTCAGGTGTATCGATTTCCATACACTCTGTATTGTTGAGTCAAATGGTATCTGACTAAAAACTGTAAAACTCGAGTGAACAAAAAAATTTGCTTTTTTTTTTTTCCTTTTTAATGTCAAGGACATTAAATGACCTTAGGTAATATCAGAATCAGTACCGGCTGCTTCTTGCTGTTATTTATTCTTATGATAATTAAAGTATTGATTTTTGTGTTCATGGAACAGCACTGCAGAAGCCCAGAACTTAACTTAACGTCATGAACTTATGCACAAACTTTTTCAGCTGCAAGTGTAGTACAATTTGCAAATCATCCCTTTTTCCAGAAATAGGTTCCAGGCCCAGAGATACCGCGGCCAGCTGGAGATTACGTCCTGAGATGCTTTTTATTTGTTGTGAGTTTTTAAGTCCCCAGGTACTGAAAAGGAGTCCCATCCCCAGAGGAACCTTCATGAGATATTCATAGCACCTTAAATGAATCCTTCTCCCCCCAAGAAACTGTGACTAAGCTTTGGACTCTCCCTGGGGTGTCCTGAAGGATTGCCAGAGATAGCCCTGAACACTGATAACTGCAGGAGAGTTCAGACTAGCCTTTGCTAGTGCTGACATAGCCTGTGAGAACAGAATCATCCAACCAATCCATGGGCATCCTTCACCCTTAAGAACCCTCCCAAAACAATGAGGTTTTGTTACTTTTCGACTGTTGGACAGTTTTTTGATAACAAAATAGTTACTGCAACAGCTGCAATGGAGGAATCCAATGTCCTTCAGCCACCCTTGTAGGTAGTAGGTATAAAGGTAAGACAAATTAATCTATTTATAGTACGGCATACCATATAAGGCATTTTACATAAATGCACCAAAATCAACATATAAAATTGGATGAAAAGGATAGTTTTGTATAGTCATTAAATGTCTATTAAATCACCATCTGTACAGAGAAAGAAAATTCCTTTAATTTATTTCAGATTTTAACAGTTTCTTTTTTTAACTTAAAAGCAAGTGGAATGTGAAACAATATTGCGATATCATTTTAAAATCACCGTTGTTTGATATTACTGGAGTTTTGCCTAAAACAAGGCTGGGTGTAATGGGCTTCACATGTTAGAGTCTGCTTCCAATGATGCCATCACATTGCCTACTGTAGATAAACTGACTTCTCCAATGAAAGTCCTTCGGTCTCTAACAGCAAACGGGTCTCATCTGGTCACTCTGGGACTTTGGCCACTCATTTCATTACATTTCTGTAATGGATTTTGAAATTCTGACTCAAAGGAGGGTCCCGTATATGTTACTTTTATATTTAACTCTATAAATATATTTCATAAAGCTTCTAAAGGAGGGATTATATGTAAGGCTGCTTTTCCAGTTATGTGAATTACAATTCAACATAGGTTAGCTGGTGGTGAATATGTATGATATAGCCCTGCATTAAACAGTTTTAACAGAACAATGCGTTACACACAACACCCAAAATAATTGAAGAGTGTAACACGCTTGTCATTTACTAAACAGACATGGATACAGCAACACTTAGCCGCTAAAAAGAAAGATTTAATACTGACCATGACTAATGTTTGCCGCGGATTAAGTCATTGGGATTTTGGTTTCTAAAAATACATTAACAGACACATATTGGAACATCCACTGTGTGGCTTTTTCATGTTTCCCAGATGGATCCCATTTAAGCTATAACATTTTTCTAAAAGGCAGTGATTTCCAGCGCAAAGCAATGAATAGTGTGGGTCATACTTGACCAGGAATAGGCTGACGTGAGTGTTTAATCTAGCAGAAGCTCTACAAAAACCAGCGTAGTTTCACCCTGTGTATAAATCCTTACATGATTATGCATTATTTAACAAGACTGATTAATACAGTTTTCACTAACAGGACAAGCCATAACTTCTTGACAAGTAACATTCTTTTGCAACTGTATATTTAACACTCGAGAAAGAATGGGCACATTTCAATTTTATGGTCTGTAACACATTCAACACATACATTTGCAACACAACATTCTTGTATGGGCGACATTCGATGCTTTATTTTAGACAATAAAAAAGTATGAAACAAACTGTTATGGAGTAAAAAATATATGAATGGAAAACAGCCATTGTAAAACCACTACATGAAGCATTTCTGCTGCTTTGTATGCAAATAGAAAATGCAATCCCATGGTCCATTGCCAAAAGCACTTTTAGAACGATACATTCAGGTACAACATCCCCCTCCTAGTAAAAGTGGCAGGAATTCTCTGCCCATAGTGTGAGAAAATGATCAAAGACATCAACAATGACTATCAGTTTACGATATAGTGAATCTATTTTAAATTGTACAAAAATAGCGGATCCTTGCTGAAACACTCCAAAGAAATTTCTTTACTTGACCAAATATGCTGCAGATCATCAAGAAATGCTTGATCACAGGCACATGAGTGAAGATTCCATCCATCCATCAATCCATCTGCCATCCGCTTATCTGGTGCAGGGTCACAATGAGTGGAATTTCAAGGAATTAACCTGAAAAGGGAGAATAAAAAATAATACACAAAAAATACTATCAAGCACATGATTAGATTGACAGTCTCTCTTTAAATGAAATGACAGATCTTTCCTCCATGGTCACCATCATTCGCTTTTACGAAGCATAGCATGATTTAAATAAGGAAATCTATTTCAACTTAACAGTAGCTGAGAAACTGCAGTCATTTTCTCAAACACACGCAGAATCACAGGCACATAAATCCATCTCAGAACTCACTCCATCCGCCCTTTCTGTCAAACCTGAAGTTCACTTGTTCATATAATGACCACAAGAAGCAGACAATTAATGGCATTAATGGCCCTGGTAGATCTGCAGAATGCTGATGGTCCATAGATGCATACGGTTGATAGCATGAAACACATTTAGCTAAAGAAATCATACAATATGTTTCTTTGGCATCTTGCTGCCACAGATTCTATCATGCATCTTGATGGAGGAGAACATGAAAAGGAACGTGCAATAGATATAATATTAATACTCATGTGCACAAGTAATGGACCAACAGTTACCATATTTTGTTGCCAAAATATATAAATGATGAAAATATTGATTGCAAGACTTATACTTTCAATAATATTCTAATATTCTGCCTGAAGATATTCTGTCCACTCTGCTGCCTGCGATATCTCTACTACTGTGAAGTCCCTGTGACGTCTCTCCTACCCAACCTGCTGCTGTACCACTGTTCATCCTGGAAGCATCAGCACCTGCCTGCCGTCACCTGCCTGCCCTCTGCATTTAGACTTGAATCTTAAAACTTTGCAAGTTTAAATTAGGTTTTTTCCATCTTGTTCATTTGACTTCCTCTGCTGCCCCCTGGAGGATGGGCTCCCCCTGTGGGTCTGGTTAGGGTTTGGGCTTCCTCTGCTGCCCCCTGGAGGATGGGCTCCCCTTTTGAGTCTGGTTAGGGTTAGGGCTTCCTCTGCTGCCCCCTGGAGGATGGGCTCCCCCTTTGGGTCTGGTTAGGGTTAGGGCTTCATCTGCTGCCCCCTGGAGGATGGGCTCCCCCTTTGGGTCTGGTTAGGGTTTGGGCTTCATCTGCTGCCCCCTGGAGGATGGGCTCCCCCTGTGGGTCTGGTTAGGGTTAGGGCTCCCTCTGCTGCCCCCTGGAGGATGGGCTCCCCCTTTGAGTCTGGTTCCTCCCAAATTTTCTTCCTATTGGGGAGTTTTTCCTTGCCACCGTTGTCTTTGGCTTGTTCACTGAGGGCTTTGGGCAGGTATAATGTAAAGCGTTTGGAAACAATGTAATATTCTGAAAATGCGCTATGCAAATTAAATCAAATAGAATTGAACATAATGTTTTTGCTTAATTTCCATGTTAGGGGTCATAATCCATCAGTTTTTTTAAGTTGACCAGATTCCGTCTGGAACCTCAAAATATGAAACTCAGTAATGAGTGAAAAAAAAAGCCCAAATATTTGTGCCACTGAAGAAGAAAAATGAAAGGTACTTTGTTTATCAAAAGTAAAGCAGCGCAATCTACAGTAAATGGCACAATAAGGTATGGATTTTTGGGAAATACTTTGCCTGACTTTTAAAGAAGTGAACACACCAAAGATTCGTGCTGCACCTATTGCATTGTGATGTCGGAATAGAATAAATAGAATTACGAGAAAGGCCAGCAGCTGAATGCAGGTAGGGAGAAGGTGAACAGAAAACCTCTCCCAATATGAACAAATTGGACAACTGTCTGCATTTACAAAAAGTATTCTATTTGTGGTTGATGTATTAAAGAGCAGCCCTCTAATGGAACATCAACAATTCCTTTATTCATTGTTTATTATTCTTTTACATGAAAAATTATACTTTTATTATATATTTTATATATTTCCATTATTATGTTCAATTGCTCTCTGATTACTCAAAGAGCTTTTATGGGCAAAATGATCTATATATCCTGCAATCTATACTTATGCTGCTAAAATGTACACATCCATCATACCCTGATGAAAGAAGATGGTTTTGCAGGCTCTGAAAATAAGACGCGTAAATATCAATGCAAGAGAATCCAAGATAATCGGTCATTTCTTTCCAGGAACTGTTTCTGTGGCCATGAAACCGAATTCTTTATAAAAGGCGATTCATCACGGGCAGAAGTCTGTCACACCCCGTTCCCTTTAAGCGCTATGATACCAAGTTTTTACATTTGGCAGATGACACTTACACTGTTTCGAGGAAGCCCATGGACTGGCACCAATCACAAGACGAAACCAAGAAACACAAAGGAGAACAGATGTGTCAGTGTTTCTTTCCTAAAATATTCATCTTTCATATTATATAATGCACATTTCCTGTTTTACTGTACCAGCTACACTCACTGTATGCAATTAGATGTCCCTGCTCTGTATACAAGTCCCGATCAATAAAGGAAATAACTCTACTGGCCCACGGGGACACTGAATGAATTTTAAGTGCTTGTTCGCAGCCATCTTCTAAAGTTGGCATGGTGATATCCCGCCTGACTTTTCTGTTATCGCTGACTGGTGCTCGAGAGCCGCCAGTGATTTGTGGACACACTTATACAAAGAGGAAACGCGCCTTACTGTTCTAGAAGTGTTCTTCAAGGCCTACCGGCTGAATTGTTGGTTCCCACCCCAGGGAATTTTGAACCAGCCTCCAGCAGGGGAATGTGACAGCCCGGGTGTACGGCAGCACATGGAAAACACGAGCGTAGGAGGAGAACAGGTGGCTGTAGTGAGAGACGTAGAGGTTTCAGCGAAATCAAAAATGATAACAATGTTGGAAACAGGTTGGGAAAGTAGAGATAACAATGCTGGATAATTTAAATGTTTCAAATGTACCTTATCTTGAATATAATTTTACTTTTCTGCTGAAGGGGATAAGTATTCTTAATTGGGATTTGTTGAGTATAAAATATAATTTAGGGTATTTATTGCTTATGACATCTATTACTCAGTTGCAATATTAATAATTTTATTTTGAAATGCACTGAGCTTATAAATTGGCAAACAGCATATTTTATTGTTTTGGATTTGCTTTCCTAATAGTTTTTTTTTGTCTGCACTAAAATTACTCAGTTCTTAACCCTGGATTTTGCCATTTGCCAAATAGCTGAAAATAAAACTCCTTATGGAGATCTACTGACACAGGGTCAACAAACACCTCAAGGCGATAACTTGGCAAATTGATTCAGTTCACTTATGGGAAACATTTTCACCCAGTGTTCATCAGAAGTGCCTGAAACAGGAAGAATAATCACTCCCGACACAGAATTAAGGATGTTATGGTTCTGTGACACTACGCATATCACAGTAGTGAAGGAAATCATGGTTTACTTCTGTAAATGTCATAAAATGTATATACAAAATGATACGTTTAAGATATGACTACTTCCCTCAAATTCCTTCAGATTCTCCTGAAATTTGATTTCATTTTGAGCCATGGGATGCGTATATAGTGATCAGCATCCCAACCTACATTATATATCAAAAACATCATAAAATGTCCTAGTTTTGACTGTCTAGCTTTTTATTTTCATTCAACCAAAGAGAAGATCATTAAATAGTATTCTTTGTTCAGCTGAGCACTTGATTAATTATTAATTAATACTTGATTAATTTCAATTAAGTTGATTGATTGAATAACTCGATCTAGATGCAGAAACAATGAAAAAGCACAAGGCATGTTAGCTGAATGTGTTTCTTAACGACAATGAACTTTGTTGAAATCACTGGAATATTTCAGCAAGTATAAGGATGTGTAAAGATAGATACCATACAAGCTGAACCGCTAAAAAAATGTTTAATTCTGGAGGTATACAAGGTATACAATATTTTTATGGGTTATAAATCCAATACTCCAGTATAGGTATATAGGTAACAGTTTACATTAACTGCACTTTCAGAATGCATTCATTAGGTGGTGATAGAACATTCAGTGTACCGCCATTATAGATTCATTATGCACTCACGGAACATTCAGCAGCATCTACGTATACCTTAACATCCTAACGTGCCTTAACATCCTAACAGACCTTAACAGCTTTAATATATATATAAATACAGGTTTAATGTA
>JABFEA020000130.1:16789245-16801775 GCA_019775915.2 Cyphomyrus plagiostoma | reverse complement strand
AGGGGGAGCCCATCCTCCACGGGGCAGCAGAGGAAGCCCTAACCCTAACCAGACCCAAAGGGGGAGCCCATCCTCCACGGGGCAGCAGAGGAAGCCCTAACCCTAACCAGACCCAAAGGGGGAGCCCATCCTCCAGGGGGCAGCAGAGGAAGCCCTAACTCTAACCAGACCCAAAGGGGGAGCCCATCCTCCAGGGGGCGACAGAGGAAGTCAAAATCAAATGAGCAAGATGGAAAGTCCCAATTCAAAGCATGGGACAGGCAGGTGACGGCAGGCAGGTGCATGCGCTGGTTTTGATGGCAAGATTGAAAATGACCACGTTTCTCCTTCAAACAGCAAATATATAAGAAAATGCAAATGTTAAATGCATGACGGTTGAGATAAAAGTTACTTACATCTTTGATTCACATGGTCTGTCTCATAAACACTGTCTCATAAACACTGGTGGGACATCCTCACCTACGCAGTAGGTTCTCATTCATTTGAGAATCACTGTTTTTGTTTCTCCAGTCAGTATTTTGATTACCAGATGCATCACCATAAGTGTGCTGACATTTTCTCAGAGTTAACCTTGCTGTCTTGGTCTATTTATTCGTCAAAGCAGAGGAACCATAGCCACTAGGTTTCCAAGCTATAAGCTACTGAAAAACAAGTCATGGGAGAGGGGATTTATGCTTGTAGTTGTCTAGTGTTGGGCTACATAGGTGGCCAGTAGTGATGGACAAGATATTGCCTCATGAACCACTTGCTGTATTTTTTGACCCCCACTAGACAGTATTCTTGGGTTTCTTTGGGACATGTTTTGTGCCCCTTTCTCAACAGAGAGCACCATCTAGTGGGGGTAAAAAAAACAGCAAATGGTTCACGAAGTGTAAATTTATCCACTATTATTGGCCACCTAGTGCACACCTTCTGCGGGGGTTCCACTAACCCTTCGGTAACTGAACGGTAAGGCTCTTCCAGAGATCCACATTAGCTTCAAGGGCCATTGCTGACCTGCACAAAATGCTTTTGTGGCCATTTTTAGTTGTTAGTTATGTATTGGTTGATTGTGGCTGGTCTGCAAGCAGTTCAGTTCTATGCTTTTCAGCAATTCAGTAATTTGTTTATGTTACAAGACTTTATGTAAAGTAATTTAATTACAGTTGAATCTTGAGTTGATATTATACAATGTGTAGCTTAACATTAATTTATTGCATAAAATAATAAAGTAGAAAGTATGCTAAGCATCGCATGCTAAATATATTATATAATTGTTGAATACTGGAGGAAAAGAAGTTTAAGCAGTTTATTTTCTTTCATTGATATACAATATAATGGGACTTTCTGGAAAGTAATTGTTTTAATATGTCTGTAGTCTAATGCAGTAAACAGTGAAATATTAAAACACCTACAGGATTCATGAGCCATTTCCTTAAAATCCCACCTCTGCTGGCTCTGATTTGCACATGGAATGTGACTTTGCCACACCCTGTGAGGGACTGGTGTTGTGTCTATGCTGTTCACCAGCCTTGTGCCCTGTGGTGTACTGGGAGAAGCCCATAAAGGATGGATGGATACAGTAAAACTGAAAGAATCATACATAAAAGGATGAGAATCATGCAGAAAAAAAGATCTGTAAAATGATCATACTGAAAACTGTTTATCCTTATGGCATGCCAGCCATCAATTGCCTGTAAAAAAAAGGAACATTCTAAAGCAGGATATTCTAATATTCTAAGAAAGAATATTCTAAAGTGCAGAGCACTTCTGTTACAAGTTGCTGAACTTCATCATCACTTAAGTGGATGTCTGTATCATTCATAAAGCACCCAATCTGAACTTTTCCAAATTGACGATGAGTATCATGCATTAAAACATTGATGTGTAAAATTATCATACTGAAATCTGTTTATGCTTAAGCCAACCCTGCAACTGATCTGTGATTTTATTCTAATATTGCAGTACAACATGGTGCCCCTGGCCTGTGTCTGCAGCTTGCACGTTCCCTCTGTGTTGTGTGTCCTGAGGTCTGTGTGTCCCCTTCCTCATATCATCCGCTACCTGCCCATCCTGTACTGAATAACCAATTGGAAAACGAGTGGAGGGGTGAATGGACTGAAAAGGCTCAAACTCCTCACATTTCAACTCGATTTTTATCGTACATACACTCATAAGATGTTCTCAGCAAGAGAAAATGATTTACAACACTTTCACCAAGTGTCAGACTGTCATTTCTGTACACGTGGATTCAATTTAAGCTTCTTCACTGTAAAATCAGCTGAAAATCAAACCAGATTGGAGTTACAACCAACAGCAGTTTCCGTTAAAGATTTTAGCCTAAAAGCAAAATAATTGGCTTCCGTGTGATTAATGTACATAGAATTAGAATGCTAGCACACATTATTATCCATGAGTCATTTCCCAAAGGATATTACCCCCAAATCCACTGAAAATCCAGATGAAATTCGGCCTGACTCACTCCGATCATGTGGAGGTGGCTTTGACATTAGCGCTCGCATCTCCAGTGCCGGCTAAATATAGCTGAAACTGCATTAGATGGTACAGGATCCTAACATGGCGTACTGATGGGGAATAGAACACCTAAACTTTATTCCAAAATGTTTACTAGACAGAATAGTTATGATTCCCTGATATACATCATTCCAAAGCAAAGTGTGACTATGAAATTAAAGTCACAAGTTAAATTTGCACTAAGCATAAAAAGGGGAAGGAATTATATGTGTTCAGAATTGGCTTTTTCCAATGAACTTGATGCAGGGTGAGTTCCTACATATATCCATTAATTTTACATGAACTCTTTTCCAGTGCTGGAAGCTGAGGATGTGAAATGTAATAGGATATGAGCAAAAATAAGGTTTTCTTACTTACAGTTACGGCTGCTGCTACAGGAACCCATGTTTTTATGCATTTAAACATCTATAACTTACATGCCCTAAATATAAGCATGATAGTTTGCTGACTGGGAGCTGGGAGGGAGGGGGGTTGGCCTGAATTAAATCCAGAAACTACAGGACAAATCACAGACTTAGCATTTCATTTCATCACTATGGGACGGTGCCTTTAAATATGTGACAGGTGGCAACTCTAGGTTTAAAATTGTATCTAACAAGGTTAGTTGAGGTGAGGTTTTAGCAGTACAGGAGTCCCTGACTGAGACCCTTGGTAATCAATCGCCATGAAAATGCAAACAATAGGTCAAACCAAACTGCTGGCTTTTGTCCTTACTCAGCATTCTATCGCCTCATATTCCTCTTGTCTACACACCCACCTGGGCCCCACGGACATCAGAGGAAGGTACCTGAAATACTTCTCTATATTTCACACCCTCCTGGTTCAAGAAAAAGGTAGATATTAAGATCTGGTGTCTTACCAGGTGCCCTGCTGTTGAAGTTTTTTTATTGGGCAAAGGCAAAGAGCACTAAATTAAGGACAGCATCTGACCATCCACCCTTGGTTGCATCAGGAGCAGTGAGTGGCAGCATCCCTGATGTGGGCAAAGTAGGAACGGAGACAGCTGGTGACCACGTCAGATCTGCTTCAGGTAGCAGCCATGAAATCTGGATATCTGCCATGGGGTCAGCAGGCAGCAATGCCCGGATGGCCACCTCAGGAACATAAACGGACAGTGATATTAATGTCACCTTGACCACTGACTTGGCCTGATGCATCAGGACGACTGTGGCTGAACAGGCTAGTGACTGGGATGTCCACTGGGGCATGGAAGAGCAGGCTTATGGCTGGAATGTCCGGCTGGGTGCCACAAGTATGGGAAGTTAAGGTGAACTCAGCTGTGTCTATACAGCTGTCCGGATTCAAGCTAGTGCAACCTTCTGGCATTCATCCAGCATGTCTGAGTTGTCCAAGCCTTAGGGTTACATGCCATCCTCACAACTGCGTCTCCTCTCTGGAGACTGTCACGTACCAGGCGCCTACACGTGCAAGTAACAGGGAGGAAATTATTGCCATTATTTCATTTAACCGTGAATGCTGCGCCCTTTGCCCGGCGAGGGGCTGCAGGCTGGTACTTGGGTGTCAGGGTGCGGTTGAGGTGCCAGTGGGTGCAGCAGTTGGCAGCCTTTGAGGGGGGGGGCCTCGCCCGCAGGATGGGGCAGCAGCTGTTTCCCCTGTCCTCTTTGCTGGTTCCTCCCCATTTGCACATTCGATCCTCGCTTTCTCTTCCTCCCTGTGCCCTGTGGGCAGTCCGCTGACCTTTTTGACGACTGGGGCCCTCGGGGTGAACCTCCTCCCCCAGGACGCAGATCTATGCACACCAGAGCCCCCCTCCCAGGTGCACAAGCCCTTTTAGGTGTTGGTGCCCCATCACCTTGCTGAGATGTGCCATTCGACAGGGGTCAGTGCTGGGGCCAGGATTATTTTATGGTTCTGCTTAGGTAGATGTAATCCATCTATCTTCCAAAAACCAATCCCGGACAGGGTTAAGGGGGGTGGAACCTACAGCAGGCAGCACAGGGCATGAGGCAGGGCGCACCCTGCAGGGGAGGTCTGTCCACTGCAGCACACAAGCATGCTACGGGCATTTTAGAGACTCCATTCGGCCATACTTTATGGCTTTGCAGGAGGAAATGCACACTGCACAGAGAACGCATTCAAATAGCACACAGGGGGTATATGAACCCTGTTTGACCCAGATAAACTAGAGCAAGTATGACATTCAATTTCATACTTACGCTGAATACATAAAAATGTTTAAACAGTCCTAGTCTCCTTAACAAATTGCTTTAATAATGCAAAGTAAAAAAAAAAAAAAAAACTGATCTGAAAATGATCTGTCTTTAAACCCTGAACGTCTTATTACATGGAAGTAACAACAAAGATCAGAGCATGTCACGGTGGCTTGTTGACATTTGTCATTTGGCCTGCCCCTCTCACACTCCTCTGACTTCTCTATCTCCCTCTAGCTATGCTTCTTACCACTCTGAAACAAACCAGAAAGCCAGATTTCTTTCTGTTCAAGATACTGAAAATTAATAGATGCATTTGTTTACGGGAGATCATAAATGTGCGATGCCTCACTCCCAGTGAGCACAAACTGCAAAAACTTGCCCTGTAGCAAATTTAATACGATGCGAGAATTGTCAGCCAAAGTAGAAAATATGACCACATTACACCTGTTCTTATATTGCTCTACTGACCTCATGTTATGTTCAGAATGGGTTTCAATATTCTCCTCCCTTGAAAGGCTTTGTAAGACTTATCTAACTGAGCTGATTAATGCCTGAAATATAGAATGCAATCTCAGGTCGAAAGATGTGTTCTTTCTATTTTATGGTCAGTGGCAAAGGCTTCAGCTATCAGACTCCTAGTCTATGAAACAGTACAAAAACAGGTATAAAGAGAGTCTTTTTTGTATTTATATCCAGACGAATAGCTGTCATGTTAGCCTAACTTAGCTAAGCATTGCTTACGCGAATAAGCTCTTGCTGACTTAACATGGCTCCGTTGTGAACCTTGCATCTCAACTCTTTCAACACACAGCGACACATCGAGTAGATCTATCGATCATCACTGGTTGTCTATCAGAGACGACTGTCCTGTCATTATCCTCCAAAATTTCTACTGCAAGAACTAGGGGTGTTGGAGGGGCATGGATACCCTGATAGATTGAGGGGCCCAGCACTTTGCAGGGGCCTTTGAGAATGTAAAATAATAAAATTACGCAATGTAATGGGGGAGGGGGGGGGGGGGCAGATAGCTATTCCCCCAGTAAGAACATATGCACAGATGTACGCGTTTCCAATCTGCACAATGTTAGCAAGTCCGCGCCTGGCCTCTGTTTAAATAACTGTGATGTGCTCGCTGCTGCTGTATATTTCTTATGTTATATTTTTATAGATGTAATTGACACATGAAGTTGTAGATATAAGAAGTGCTTTATATATTACAGGAGTGTGAAACATGACTATAAAAGCTATAATATATCAAAATGACAGATGAAAATTGCAGGTAACAGCTAATGTAGTAACAGCTAAATGCAAAATAGGGACTGAGGGTGGAATTGGATTGTATGTCTAGAATAGAAATATGCATGAGAAGAAAAGCCTGTAAGCATTAGTGATCAAACCAGTGAAGGAGCATTAGTGATCAAACCAGTGAAGGAGCATCAGTGATCAAACCAGTGAAGGAGCTTTAGTGATCAAACCAGTGAAGGAGCATTAGTGATCAAACCAGTGAAGGAGCATTAGTGATCAAACCAGTGAAGGAGCTTTAGTGATCAAACCAGTGAAGGAGACCATTGCCAAAATAAACATGCATTTCACTGTTAGACATCTAATGACTAATAAGACTTAAACTGAATTCTAATAAGACTTAAAAATGTGCTAAATTTATTAAATATTTTTAAAATGATCTGTAAGACTCAGCCACCCAGGGTAGGGTATACTCCAGCCTTATGCCCTGTGTCGTATGAGACCAGGTGAGTGGCTAGAGGACTGATGGATGGATGGATCAGTATCATGGCATGGAATGGGGGTATCAAATATAAGGGGAACAGTAGAATCAAGAGCAGATATGTTAATTGATCACCATTGCAAGAAATTGGACAAATAATAATAAAAAACACATTTGTGTTTCATTTCAACACAGATCTATTATTATAATGTCGTACTTCTGGTGTTCGTCATCTATACCGAATAAGTGCAAACATATGAAGTCACACACACAAGTTCACCTTTCCGTATCTGAGGCATTTCTCACGTGGGATTACTCTATCTCTGCCCCACTCTTCATAGGGTTCATGTTTGCTGCATATTTTTATTCATGTATTTTACAATGATAATGAAATAATAAATGTACTAAGGAAAAATGCATTGCAATGTATTTCCAAGGTGCATTAGTCTGATTTATAAAAATATGTAATATGAATATTGTAATACATAATACTAATATTTATTATGATCTTTGTTCTGGACAGAAATGAATAAGCAAGTACAACATTTGAGCATTTTGTTATCGTTAGCAAGAACAAGCAGTGTGTATGCATAATACATTGCATTATGTAACATTGTAATACTATTTTATAATACATTTACTGTGGCAGCGCTTTTCCCCCAGATTTATTCTAGTACCTTGAGGGCTGAGGCTTACGGCCTTGTATCTTGTGTAGAGCACAAAATGACCATGCCATGCAGATGCCATTGCTATGCGTGGAAATGAAAGCACGCAGTGCTGTAATTTCCAATTAAATGGGACAGTGAAACTGACATCCAATTTTATCTTTAATATACAGGTGTTTGGAGAAGCTGAGGATAATTAATGAGAAACAGCGAAAGCCCAAGAGTCTTTTGAAGGCATAATAGGCACAGTTCACCTTAACCATTCATTATATCAGCAGTTCCATCCCTATCATTTTCCCCAGCAATTGCAACGAGAGACAACCCTATTCTATCACTGAAATGATTAATTTCTATTCTGGCCTTTTACATTTTCTCTTCCTTTGTGTATCAAAGAATGATCTTCTCCTTCTCCTCTAGCCATGCATAGAATTCCGGCCTGAGTTCACTCTCATGCTTGTGACCAGTTACGTATCCGAAGGACCGGACTTGAACTTGCATTTCTTACCCCATCCATCTTACAAACACCACCTAACCCAGGTGCAGATGCAGGCTGCACAGGGCAGGTTTACAGGGGAGACTAACCCAGGCTGCACAGGGCAGGCTGACAGGGGAGACTAACCCAGGCTGCACAGGGCAGGTTTACAGGGGAGACTAACCCAGGCTGCACAGGCCAGGTTTACAGGGGAGACTAACCCAGCCTCAACAGCCTCAACAAGATGTCAGTCCATAGGGGAACACACACACACAGACACAGACACACACACACACACACACACACACAGACACACACAGATCTCATATATTTATGGGGACCCCTCATTAATTTCTATGGGAAAATTGCTAATGCAGGAAACTGGTCCCCATAAGGTCAAAAAATGGTATTCCTCACATTATGGGGATATTTGGTCTATCTGAAGTGGTTCATTACTATGTTTAGAAATAATACAAAGGCCTTTATCTCTGGCTCCTCATTTCCTCCGTCCCCAGGTCACATAAACCAAAGATATCAGCTTTACTATATACAGGATTGTGCCTAAAAATGATGTTTGTTTTCTGTTCCATTCAATTTCAAATTTTCTATATATATGAAAGGGAACAAATAGCCACTATTACTGGCTTATCAGTATCTGTCTGGGTAAGCCGGCTAATCGACTATGGAGCTGCAGCAAACTGCTTTCCAGTTTCACTTTATTTGTGTGTGCAGATTTTAATACTTTGTTTAATTGTGAATATAGAAATGCGCTAATGCTCCCGTCCGCTTGCTCATTCGTAGGTGCAGACATTTTAATCCCTGGGCAAACCTGAGTTAGAGTGGCTCTCTGGAGATTAATGTGGGAACCCCGACACTGAGCTGTCACGGCGTCTGACAGGTCGGGCTGGAACACCTCAGCGTGCTCCAGGAGAACCCTCCTTTCATATTCTTCATATTTCATAGTCTGACTTTTATAAGTATTTTAAATTTAAAAGTCAGCTTCAGACAGGAACACTTACTTATTCAAAGACAGAAACACACAAAAAATTGCTAAAGACGACATTAATATTGAACACTAGAATATTACATATTCTAGTGTTCAAGTACTTCTCTATAAACAATGGAAAAACATTTGAAATCATATATTCACAGAGACACATTTATTTATTCTTCTGTGTACCATATATGTAGCATTATTTTATTTCTGTTTAATAAAAATACATTTAAATAATGAATCATATTCATTTGTTCTTTTAAGCAACAGCTATATCATTTCAAATGATCATTTTTTTTATAGATTAAGTTAAATGTTTAATGGGCAAGTTACAATAGATGGAGACATAAGTGCAAACCCTGATAAACATTTCAGACAGAAAGGCCGTCCATCCTCTGCTGGTTGGGGCTGACAGAGTGAGGGTGGATCTCGAAGCACGTGAGGGTGTAGAGCCGGAACGTGGAACAGGCTGGTGGTCCTTATGGCCACTGCGGCACACTGAGAGCTCCAAAGGGGAACTCTCAGGGATGTTAAAAATGGTGACGTCTCACCTTTAGGAAAGCAATGGATTTATGGTCCCTACCTGGGATGATGTATATAGAACAGGCTCCGTGCAAAGAGCGGGGAGTCAGGCTTTTATCACCTCTTAGAAGGAGCCGTGCACCTCTTCGTGCAGGTCCAAGCGCCATCTCATATCGACTCGCACCTTGGAATCTCATCAGTGATCTCTGCATGTTCTGCGGATTCTAGCACAGCTACCATATGGGGTCATCCTCGGAAGGATATGTGCTTAAGGGCAAGTCCACTTTTATTAGGTTACATAAGAATGCTTGCTGTTCGTATAGTTGACATATTATTAGTATATTAACCCACCTCTCGCCAAAACTGAAAATTCTCTGCTTCACAACACATCTCTGCCCAGGTGCTTCAGACACACTGCTTGTTGCACACAGTGGTCAGTCCAAAACCTTGCTCAGGAGTCAGTTTCAGGGTGACTCTCACACCCTGATGTCACTCTTACGCATTCAGACTTTCACGCTCATGCAATAAATCTCAGGGCAAACCTATATCATTCCATTACAAACCTAAAAATAGCCACATCAAAGGCGTTGGGGTAGTCTGCAAACCCTACAGACTGTTTACAAGGTAATCAAACTGTTATATACACCTAAAGGCGTGTGCAGACTTGTCTCTAACTGAAGATGTTACTCCAGTTAGTTGATGAAAGTTGGCAACTCTGCAGCTTGTCCTGGACCACTGAAGCTGAAGCTGGCCTTTGCTGCCTTACACAAGCTTCATAGTGAGCCGGAAGCACCCCGGGGCTGTGGTCACTGGTACGTGCTGGAGGAGAACTCCCATGTGACAGAGATGAGCTGCAAAGCAGCACTTACGCATGAATGTGTAGCTACTTCTCTGCCTCGTTATAATAGCAAACAGATTCTCATGATAAGTACTTTTAATTTTGTTTTTATATCGATAAAATTATTACTCTTTTGAAATGAAGCATTTTGTAGGACAATGGCATTTTTCAATATGAAAATTTATATTACTGCATAATTATCTCAGAGAGACATTCTTAAATATTACCTCAATGGTATTAAATCAGTGGCACATTTCTGCTGGAGATAACGATTGTCTAAAAAATAAACCTTTAATGTAAAGTATATAAAACTTATCAAAATATGTATTTCAAGTTTCAAAAAAAGGAGCAAACTGATGATGGAAAGTAAAGGGGTTAAAAGGAAGGAATTCCAATTAATTATAATGTGTGTATTTACATGTAACTCACTACAAAGCAGCTACTGCATTGGTCATACCGTTTATTGCATTTTTTATAATACATAACACTGAATGTACTTGTATACCTTGACATTATTCCACCACTTCACAGTAGTGTCTTTCCAGACAGGGTTTGAACTAAAGTCACAAGTTCAGAAAAGCTTTAAGGCGAGCAGGCCAGCGGGAGCCGACTTGGCAATGAGAGCAAACTTTTACTTTTTTACTTATGATGCCCCATGTTGGATTATAGAGTTAAATGGCACCCTGCTTGTAAAGTACCCAGATAACAGAGAGCTGGCTGGTTTGAGAGGAGAACTGGGGAGGAGGCGAGCGAGGGGGAGTGAAGACTCCTCCGGAGAGCTTCTGTTCACTACCAGTGCGGACTGTGTCTGTCTCTGCCTTCCATGAGCTTCCCTTCTGTTCACTGCCAGTGTGGACTGTGTCTGTCTCTGCCTTCCATGAGCTTCCCTTCTGTTCACTGCCAGTGTGGACTGTGTCTGTCTCTGCCTTCCATGAGCTTCCCTTCTGTGCACTGCCAGTGTGGACTGTGTCTGTCTTTGCTTTCCATGAGCTTCCCTTCTGTTCACTGCCAGTGTGGACTGTGTCTGTCTCTGCCTTCCATGAGCTTCCCTTCTGCTTTTTAGCAGGTGGGATGTTTTATTTAAAGGCACAGGGGTTATTAAAACATTCATTCTATATTGTTTTATACCTTTTATTTATTGCCGTAAATAAACATCATCTGACAGCTGTATTTCCGTAATTGAATAAATATACTGAATAAATTGTTATATTACTTGAAATTCATATTTCTGATTTGAATTTTAATTTACTTATGTAATAGTGTTGGATACGAAGACAGCTGATTCCCTGTCAGTGCCAAATAGTACATCAATAGGACATATAGCGGAAAACTCACTAATTGATAATTGTGAATTACATCACACATCAGACTTTGACTGGAAAAGTAAAACATGATATTTTTCCCATGAAGACTGCAGGTGTCTAACTGTCCATGAAGTCTCCATTACTCAGTAGTACTTCCAGTATGCAGGCAGGTTTATTTAGGAAGCAGGATTCAAAACAAGAGTGGCATTTAGTCTTCTGTTAATGTCATGTCACCTAGTATTCTGAATTTTCACAGTCATTAATGTTTCGTGGGAACTCTGACCCAGCAAAGCTCAGCACAGTTACTCTCATCTAATTAATCTAGCTATGGCTATATCCCATCCAGACGCCACCTATTCCAAGCGTGAGGTAATGAAGATGTAAAGTCTTTGCTGAGATAGGATTTTAAGATTGTAAAATGTATGTGGATTTATCTTACACGGATACATCTTGATGATACTATATTCATCACCGTGAAAATATTGCCATTACAACAAAAATGGCCTCTTGGAGAAAAACCTAAAACAGAAAACAAACAAATAAATAATATATTCGCAAAAAATTGACAAAGATCACATTTTAAATTCATAGGAAACATGGCAGCGAGCTTGTTCTATACACTATAGAGATATAACTATATCATATTTTATCTGCTTTAAATGTAAATACAAGACAAACAAACAAACATAAACGCAAGGCACTTGCAGATTGTCGCCGACACTGTAATGATTAAGGCACTTGACATAAAAGCGATATAGATACAACTGACTGTTTGACCATCAATTGAATTGATGACTGCAGCTGTTTGCAAAGGGTTGCCAGGGTTCGGCCTTTAATCCGTATGTGAGGATTTTTCTTTTCTCCCCGTACTGCGAAGGTATCCTCACCTTCTGCCAGTTTCCTCCATTTTTTTCTCATTTAGCATTTGGCAAGACGTATGTTGTTCCTAATTCTTCAATAATCTAAAAGAAATTGATTATTTGGCTTCCTATTGGGAGAGCGGCAGACATTGTTCGCTGCCACGCATCCCTGGTATCACCAACTACAAATCTTACAAGCAGGTTTCCTCAAAGAAACAATACAGGTAAACCACTGTAAATAAAGACCAAACTTACATGAAATTCTACATGAAGATCCATCGCCAGCAACCTAAATGAGCATGAAAACACATTTTCAAAACCTTTGCAATACATTTGTTATTACATCTCTGCAATATTAGCATTTAGCTTATATTTAAAAAGCTAGAAAATACACTCACGTAAAGGATTATTAGGAACACCTGTTCAATTTCTCATTAATGCAATTATCTAATCAACCAATCACA
>JABFEA020000130.1:16696420-16714879 GCA_019775915.2 Cyphomyrus plagiostoma | reverse complement strand
TCACTTGGTAAATAGCCACATAAATAATGTATTATCAAAAATATACTTGATATATGAAACAAGTTAGGCTACTAGCTAGGTGACAACGTAGGCATCCACACAACTGTAGGTCAATAGCTCACTATTTGCTGCTCTCTATAAAAAAAAAATAATAAAAAAACTATTAAAAAAACATTGGTTTTAATTTTTTTTCTTCTGCATCTGGTGATTATCTGAACACCCAGAAGTAGCATACCATCACTGACTCATTTTTGGTATTTCATAATTTGTGCGAATAAGTATAAATAAAAAATATAGCTATTAGCTAGCTAATAATGTTGTGATATATTAGTGCATATCATTCGAATATGACTGGAAAACATAACACAGTAAAGCCCTCTGAGAACTGTTTTTTTGTTGCCTAGCAACTGCTTCTTATTTGTTCTGTCACGGGAAAGTAAGCAAAATATCAAAAAAAAAATGCTTATAAAAATATATTTTCAAGTGAAAATAGTGAATAGTGAAAAACGTTTTCCCTTCACCCGTTTTCTATTATCACATCATCCAAAGCAGCATCACGATGAGTCTGGAACCTGTCACAGGTGGTACTCCCTCTGAAAAAGGGATGTCAGCCAATCACAGGGTTTGCAGAAATAATTACACGTGCGTTCAAACTCATTTTGGATGGTTTACAGTATATGTATCTGGACAGTAGGAGGAAGTCAGAGAAAATGTGAACATTAACTGGGAGAATCGCACCCATAACCCTAGGAGGTGGCCCAGTGCCATTGCTGAGCTGTTCTGTTTTAAATAAGTTTTAAATAAGTACTGAGATTTTATAGAGCAGTAAAGCACTGCCGGCTGGGGGCGTATAGTGAAAATCATCACAGAAAAATGAATGCCCACACTCCCTTCTCTGTTGTGTTTAACAATCTCCTTTACTTGCACTGTGTTCATGATATATTCATTCCTCCATCAATCTTCTGACCGTTTATCCAGTATAGGGCTGGGTATCACTGCGGCTTATCCCAGGGAGAATGGGGCATGGTGCAGGGGGCATCCTTTAGGGGGCGCCAGTAAGTCACAAGGCACACAAGCACGTGCCCGCGCACTATGCACTATTTGGAGATGCCACTTCAGCCAACCACTGATCTTTGTGTTGTATTATTACAAACTATCAAAGTAGTTCGAATTTTTCCAGATTGTGCTTTTCATTTCTGAAAACACTGGGGTCTGCCAGCCTTTCTGTGTTCTCTATTTATTGCATATGACCTTTTAAATGGAATAATTTTAAGTGCTTTAGCGTCTTTGGGTTTTGGTCAGATTATCTGTGCATGAAGACATTAAGTCCTACCAGGGGACTTTTTATGTATCCAGTCAATGTTGGAAGCTTTCTAGATGCATCATGTGGGCCTTTCACAGTGGCCTCCATCTAATGTGATTCCCAGATTGCTTTAGCATTTTTTTTAAACAATTCACCAGTTTTGAGGGTCTTAATGTATCATGCAGCTTATTTTTTTTATCTGAATGGGATCGGAGTCCCAGTGTTTGAAAGTGTAAATCTACTATATTAATGGGACCATCTTAACATGTAATACAGAGTAATATCACTGTTCTGTTTCAACACACTACTCTTTGTTTATCTTATATGATTTATGCAGTGTATTTATTATTATTTTATATCATTATTGCTTTAATTTAACTTGAACTTATCACTTGTATTTATTCTGCGAGGTAGGTATGCCAAAAATGTCATTGTACTTAATACATTGTACCCTATACACATGACAATAAAGCTTTGAAGTGAATTAATAGCAATGCAAAATGGCAGAAGTCACATCTTACTGTCTCCATGGTCATTTTCCGTAAACCAGACAATGCAGATCTTTATTGTCCAAAAGAGTGTAGTGAACAGCTTTGAAAATTAGCTATAATAAAAATGTGGATAGATGGCATTTACATTTGGTTTAATTTGGTTTGTACTTGTTGACATCACTCTGATTTATTGTCCATTTATAACTGACCATTTTGCGGTTGGGTGCCTTCTTCTGTAGTATTAAGTTTTAAAACATCTAATCAGTCTAATGGAAAGAGGCTTTTTTAATGGACTGAGATGCAGCCTGCTTGAAGATGAAAAGAAAAACAAATATTGGTTATCATAGAAAAATGCTATGTGCTTTTTTTTATTTTCATCGTGAAGCCAAATAACATTTTTGCCGGACAGCTCAAATTCTTGAGATGTTTGCATGACAATGAGTCTTGCGATAAAAGAACAACTGCATAAAGGCTCTCCAAAAGCCACCAGGATCCATCGCATGCCAGAAGCAGCCTCAATTCAGTTTGATAGAGCATTTAGTAGGTACATTCATACAATAGATGAAGTATTCAAGATCTGACAAGACCCCATCGGTAACCGCAGCTGACTATGTGCCTACATGCACTGCCGGAGTTTAGTCAGGGACTGTAATGTTCCCAGATTACAACTTCTGCCAACACAATTTGGCAGGCAGATATAGAAAAATTACCACTGCTTATCTTCCAAAACAAACAATTACATCTAGTATGCAAACATTCCCAGATCAAAGACATAATCTATTCACGTCTATATTGATGACCCATGGGCCTGTTCACTGACCGCTACCTATAAATTAGTCATTTGTCTTTTAGGCGTGCATTATTAAGATTCAGTTGTGAGAATATTCAGAAGACTATACAAAGTTCACATGTACCAATGTGAACTGAGCAAAACAGTGTGGGGAAGCCAGGAGATGTAATTAAGATAGCACGTCTCAACATCCAATCTGCTGCAAGCCCGCCACTGTGAACTCAACCGGAAAAAGGGAAAAAGCAGAAACCAGCAAACTGTACATCAAAACTCATGTCAGCTGCAATATCCTATAATATAAAAATGATATAAAGCAGGTCAGCAATGTTGTGGCACAAACAATATGGTGATTTGTGTACAGTGGTTGACCAATTTTGTATTGTGAACTGATCATTTGGTTCAAAAATGTTTTATTTTAATTAATTTTATAGTCAACGATGAAGCAAACCAACTGAACGGATGGAAGGACAATCCCAGTGTGGCTTATATACTACCAGGGGATTTTATTAATAACTTGAACTTCAAAAAATCAGAAACAGATGGAACACGAGGGTTTCAAACAAAAGCAAGGAGAGGAGCAAGACTAAAGACCAGCACAGCGAAAAAGCACGAGGCAACAAAGCCTGAAAACAGGGTATTAAGGGAACACTTACTGAGCCACCAGCAGTTAGCACATACAGCCCAGTACAATGACCCAGTACAATGACCCAGCCAGGGGCTGACACAGATATACACAGATTACAGGACGAAATGAGGGACAGGTGATACCTGTGGCCAAACACTAAGAACTATGAGTAATGAGGAACTGGTGGGAGTAGCTACAATTAATAAAACACCAGACACTAGGGCTACACCAGAAAGATGGGAAACAAAGGTGAATTAATTACAAGCTATATGTAAACAGTGGAAAACTAAGATAGAAAAAAGAAGAAGGAATCATACAATAGCTTTTTACATAATTAACAAGGTGTACAAGACACACAGCCTCAAACCCATGGTGGAGGAGATTCTTGGTTCTTAACCACGCATTACAGCATCCAACTACACAATAGCCCTGCAAGCAATATAACACACTACAAGCTACGAAATGGACTACAACACTGAAGAAGGAACGGGATGGCTAATGACACCTGTTGGCCAAATGGGGAACATTCAGAACAGAACAAGGCAGGGACTGATCCTGACAAAAGTTTTATGTAAAAATAGCGAATTTGGGTCAAAGGTGGTTGGTATTCTGATAATGACTTCAAATGTAAACTTTATATACATGATATGATTTATATTGATGAAACATTGTCAATGTCACTCTCACTCGTAAATGGTTTTCTGGAACATGGCTATGCTGTTAATTTGCTCTCCAGTCACAATAGCAGTGTGGTCCTATATACAGCAGGGGATTCCCTTCTGTTAAAACGACTTCTGTGTATTTGCAGATATGACTGATTCACTCTTACTGAGGGAAGGATAGAAGCTGAAGAGGTGGAACTAAACAGGAAGTTTTAATGAAAGGACTTTTGAATGTCCTGAATATTTATTGAATTGACTAATGAAAAATGCACTGGAATGACAGAAGTCTTTAAAGTATGAGTAGGGGATAGTGTGTGGATGTATTGTGGGATGCAAGTTTATTACACATATCCAATACCTGGTATCTGTATCTCAGAAAATGATACATGGAGATTAACTATTTGTAAGTCTCCTCTAGTATATTTAATGAATGTTAACCTGATTTAACTGCAGCTTCACATAACATAACAATAATAACAATAAAAGTGCTTGATATAACACCAAAAGACATGTATTATCGAAAGAGGCAATACAAACTTGTAGACATAAACCACCATAAAATATTACTTTTATTCATCATTTTGGGATGTATTTCATCTAAACAGGGGTGTGCCTTTGTTTGTGGAGCCCCACTGCCCTTACAAAGCATTAGAAAGCTAAATAATAACTAACAAATACAATTAGAAGTTTGTAGCTACTCTAGCTAGCAGGCTAGTAGAACATGCTGCTTCAGCTTCTTCTATCAGGAAAGCGCTTATTTAATATTTAACGTAGGAACCATGGCTGCATCTAAATCCCAACCATGAGTTTCCTCGCTCAGAGATTTTTGGTGGCTATGATCTGTGCATTAAAGGGTAAAGATATTTCTGATCGCTGTTTTTTGTCAGTCAGTTTCAAAATGAGTACAGATCTGTGCATCTCAGAGAAATCAAACTGGTTCATGAAACATTTTTTAACTCTTTACTTGGAGTTAGATCAAGACTAACATTCGTAACATTTGGTTAATATCAGTTCAATTCAACAGACTCGATCAAATCAAAATTTGTTAATTTTTAACTTTAATTGGAAAGATAGTTTTCTAAAAAATGCACTATTGAGTAAAAATTTCTGGTAACGATTCTGTTCACAACTGAGATTAAAAAGTCTCCATAGAATGATTTACCACTGGGTCTGCTCTACTTCCTACACGCTGCCCCGGGGTTTTGGGGATATAAATTCTTGAGCGTCCCCCTGGGTAGCTGCTAGTGCTTTGGTGATATATTGCCTGCTCTGTAGCAAAAATACAAAAGGGCAGACATTATTTGTTCTTGTTGGAAATTCTTTCCTAAGCACCTGATGCAAACATATGTGCCATTTGAAGGTGTGTAACAAACAATGGAATTTCAAAATGTGCAGTGAGGCCTTGTAGCACCATCATCTGAGCTGAAACAACGGGAAACAACTATTTTTTTAATTAACAAAGTAATACACATTTTTCTCCACACTTCACGTTATAGCCTATGGTAGCCTAGCCAATGGAATGCGACTAGATAAATTACAGTTTATTGACATTTAATTAAGAAACTTTTATTTTAGAATTTAGTGCATCATACTGAAGTTGAGAACTCACAACAGCAATTTGATCAGGCCTACTGTTAATAAGCTTTGAAAAAAGATGGAAGAGTTTGCAGCAGCAGATAAATAAATACTATATGCATGGCAATCTAAAGTAAGCCTCAAAGCCTGTTGAATCCATTGGCTTCAGAACCCCAATGAGTCTTCAAAATAAATTTCAGTGTATGCCGAATGACACTGCGTGACATGAATTTAACTATTTTGTCCCTGCACTGCAGTGTATGTGTCCAGCACTCCAAACTGTACCTAGGAGGCCTCATGAAACTGGTGTAGAGGAGACAGTAGGTTCAGCCAGTCCCTGGAGCGAATGGGGTTAAGGGCCTTGCTCAAGGGCCCAGTGGTGGGATCACTCTGCCGACCAGAGATTTGAACCCCAACCCACCAAGCTGCCCTTTTATTTGTTTAATACTTTTTTGGTTAATGCATAATTCCATATATGCTATTTTATATTTTTGATGTCTTTGTAATTATTCTAAAATGTAGAAAATAGTACAAATAAACTTTTTTATGGGTGGATGTGTCCAAACTTCTGACTGGCGCTGTGCATGAGAATCTATCCCATAGTGGTTGGTAGGACCATTACACAGAATCCCTACTAGACTTGACTGGAGATTTGTTTGATGTAAAAACGACTTCTTTATTTTAACCAGTTATGGAGTCTGAGTACTCTAACATTTTTTAAGAAATTACCTTCTGTTCCAAGAAAGCTTCAGGACATTTCCAATCTACACATATACAGAACTCAAGAAACATGTGGTTTAAGTTCAGTAATCCAGCTGTGAAAATGTCATTATGCACTTTTACTGATGCCTGTAAATTTTTCATAGTATTTTGACATTTTGTTTCTATTAAATTGAGAGGGATTCAAGAAAATTGCATAGATTCCCAGCAGACAAGTATTAGGTTTTATATTTGGAGCATTAATTTTCCTATTTTAATTTTAATTTTAAGATGCGTGATGTTAAGCAATGCATGGCTTCATCCAAATGTAGAAGTAGGTGCAGCATTACCATTGAAAGACGACTCTCCTTCACATACCTTATGTATTTTCATACTTTTGAAGTGGTTTTACGTTTCCTCAAATGTGAATGACATAGAATCGTACAAAAATGTGCTATTGCCGCCTATTGATTAATACCAGCTGAATGATGCATTGCCCTGTCAAGGATGTTTTTGAAACACATCTAAACCAATCAAATGAGCAGGATCCCTGCCGCCTGTCTCAGTATGGAGCAGACGGCTGCCGTCCCGCTAATGACTTGGAAGAGTTGCTCCTTTCAAAGGTTAAAGACGCTCACGGTGACATGATACGGTGAGTGTGTGCGCACATAAATGCTCACTTTCACACATCATTTTATTGCCATATGGCAGATCGGGAGAATTTGAAAGGCAGAAAAAAACAAGACATTGGATGTGGCTAAGGAAGTAAATCCTCCCATATAAAGAAACTTCGATAACGTTCTCCTCACACACTGGGAACGTTACATGCTGGATATCTGCAGCACATCCTCATAGGCCGCTACATAAATTCAAACCATAATGCCTCTGGTTTGGACAGTGAATACAACCACCCTGGCAGTGAGGAACAGTTTTTTTTTTTTTTTGCAATAACCATGAAAAATGTTATATGAGGGTTAAGACTGGGGCCAATATGACACAACCGTAAATATCAAATCAAAGAACAGGGTTCATAAGAAAAATACACACAAGACCAAGGCGTGGGGGATGAACGGGGGATAAGCTGAAAGGGGGAAAATGATGGGTCTTTGGAGTGGTGTCGCTCTCAGGTCAGGGTTACTGGGGACGGAACGAAACACGCCAGTAATAAACGCGCTGAGGAAGGGGATCGACTACAAAGTCAATAAAAACACATCTGGTAAAAACCCACCCAGCTGGTTTGTAACCTCCAACCAGTATTATAGCTAAGGACAGCCTGCGGGTTCCCTAACTTGGTTATCTATAGGAATAGATAATCACTTACCCTGACAATACAAGAGATTTATGACATTTGTTACTCAGTCATCAGTAACACTTTCATCATCGTGCGATAAAATTAATACACGGAGAGAGGGCAAACTCAGTCCAAGATCTCCAGGAACAAAACACATATATGGATTTCAGTCCATCTGTCCATGAGGGCATTCACAGGCACTGGGGTTAGGCCTATCCTCTTAAATGAGGGCTACTTGCAGCCCGCGTTTAAGCTGGAAGTGATGACCTTGGTGAGCTCCTGGGATGGTGATGCAAGAGTGATGATAGTACTGGTCTTTTCCGTGAGGTGGTTCCCTGCAGAACCAAGACGTGCAGGGTTGGTGAGGTCTGTGTACCCTCGGGTACCAGCTGGAACGAACAGCAATGAGAAGCTTCCCTGAAGCAGGCAGGCAGCGATGGGGTCTTTGCTGCTCCCTTTGGGCTAAGAAGAGAGCAGATATAGTAACGCCTCCTGTATGGACATCTGTCTGGATATTACTGAGACTGACTGGCTGGCACACTGCTGAGGAGCCCCTTGTTCCTCCAAAGGGGTGTCACCAAGCCCTTGTCCTTCGCACTTCTTGGCAGTGTATGAGTCCCCCCTCCCGTCAAGATCAGAGTGACAGGGTTGGCTCCATTTCGTAGCATTGAGGTTAGAGGCCTTCTCCTTTATAGTACGGCCAAAAGAGTAGGACAGGACAACAACTACAGGCCTGTTTTGGAAAGGCTGTCGGTGGCTGGGGTTTTCCTGGCCTAGATGGCCCTAACCCTTTCTGTGAGTAAGAAGATTACAGTGCCAGGCTTCTGGCCAACATGGGCAGCAATCGAAGCCGCTGTTTTTGGACGGCCGAAGACCGCGACGGTTTTGCCGCTGTGTCCGAGTAGCTTGTACTTAGGTCCTACTGAAGCTCCCACACTTTGGGTCAAGATGTCTCTGTTTCCCATTTTTATGCTTGTGGAAGAATTGTTTGTAACAAAGTCACTATTTCCATATTTTCCTGTGTGTTATTCCCTTCTTAGAGGAAAGCATCTTATGAAGTCAGCTGGCATGTAGCTCTAAAAACCCACGCTGCCTTTTACTTAGTGTTCTTTAAGATTAATGTGCCTTTTGACTCATTTTTGACTGTTACTCGTGCCTCTGTTCTCTTTGCTTTTTTTTTTTGGTTCTTTGGATCTTCAGTCTCTTCATGATCACGATTCCCTGCCAGTCCCCCATCGCCGCTCCGCCATCGCCGCTCGCCCGCTACCTCACTTTGTCCACCCATGTTAGCATGAAGTTGTCATCCTGACTCCTCCGTTGGCAGAGCCACCTCACCCCATTGGTTGGAGCATCTCTGTGTGATGCCACTGTCCCGCTTCCTGAATGCTGCGTGCCTTGCCATGACTCAAACCCACTCTCGTCGACTGCCCCCCCCTGGCAGCCTGTGCCCGGGTCCACCTCTGCAATGCTCTTTTGGGAAATCCTCTCATTATGAAGGTAGGCGCAGAGCTCAACCAACACTCATATCCGACAGGCGGAATACCAGGTACCGAGGGACAAGGCAGTAGCCTTTGGAGGCAGAAATCCTCGCCCTTTTCTCAAAAAGAAACCACTGCGATCGTAACCTACTTTAAAAGAACTGGATATGTCTGCTGCTCCATCCCTCCTCCAGAAACTGGATCACCTGCCAACGGCCCACCCACCTCCTCTCAGTGTCTTGAAGAATCAAAATATTTTACATGTTACTTTGAGTTCACCTTGCTATTGTATGTGCCTTTTTCCAGAATTCATACTTGCTAGCCTTCTTTGAATGAAAATCACATTCAAGAATGTGAGCAGCAGATGTAATTAAAAATGTGTGAAACTGAGAAGATGCAGATTAGCAGCAGAGCTTCCAGTGTAAAAATATTAAGAGTGGAAATCTACTTTCACGTGTTGGTTTTATTGTGTCATTCCTGCGCATATAAAAGCAAATTGTGGTTTTTCTGTTTCATGGGGCCTCCTATATACTGTGTGAGCTCCAGCACTACTTATTCTGGGGTTTTGTGTATTAAAGTATGAGGCTGAATCATTAACTTGAAGTTTGGCATTGACAAAAACATTGATTTAAAATATGAAACTTAAATATAGAACTTTGGCATTGAAACCCTCATATTAAAGTAGCTGTTACATGTTCCTTAATATGCATACATTTGCTCAGTGAAAGTGTGCATTTGTCTTCTATCATCATATTTCATATTGTTTTGAGGATGCATTTCTGTAGATTTAATAAGTCTTTATACTGTATCATATGTATGGGAGTTGCCCGCCTTAGTATATTGTCATCCAGGTACCAAGCTGGGGACTTAGCCTGCTTCTTGCATTATTTAATGAGCAGTGATGTACGAGGTGTGGGATGTGCCTCAGTGCGCTGGACTCCATACCCAGGACCGGAAGGATGCTGGTTCAAAACCCCCCTGCACAGACTTATGCTCCTGCTCGAGCAGTGAGGCAGGCCCTTAACCCCAAACTGCAGGGGGTTGAATGCTGGCTGAACCTGTGCTGTTACCCACCGACACCCCAGCTTAGTGTCACCTCTATGTGTGTCTCATAGGGACAAAAAGGGCTTAAAAAAACGAGGTTCCCATGTGCATCAATGGAGTATTTCTGTTCCAAATATACTAGTAGACATCAGTGGACTACTGGGACCTATAGAAAGTTCCTAAAATAGCCCACAATTTTAGATTTGCATTTCATTAAGTGCTTAAATAACAGGATGGAGCTCATTTGTATTTTTAATCAAAGCTCTGTGGATTTTTCTTCCCAGTCGTACTGGCTTCCATAAAGCCCAGTAAATATGATACAAAGTCTGGTTTTTGGAGACACCCCCAACTTGTTGTGGAAAAGAGAGCAGGCAGGCAGGTGGAGGCCAGATAATCCTTCTTGTGTGAACTTGCATTTTCAAAGAAAAATGGTGGGAACCTCTGGTCCATTCGATTTTGCAGCCATTGGTCTTTTGTTTAGAGCACAATAGAGACAATAGAGACATGAACTGGCCTATTTTATAAAGAACATCATTACTGTCACAGTGGCATTTATTGCTGTAGCCTTTGGAAACGTCATGCAGCGACATGCATGGATAGTCCATTATGAGCATTAAGATGCAATAATTCTCCACTCACTTTTTGTATTATGTATGCATTTGCTGCTGAGTGTAATGTTAGGCAACGCTGTTAATTTACTGAACCACACGTGCTACCATTACTGTCATTATGTAGACTTGATTTGAATGAAGCACCTTCCAGAAATAGCACAGTTGTTCACACCAATATGCATATTTTATACTGGAATGATGCATGTGGAGCACATGTCATTAAAAAAAATTAATTACAAAAGTCACTCACAGAAATTATGTGGTATTTAAAGTCTGCAGGTTGGTTTTCATTAAACTCACTTCTACTGTATGGTTATTTACTGTGCCAGTACATCTGGCAGAAATTAGCAGTAATGTGACTAATTTTCTCCGCATCCATGTAATTTTGGCTCTAAAGCATAAAGTAATGAAATGCCTTTTCTACGTAATTCCTGCTCGAGTCACCTCGACGGTTTACCTGCACACTTTACATAAAACAATAGACTCTTTGTAAATGATCAGGTATGGGAGGCTGAAACCGGGCACCTTTTTAACGAACACGACTTTTTTCCTTTAAGTTCATCCCTCTGGAAGAAGCAAAGTGAGGCTGATAATAAAAGGACAGATCTAGGATATGGGGGTCGAAAGTTTTCAGCTGCACTTTTTTTAACCTCAGCCCATTTTAACTAGGCTAAAGATTTATGCAGGCTTGCAATGTTTATCCCTTTCTGTCTTTCTTTGGAATAAGGTTATATTGGAGTTTCACATTTGCTTGCAGTAGTTGATGAAAAGTATAGCAGGAATATTGTTATACACTGTGATTTAACATTAAAATATCACAGTGCGATACTGAACAAACTGCCCGTGGGGGTTAAGGCCGTCTTGGTTACTTATGGTTAAGGTTAGGGCTGGGTGGGGGGTTAAGGCCGTCTTGGTTACTTATAGTTAAGGTTAGGGCTGGGTGGGGGGTTAAGGCCGTCTTGGTTACTTATGGTTAAGGTTAGGGCTGGGTGGGGGTTAAGGTCATCATTGTTGGGATTAGGCTTATGCCCATAGAAATGAATGGACGGTCCCCACAAAGATTTGAATACAAACATGTGTGTGTTTGTGCCATGTGGGGGACGGGAGTCCCTTTCAGGACACCCCTCCCCCCACACACCACCATAGGGAGGGTTCCAATCCCACTACTGCTCTGTGTGCTCAGAGCTCCACGTTCTCATGACCCATGAACATCCTAAACTCAGACTGACCTCTGCATGTGTGAGTGGAGCAGCCTCTCATCTTGGAGGCTGTGGGAGCAGCACAGGGAACAACCCAGAGGCTGTGGGGGCAACACAGAGAACAACCCAGGATGGGAGGCCATTGCAAGGCACAGTCACACACAGCCATGAACGATTTGGTAACTCAGCATGTGTTTGGCCTGTGGGGGGAAACAGAAGTACCTAGAGGAAAGCCCACCACGACACGGGGAGAACATGCAAACTCCACACACATGTAACCCAGGCGGAGACTCAAACCCGGGTCCCAGAGGTGTGAGGCAACAGTGCTGACCAGCGTGTCACCACACCACCCCCAAGGTAAATATCAGGGAATATTTTCTTCTGCTGTACATGTATGTGCCATGTGATACACTGGCTGGCTGGATGGATGGATGGATGGATGGATGGATGGAGTACACGAGTGGTCTGTGATCGTTGAGATAAACTTCACCACCCTCTCACACACACAGACACACACTAAGCAGCTAGAAAGTGGATGGATATTTTATTTTATTCATTTATCCATTACAGTAGATCTTCAGGTTCCCCTCCTGTCACCTATTTCTGAGGCCATCACGTCCCAGAGAGCAGCTTCCCTCCTTTACTCAGACGTATCGCAGAAACACTGACCGCTTCTTTGATATAAATCAGGACTTTAGCAAAGCGCAGTGTTTTAGGCAGCTTAAGGGCGTCGGCGCGCCGCCTTTCCAGAACCGCGCTTCGCCTCATATGCAGCCCAAAGTCACGCTCACTGAGCAGCTGGATGCCGAGCACAGGCTGCCACTCCAGAGGCCTCACATTCATCTTCTAGGACTTGCTGCGCTGCTTTCTTCTGTGACAGGCTTCAAGGTGCAGAGATAAGAGAAACGAAAGAGGGGGCCACCTTGGGGACTCCTGCTACCATTGTTCTGAAAATGAAGTTGCCAGAATCATCTGGAGAAGCTGTTTGCTCTGTCAGCCGAGCTTCCCAGCCCTGGCGCTGCCTCTCAATGAAAGGTGCTGCCAATTGCGCCTTTAACTTTGGGCCCCTCGGCAAACTCGTTCTGACTTCCCCTGCGAAATGTGCACAGCCTTGATATAAAACCCAGGATGCCCTCTGCTTCGCCTAATCGAGTCTGTCACACCTGTGGTTACCTTTCCCAGCTGAATTTAAATTCCTTACTTTGGGAAAACACCCGACCGGAGGTCTGCACCTGACTTATTGCGTACAGATTTTCCTGTGACATGGACAGCATTAATGGCATTGTTATAAAATGCAGATGCGTTCTCGTGCACTGAACGCCATTGGCTAAGGGGACATTAAAACTGAGTTCATGCAAATATGGCTGTAAGCGGCTGCTGAGTCCAGAATGAGCTAATCAACTGTAAACAGCAGGGGTTCGATGGGCTCCACCCTCAAGAGTAAATCCCTTCCTGTCACTGACTTTGATTTCCCCACGTGTGCTGGACAGGTTCACCCACATACTGCATCAAAAAAGGACAGCCTTCCCCAGTTCAAACACTCTGTTTTAGAAACCAACTGGCACAGAGCTATGCAAATTAGTGACGTCAGAAGACAATGATTTATAACATATTAGTGCTCCAAAAACTTAGCTATCACCAGTGATTGAATCCTGCGATTAAGTGATGCACCGTATCACTTTGCCAGTCTCTAGGTGAAGTTTGCTGGGCCGTCGTGAAGAATGCAAATAGACACATTTAATTCCGAAACCCCGACCAAAACTCTTTATACGCGCTTAGGAGGATACACAGTCTACCTCTGTTCTCCTTGCATTTGCTTGTGAAATAGAAATGAATTATAATATGAAAGATTCTTTAAAGCTGGCTTAAATGTATGAACTTTAAGCAGAAGCTGCGTTTCCTCATGACACGCCGAGACGTAACGCATTTCAGTGATGAGACCTGCATCGCTGGCTCCGTGTGGAGGTTTTCCTGCTGTGCAGTGACCGCCAATCCGGCCAAAGTCCGACCGAATCCCTGTGCTCTGCAGTAGGTCAGCAACGATCTCTGCCATGTCTCTAGAACATGGACCAGTTGTGGCTGTGAATACATATCCCTTGTTATCGGGCTATAAAGCAAAACACCTTGACTAATACCAATCCGGATATTACTGCCCCAAACTGATCACAGTATCTGCAGAGTTTCTAAAACATGCCCTAGCTCTTCAGATTATGTGTGGAATATTTATCACGCACTCCCTTTTACTTGCAGAGCATATTCAAAATATTCCACCATTCTTCCGGATGATGTACTGTCGTGCAATACCTTCACAGACATGCATCCGTCAGGTTCAAGCTTTCTGCAACATCAAAGAAAAGCATCCCGGACCAAACCACTAAATTGTATTAATCATATCAGAGGGTGTCGCTGAAATGGTTTCCTGGTAAGAAGTGCTTTTAAGCTTAGTGGTGTAGTTTCACAGCAGACCACCCCCGAATTAAGTGCACCATCTCCATGCATGCATGTTCATTGGATATTTACTTATAACACATTTGCATATTGAAGGAGCTTGAAAATTATCCCGCGTCCAAATTAAAGTGCAGCAACAAATTGAGAACAAGTGAGCCTGCATTGGTCTGTCGAATGATAGCGATTTATTGATCCATTGGCTTCCATTTTTAGCTTCATGAATACTGTGGTATCGTATTCTCATGTCCGATTGGGTGCTACGGTGAAGGTAGAATTAATCTTGCTGCTTAGATCCTGCGGGACGAATGTTGTGCATTGACGTGAGCTGCGCGGCATTAGAATTGGTTTGCAGATAGAGGTGGGTCAAGCATCCATTTAGGCTGGAGACCAGAGGCACGGACACTCTGGAGCCCAGCTTGAGATACGTCACAGAACACACAGTAGATAGGAGACCGGTCTGTCACATGACACCAACGATATTGATATTTCAGTCCTCTGAAAAGGTTCGTACTGTTAGAAGGAAACCCAGACAGCATACAAACTGAGCCACAACACCACTCTACTTTTCATAATTCTTCATATTTCCTCAAAGTTCACTTGGATGCATTCTCACATTATTCAAATGATATGTAAGAAAAAAAAAAGACTTCAGACATTTAACATGACATTACTGGTTTTCAGTCATGTACTTGACAGAGAAATTTCTATTGACTTCTGTGACCATTTCTGCGTGCCTTGTCACTAAGGCGAACAGGCATTCAGCTACTCTGCTCCCTGACTCTGGAACTCCCTGCCAAAAGACTTTAGCAATATCAACTCCTTTTTTCTTTTTAAATCAAAATTCAAAATGCATCCGTTTAAAAGTGCATGCCTACTCTCCATAAATTCTTTTAGTTTTTATACTGTTTCAGTTTTGTAATTTGTTTTTATTCCGATCGTTCTTATTTGTTGTGTAATTCTGTACGGTGTGCTTGTGTGCTCTGAACGGCGCCTTTAAGTAAAATGTATTATTATAATTATTATTTATTATTCTGCAAGGTGCAAATTCTGCAGACTCATACCTAAAGTCATGAAATTTAGTGAGCATACACATTGAAGTTAATACTACATGTCAGACATGCATGAATACTGCAGAAATACAGGCCCTAACCCTAATGAAGGAGAGGGGTTATGATATGATTATGCATATGCACTTATCTATAACAGTCTTTATGACGTGAAGTAGTAACATCAATAGTAGTAGTAACATCAATAATAATTGATAATAAAAAAAGGTGATAACAAAAGTAATCATTGATTGGTTGTATTTTTGCTGGGTAAATTCCATATAATGACAGGAGGCCCTAGGACAGCATGGTGGTGCAGTGGTTAACACTGTTATCTCGCACCTCTGGGAGCAGGGTCTGGGTCTCTCCCATGGCTCCATGCGTACGGGCTTTGCGTGTTCCCCCTGTGTCATTCAGGGGATTCCAGAGTTTTTTTGAATAAGCTTCTGGAAACAAATCCAACATGCTTACGCATGTGAAATGACATCATCTGAGTGTGTGAACGACCAACTCAAGGCATAAACAACCTCTACTATTAATTGCCCTGTGACATTTAATGAGGTGCTTTTGCCAGGAAATTTATCCATCCATCCATCCATCCATTTTCTAAACCGCTTATCCTACTGGGTCGCGGGGGGCCCGGAGCCTATCCCGGAAGCAACGGGCACGAGGCAGGGAACAACCATGGATGGGGGGCCAGCCCATCGCAGACACCTAAATGTTTTTTTTTTTTTTTTTTTTAAGCATTTAAAACACAAAATGAACAGGATAAAACAAGGAGCATTTTTTCTTAATAGCTTCCAAAACAATAAAAATCTTATCCCAACATTACCCCTGTCCCGATCGCCCGCTCCTTCTGTGTGCCATGCCCCCTCATTAACCTTGTGCGGGATCCCCATGTGATCAGCTGTTTCTGGTTGTTTCTGGCTTCTTTTGACTTCAAGACTTTTACACAGTACTATATATATCTGAGAAAATTACAGAGAATACTTAAACAATAGACGTTACTGTGTGTCTGACATTTTTTCTGATCTCAATAAAGTTCTTGGAAATTTAGGAAAGTGCGAGAGCTGGGACTGTGTGTTTCCTGTCAACTCACCTTCTTGATGGTCTCTTTGATGGCAGGGACAGGCAGGTTAGGGAGAGCACCCTGGTAGCTGTAAAGCATGGGCTGCCTGCCTGAGAAGATCCGCACCAGAGCCTGACACAGCAGTGGACAAAAGCAGGAAATTATCACCAAACAAACGACAGCAGCAAAAATGACACCTGTTATGCTGTTCAGAGGAGTACCGACCATCCAAACTTTGGTAGTGTTAGACATCTTCCCATGCTGCTCAAACATCCAGCGGTGGTAGGAAAGCAGCTGCTTGAGGCAGAGGCGCATGGTAAAGATCAGGAAGAGCCACAGGAGAGTGCTGAAGAGCATTGCAGACACCGCAGTCTGGCACTGAGCACTGAGGGACTGGCTGATGAAGAGAAGCAATGGAGACAATTAAAAAATTAAACTGGAGTACCCTCTAGCGACTGAATGTGGTGCTACATCTCTAGAAAACCATGGACAAAGGAGCAAAAGTGATTGCTACTATTATTTTAATACCTGTTACACAAGCGCAAACATGATGTTCCCACAGAGGGATGAAGGAATCTGGGACACTGCAGCACTGATATTTTTCTTGGTCTTCTGAACAAGAACCTAGCTGTGTTTCTCAGCAACCCAAAGCTAAAGGTATTTTTAAATCACTAACTTGTGTGCTATGAGTAATTCCCACTACACTTACAAATCACCATTATAGGAATACATCAAGGGGGAGGGATATCATTAAAATTTTAACTGTACTAGTACTCTTACCAAAACTGCTTATCGATCAAGTACTTTAACAGTACTCTTTTCGATACTTTATTGAAGAAAAATTAAGAACAGAATTAAAGATTTGCTCTATTTCCTCATGAAAAATATATACAAATTATTTTCTAGTTGCAAACTAACAGCATTGTTTTGAACAAGTCACTCTTGCAGATTTTAATGTGATTGCTGAAATGCAAAATAAAGGTTTTACAGCAAAAGAAACATCAACATTGTGAATAATTCCCTACTATATAGTGATTTTGTAATGACGGAAATGTAAAACAAATGTAATAACTTGCCGAACTTTTTCCTATGACAGTAAATTTTACTGTCTGACAACCTTAGTCTGTCCAAATCACTAAATTGGTTATCTGAAGCTGACACTGAATTTCTGAACAGATGATGCTCTGACCATTTCAGACTGTTAAAGGTGCGTTCATAAATTCAATCTGTTGCAAAAATGCAATTAGAAATGCAGCTGGTGAGATGAAATGTGCAATAGAACTGTTATGTAACAATAACTAATAGGAGATCTACAGCGCCCTTCACAATTATGGGCAGCCCTTGTAAAGACCTGTATAAAGGGCAAGAAGGGGAAAAAAAAAATAAAAGAAAATTTGGTGAAGTAGTTTCACACTGGAAAAAAGAGAAAAATCAAAACAATTAAAAATTTGATAGAAAAACAAATCAAGAAATAATTATTTTCAACAAAAACACAAGTGCCACGATTATTGGCACCCCTGTTTTTAATACTTTGTACAACCTCCCTTTGCCAGTATAACAGCACTGAGTATTCTCCTGTAACGTTTCATAAGGTTGGAGAATACCAAGCAGGCCATCTGAGACCATTCCTCTCCACAGAATCTCTCCGGATCATTCAGGAACCTAAACTCTCTCTTGTGCACTCTGCTCTTCGGCTCAGCCCAAAGTTTTTCCAATGGAGTTCAGGTCAGGGGACAAGGATGGCCATGGCAGAAGCTAACCATTTCTATGTTAATTTGGACATTTGCTAAGGATCATTATCCTGCTGGAAGATCAAATGATGGCCCTGTTTTTGTTTCCTGGCAGAGGCAGCCAAATTTTGATTTAAAATGTCTTGGTATTCCATGGAGTCCATACTGCCATGTACCCTAAGGAGGTTTCCAGAGCCGAGGAAAAACAGCTGCACAACATCACAGAACCTCCACCATATTTTGCATTTGGGATAAAGTTCATTTCATTAGTCATCCTTCTTTTTACGGGGGCGGCATGGTGGTGCAGTGGTTAGCACTGTCGCCTCACACCTCTGGGACTCGGGTTCTGGTCTCCACCTGGGTTTCATGTGTGTGGAGTTTGCATGTTCTCCCCGTGT
>JABFEA020000130.1:16676877-16696320 GCA_019775915.2 Cyphomyrus plagiostoma | reverse complement strand
CACACACATGAGACCAGAACCCGGGTCCCAGAGGTGTGAGGCAACAGTGCTAACCACTGCACCACCATGCCGCCCCCAGGAAATTTAAACCAGGCAAAAAAAAAAATGAACTAAGGGCCTATTTACACTTGGTGTTAAAATGCATCTTGGGCGATCGGATCACAAGTAGACAGCTGAGACACATCATCGTTTGCACCAGCCTCTGTCACACGTCTCCAGGGTTTCCAACTGACCACTTGTGTTCAGATTTTGTTACTGACCTGTGCACTGTTATTGTGATGTCGTTGTTGGGGACTAATCAGGATGCATTAGCATTTTAACTACAAAAGGTATGCGATCAAACGTGTCCCAGACCACTTTGCCAAATGGTTTGAGTGATCAGATCACAATGTATCTTAGTGGTGGTTTACACTTGTATTTAGTGCTGTCAACATGTGATAGTTTAAACAGTACCTAAGGGAATAAGGGTGTTCGTTACTACTGATATGCTACCATTCTTAGTAGAAGAGAACCCAAGATATAGATCTATATAATTGTTATGATGCAATTTTACTCTAGAATTTTTATTTATTTAAAATATTCATGTGTAGTGTGAAAATGAGTGTTTTGTTACTCAGGCACCCTGACAGACACATTGCCTTATGCTTGGTTTACAACTGTTCCTAATTGTGTTAGCAGTTTTAATGAAAATCAGTTTCAAAACAAATTCTGTTTCCCTACTGTACTGAAATTTCACAGCACCCGAAACCATGAATTTAATGAAGCATTACACCCCTTGGTTCACACCAATGTGTAAAGTTTTTATTTCAACTGAAAAATAAATAACCCTCTCAATGCTTTTTTTTTAAATAAAATATTTCCATGTTTCTTTAAACCTTGTATTCTATCGATTAGTCAGCCGCCTGATCACATGATAACTCCATTATCAAAACAATCATTTTTGGCTGCCCTACGTATCTGTTTCTCATTAATAAAATATATTGCAGATCTTCATAGCATGGTGTGCTCTCAGATTGGTACCTACACCCTTTATGCCTTTTGGTAAGTCTAGGGGGGCATATTGGTATTCCAAAAAAGTAGCATTTCTTCATTAGCCATTTAACTTAAATCAAGTGTAAGGATTGCCCAATAGAAATGTCACCCATCTCTCTTCCTTGGCTAGTTTTAATGTTGGGCTTCAGTTAGGCAGAATTGTACCATTCTGCTTTGCAGAATTTCCCCAGGCCCCTAACCATTAAGCTTAGCTTAATATCGTGTACAGGGATGTAAGAAGGGTGCTTGAATTATGGGATGTTCAAGCCCAGATAAACTACAGCTAAACGTTATAAAAATATGAGAGGACGTGACAAAGTATGGCTCTGCTGTTTGAGAGAAAGTGCGGCTATAACTGCAGCCTTGGAGTTAGATATGATGGCATAACAGGACAGCTGTTAATTCTTCTTAGTGTGGGAGACAAGGCTAAATGATCAGCACCGAGGATAATGATTTAGGGGGTGCAGTAAGAGGACATGGCTTTGCTCAACCCCAGGTAGAAACGCATCAGTCTTACATTAGTGCTGAGCACATCAATGCAAGTAGTCTTAGAGGCCATTATAAATGCAATGAAAATGATCACTGTTCAGCTATTACCCAGAATGTTAAGGGGGTGTCTCCATAAAGACGGGGGTTCCAACAGGTATAAGAACGCAATTTGAGATATCTGTGAGGTGCCTATTTTCCATTAATGAAAGGCAGCGCGATTCTTTACAGTATTGTATGCTTTCAGACTGGAACCTGCAGCCATTTTGTCTACAGCGAGATTAGCTCTGCATTACTTGCTTAACCTTGATGACTCATTCTTGAAAGGCGTCGATTAAAATTTGCCTTCTCGATCACTCAACAATGCAGCGATAGGTAGACGGAGCATAGTGCCACACTGTCTATGAGTGAGCCGAACAGTTACGGCAAAGATGATTGTGACTCACTCAACTTAAGCACATGTGGTGCCTAAACTGACTGCAGAGGTGAGAGTGCAGCCCATGAATGGGCTGGTATTGCCCTTGAGGCATTTTTAAGAATCAATAATAAAACAGCAATGGCACTGTAAAATTAAGTGCTTTCCACTCCATAGTATGACAATTAACCTATTATCTTCCAACCTCTGATCTTGGACAATCGCACATAACACCAACTAAGCAAACTCCAAATTACAAGCAGGATAGAGTTGAGATTTGAACCCCTCAGTACCCCCCACCGAGTCACTGTGCTTAATACTACTAATCACAATGCAGCATCAGAAGTTCAGCAGTATGACCCTGGAGCAGTGCAGTTAACCCAAGTCACTCCAGGATAAATATCCAGGCTGAATAAAAAAGCATCAAATGAAACACTAAAGGGTATCTCTTTGCTTTGTGTTAAATTCCTTTTGTTGCTTCCCATTCCAGCATTCCAGGGAAGGCTATTTTACGGACTGCTACATGGTAATCATTTGCATTTCATTGATTTACTTGGCAAACGCTTTTATCATAAGTGACGTACAAACGAGAAAGGAAGGTCAGCTGGTCCCTGGAGCAATTATGGTTAGGGGTCTTGCTCAGAGGCACAGCCATGAAGTTGTTCGATAACAGGTGTAGCGCCATAACCCACAGAGTCACACACAGCCTCAAAACCGTGAATAAGCAGAACATGATATGGTGACATCTACCAGACAAGCTGTTATTTATTAACGTTACTTGCATCGTTATAAATAAGGTTATTTATTGGATCTAAAAAAATTTGTATCAGAAGCCGAAGTCACTCACAATAAGTAGTATAATCAGTGTAGTCCACATGTAGGGTTAAATAAAGTTAGACAAAATGGCTATGCAACAAGAATGTATACAATCTTAATGCCTGTTTATTACAAATAACAAAGCATATTGGACAATGATATTTGATATCTGTACTATATTTAATAGTGTTCCAGGCATTGGAGAAAAGTTTTATCAATTTGGGTAATGAAATTAAATGTCTATAGGATCCTTTTTAACAGAACAGCCTTCTGAATTGTATATACTGTAAAAAAAAAGACATTTTTATAGGTGTGTCTAGTGTACGCAAACATTTCCCATAATTTAAAACTACGCATAAGGAAATCTCCCCAGCAGGCATGGCCAACTGTCACGGCTGAGGAGAGCCGTAAAGAAGAGGCGATGCTCTTTGGAGGATGCAGCATTTGGATACTAGCCATGAATCTTAATGAAATATTTAATATAGCCCCAGAAATTTAAATGTCATGCAGCCAACAAAAGGAAATGTCAGCATATGATATGACCCCAAAATTGATTTGCTTTGGGTTACTAAAACATTCATGTCAATAGTTTAAAAAGAATAAAAATCAAAATGATTGTGATTACAGCAATTCATTTAGGTAACATTCCCTTTGAAAGCCTCATCTGTAAAAATTGAAGCTGTACTTTATACAGGAAATGAATAAAGAAAACAATTTTCTGTTTGCACGAATTCGTAAGAATACCGATGAGATTCTTTGTATGAGACTGTAAAGGACAAACCAGCATGGTGTTGAGACCTAGAGACCTGAAACCCAATCATTCTCATGCGACGTTTCTTATAATTTAATCAACATGCGAATAAGATGAATGTCCTGTGTACGTATAGCTGCTGCTATTGACTGTGCTTACTAATCACAGTGCACACACTCAATCATCACAGTTTTGATATACCCTTCCATACAGCACAAACATCCCACTCATATATCACTGGCGTTGAAAGAGTTTTAAAATGAAAAAAAAATCAGGATTGGAGATGTTTCAGATATGATGGTGAAGTTCAGCATTTACAAAGACACTGCATTCCCAGTTTGCCCCTAAACACACCTACAGTCCCCCTTAAAAGGCCCTTCTTACAGCATATCTAATGTAGATCAATTAAGGGGATAAAATACAGAGTCTATCCATCCATCCATCCATCCATCCATCCATCCAACCATCCATCCATCCATTCATCTTCTAGCCACTCAGGATGATTATCCATCTCACGGATATAGGAAGGCCTAGACCCTAGGGTGCAAGGGTGGGCAACATCCCGGAAGGGATTCCACTTTATCGCAGGGTGTACACATGCACACACACACACACACACACACACACACTCACACCAGTTAGAGAAATGGTTTGGTAAATTGATGAGTAAATGGCATTCATACAGCACATCATTCTGTGTTCTGGAGGCTGTTCGGCATGACTGTGCTTTTTGAGCTTGGCCATTGAATATTATTAAGTTAATATGTTAATATGTATATAGTTAATATGTTTAGCCTGCTGTCAGTACTGTTTGCCAATGTTTTTAATCCTGGTGTATTACATTTCTTCCTGTACATGCAGCTAAATTTATGCAATGAAAAAAAAAATATATATATATTTAGCCATTTAAAGGCTATAGTTAAAGAAAAACAACACTTATGAAGAGCAGAGTTTTCATGAAATATATGATTAGAGTGATTAGAACCATACTGCAAATAGTAGGGATAATATGCTGATGGAATTTATGAAGGAAAGCAATAAGAAAAACCACGTATGAACCCAGGGTACTCAACCATTTTCCCTGTAGTTCAAATCCTGTAGATAGGAGCTGGGTGGGGGCTGGGGGTCTGGATTCATTTGTGTGAGTCTGCCAACTCATTTACCTGTATCTGCATAGTAAACGTATGTTCTAATCTGTTTTTTGTTTACATAAAAATTATCTTATAAGTTGTTCTGTTATTGCTGTTCTCCTGTTGTAGATTTCTGTAACATTTTAATGTTATGTAACTATGGTCACGTTTGGAGAGGTGTTTGTTATTGTGGCGGCCAGTTGCTCTAGGCACCCCAGGCCGCTCTGACCCCGACTGGCAAAGTCTGCTCTCGTCAGATGAATTAGAATTTTGAATTTTTAGAATTTGGTGATTAGTGGTCATTGTTAACACACCACAGCACACAACAACAAAATGTATCCTCATTTAACCCATATGCAACTTTCGTGACATAGCAGGGGGCAGCTAATTCAGCAGTGCTGGGGGACAGTACCTTGCTCAGAGTACCTCAGTAGTCGGGGATTCGAGCCTTCAATCTTTCAATTACAAGTGCGCTTCCCTAACCAAAGAGCCACCACTGGAAGGAAGGAATGAATGAAAGGAAGCATCCAACCTGTTCACAGCAGACTTTCCCGGCAGTCACCCGTAGCATATAGCGGAGAAGAACCATCGGTAGGTATTTTTATGAGATTGTAAGGACGATGGCTTAGAATCGAAGGCATGCCTTTAAAAATATGCCAGTAGGATGAGGGTTAAAGAGTATCACACAGAAAGGAAGGAACATGCACTGTGCGATGAATAGTTTTTATAATTATTAAGTGTAAGAATGATATTTATACACACTTACTGATTGTGCTGTCTGGTTTCATTTTTCAGGAAGCTGCTGTACTCCTTGTGGAGGTTGGAGCTGAAACAAAACCATCAGTTAACTTGCTTTGGTGTTTTCCTTGATGAGATGTTCACATAAAGACTTTCCTGTTCAAAGAGGGGCAGATCCATTCAGCAAACCTGAACACAGTAGTCAACGGAAGCATCCAGCCTCATTAACTGGGTGCTCAGGGTGAGTCGGTCTCAGCTGACTTGATTAGAGCAGAGACAAACAATGAACATCCCCTCTACAGGTTAAAAGAGATCTAATGTGTGATTATGGTAATGATTTGGGCCTATTGAACAAAGCCAGTAGATTCAAGAACATCAAAAGTTCATTACAGATAGACACCTGGACAATGGACCAGATGTACACATTAGGTCAGCTGAATGGTCGCATTACCGGGGCACAATAGGATGGGCTTTGATTAATTACCCAGGGGGAGGGATCAAGGAACCAAGATTTAGCCTTTTCCGAAATATCAAGTTTAAGGTGAGCAATAGGATCAGTCAGAAGAGCTGTTTTAGTTGTGATTGATCTTTTGAAGAACCGGCCTGGATATTTAGCAGTCTATAGCTAATATAATAATCCAGTGGTGTAAGCTGATTAGCCTGCTATTGCAGGAAAAGTAGCACAGTCTCTATGGGTAACATTTTCAGGAACCGTTCCTCACACTTGCTGTTAGAGAGCATTTTCACATTTGACTTCTGTCCTCACATTTCCAAATACAGAGGCACCAAAATTATGCAAGACTTCAGTATCTCCCCAGCTGGTCCGCGGTGCTGGGTGCAGGAAAAAAAAAACACAAAAAAACCTGAAGAGTGAACTGGATGAGCAATGCTGGTTCCTATTAGGCATGATGAATCCTTCTTGCTGTGCAAAGGCTACGCCGGGAATATACTGTAAACTATGCATCCGGATGACTATTCTGGATTTTATCTAGCATCCGTATGCACTCTTCCAATCGCATACCTATCTGTCTGTCTAGTATAAATACACTGTACTTATTCAGTTTTGAAGGAAACTCACAAAATGGTATTAAATGATGAGTCTAATGTGAGAGTAAGGTGCCAGACATCCTAGGTTGCCGTTGGATTATATGCAAAGAGGAATTATCCAGCAAAATGTTGGACACAAATCATTATGTTTACGAGCATCAGTATGAAAATTTGATGGGTGAGAGGAGTTTCGTGGGTGACTTCTCAGAGAAGCGGAGCAGAGTCCAGAGGTGCACGCTGCTGCAGAGATTCATGGATTTGAAAAGCAAGATAAAGGATTTCTCACTTCAAAAGATCGTGAATGCAAGCAGCTGTAAGATCCAAACTGGCTTTTATATTTGGGATTCTTGACCTTTTATTGCGAAGCCGAATGAACTCGATACCGAGCTTTTAGTTTTGTGGAAAAAAGAAATATGAAAATGATCTGTGCTATCGTTCTTCTTATACAGAACCTTAAAATACTAACAAAATCCACACGGTCACACGGACCTCCGTCAGAAAAGCTTTATCCTGTTCATGTCTGACAAACACCCTATGGGAAGTTTAGAGACATTACTTTGCGCATCTCCCTGTTTTTCTGCTGAAGGAGAAAATCCATGTAAACACCGTCGAACATAGAAACTCCACACGCAGAGGCGAGGAGCAACCCTACAATTCTGAGAGCATGAGGTCACAGTGTGAGACCCACACAGCGTGAACCAAGCGAAAGTGGTACACAAAACAGGGCTTTTTGATGACTTTGGGAGGCAGCACGAATATTTTGCACAGCTCAGCATGTGTGTTTCCTGCTCTCAAAGGACTTGGATATTGACTGTTCTAGGGGTTCACAACCTATAGGTCAATAGCAAGTTTTCCACTAGCTGCTGAAGACTGGGGCGTTTAAGCGTGGCTGGCTGGTTGATTTCCACAAATATATATTTCCAGGTCAGACTTTATTTTATGACCACTGACAATTGCACATCTTGATCTCGCGAAACGAACAGAAATGGTTAATTGTATTAAACATGTGAAATCTGTAGCGCTGAATCTCACAGAACTGCGCTAGTGATATGGCTGCCCCATTAGGTCATCATCCACCGGAGGTGACTGCCAATCAGGAGACCCTTGGAGTCTCATACGAGTATAACTGAGCGCCTCCACCTGTTCTGCTGCCGCTGCATCGCTAGGAAACTCCACCGTAGAAGTGAAGCAGATATTCGATCGCGCACAGTATGGAAGGGAAGTAGCCTGCACGCTATTACAACTCCTTCAGGGATTTCACTCCACATCCAATTACGTCTTTGAGTTTCAGACATTAGCTCTGACAAGCAGATGGGAAAAATAGGCTCAGTGCAACCAGTTCTACCATGGACTCTCTGAAGAAATGAAGTAACAACTGGATCCAACAGTGACATTGGATTCCCCAGTCATGGAACTAATGGTCGGTAACCCTTCCTTTCCTAATCCCCAACCAATGCAGGTGGAGCCAACACAATGCCATAGGTTCTGAGACATCCATGGTTACTTAGGCATAACCCACATATTGATTGGGAAATGAATATAATCAGCTCAGCTGCCTTCACAATGCTGTGTCTCCAGATGACTTCACCAGAACAGAAGGTTATCTGGACCCATCTTCCATGCATGCCAAGCACCTAGACCTGAAGCTGATCTTAGCAGGTCTTTAGCAGCTGCTCTATCCCCACATCACTGCATGACTGTTTGATTGACGTTCTTCTGGGTACTAGTCTGCCCCAAGAGTTGCTTGTACTCTTTGTCCAGTCCTTGAAGGAGGGCTATGGAGGAATACATTGGGGAGGTCTTAGCAGTCGGTATAATCTGGCCCTCTTCCAGCAGGGGCTGGTTTCTTCTTCGTGGCTAAGAAGGATGGTTCCCTTCAACCCTCTATTGATTACCAGGGTCTCAACAATATCACCACAAACAATCAATATCCCTTTGCTGTTCAACTCTGCTTTTGACCTACTTTGATCTTCGTAACGCTTGCTACTTGATCACTTGATTTTTTTTTTCTTTTGCCTAGAAGTGAATGTTTGTTTTAAAGTGCACTGCTGTTCATGGGACCTCAGTACCTACTGTCATTCCTCCATGTTCTCAGACTGACAATAAACCTTCTTGAATCAGGAATAAGGGAAGGTGATGAGTAGAAGACAGCCTTCAACATGCCCACTGATCATTATGAGTACCTGATCATGCCCTTTTTATTGACTAATTCCCCAACTGTGTTTCAGAAGCTAATCGGTAATGTCCTTTGGGGAATGCTTAACCAGTTTGTCTTTGTTTATCTGGTCAACATCATGGTTTTTTCACACAATCATGCCCAGCATGTCTGTAAGGTTCTGCAGTGCCTTCTTCAGTGTAACCTGTTGGTTAAAGCTGAGAAGTGTGGATTACATAAGCAGAGAGTCTCCTTCTTGGGTTTTGTGCTCCACAAAGGCTCTAGTCAGATGGATCCACAGAGGCTCAAAGCCACTGTCAAGTGGCTACAACACTGTACCCCAGGGACCTACCATGTTTCCTCAGTTTCGCTAGTTTTTATGTTGTTTAGTTTGGGTGTGTAACATTGTCTCAATGCCCTCATTGTCCAAGGTACTTCTCTGACTATCACCGGCTCCACAATTTCTCAGCTGTTATGGATGGTTACTGATTACTTCCCATATTTAGAAACTCTGTGTTTTCCTTGCCCTCTGTTTGCTTGTTTGCCAATAATCTGACCATTGCCTGTTTCCCTGTTTACCTCCCATCTATCAATTGTCATCTATCAATTGTCATCAAAAGGTTGAGAAACCAAAGACTATTCAAATTCCCAAATAGTAGAAATGTTTCACGTGACATCTATCTATCTATCTATCTATCTATCTATCTATCTATCTATCTATCTATCTATCTATCATATTACAGACGTTCTGTAGACCATGTGTGGAACTAATGGCTGTACAAGTAGGAGGATCTTGATCTGCTGGGGATGAAAGGAACATTGCAGGAAATACAACTGGCTTATTGGCTTTTACTGTTATAAAGCCTGTCGTGAGAGGTGAGGTGTGAGCAGGCACTGAATCATTCTCCCCAGTTGTATAACAGTCGTGCAACTGCTAGTTTGTTGGCACATTTTAACATTTGTGCATTATAGCCGTCATGCAGTAATGCTCAGAATGAGCACGGCACACCATTTGTGTTTGTGACACACTGTGACAATGCTGTCCCATTTTTATATGTATTATTTTAAGTTATCCTTTCAGTTCCTTGGTCAGGTTCAGACAACTATAGAAATTAAGTTGACATTTCTCCCCTTTCCAATTTGTGGCTTCCCTAGCTGAAGAATTACAATCTCTCTGAGACTTTGATCAGGCCGACTGTCATTTTACCAAAGTACAGATATTTTATTTAGGTTGGATTTTGACTCAACATCTGCAGCTAAGATTTGATTCTGAATTTGCTTGGTTTCTTGGCCTAGTCTAGTTTCTCCAGGTTTGAGGTTTTTGATGAAAGACTTTCGTGGTTTTCTGAAGGGAGGTTTGTCTAACAAAGTACTTCAGCATTTCTTTTCACCTCTACAAGAAACATAACTCAGCAGTTAATTCCATGACATATAATTATTATAGTAGTTGGAACAAATATTCCATCCATCCATCCATCTACCAGTTTTGGTTAGGATCGCCGGTGCATGTGGAGTCTCGGGATATTTCGTTTTTTTTTTTCTTTTTTAAATCTTCAGTTTCTATACCAAAGTGTCACTGACCACAGTAATAAAAGTCACTGACGGCGTCTGTAAAGAGAGGAAACTTTAAGGAAAACTGACATTTTGCATTACTTCTCTGGCATGGGTGTGAGATTGACAAAAAAAAAGATTAGTTTGGGTGTTAACTAACTCCCACTCTTGTGATTATAATTAGCAGCTTATCAAGTGTGAGTCACATACACAGTGGCTGTTTTGTGTAAATCAGTGATAATTTTACTCTCTCACGTCGGTACAAAGTAAGGAAGAAAAATTGACCTTTGGCTGACTTTGCCAAAGTTCTACTCATGTCACTAGAATGAGATGATCTAATTGGGCATTAGTTCAATTCCAGCACGCCCAAATAGAAAGAAATCCTGTGGGGGTGCATTTTAATTACAAACTGCCATGGTGGTGAAAAAAAATGTAGATATCCTAAAGCTATTTCTGTCCTTTAGGTGTACATGAGCATAATTATGCTTTGATATATTTATTTGTTTTTGCATGCTGCCAGCGGGCTTTGTCATGTACACTGTCTGCGTGGTCTGTGCTCAAACCTTGTACCCCCTCTGGCATACAGCGCGCTGCAAGTTCTGATTACAGGGGAGCCGCTGTCGATGGGTTTTAAACCGCAGTTGTGAAGACGTAATAATTAGCATTCCTATGCGGCCTCGGTGCATTGAAACATCCATCCTCTCGCCATCTATCTAGATCTGGTACAGAGTCAGAGTCGATCCCAGGGAGCACACACACACACACACACGTGCACACACACACGCGCACACCTCGGGTCAACATATCCTTATGGGGACCGCTCATTCATTTCTATGGGAAAAATGCTAACGCTAACTATGACAACCTTAACCCCTATGCAACCCTAAACATAACCATAAGTAACCAAACAAAATACAAGAGTTTTTGCATTTTCAGCTTTTTCAAAGCAGTCAAGTAGACTTTTTTTAAATTGAGTTTTCCCTTATGGGGACCTCGAAACTGGTACTCATAAGGAAAAAAGGGTATTTATCACATTGTGGGGACATTGTGTCCCCATAAGATAAGGTATACCCACTTGCATACACACACATACAGTACATGTTTGTATCCATATCTTTGTGGGGACTGTTGATTAATTTCTCTGGGCCTAATCCCATCAATGACAACCTGAACCCTGCAGCTCTAACCTTAACCATAAGTATAATAAGTATTTCTTGGGGACATTTGGTCCCCACAATCTGATGTATACGTAACCCACACACGACAGGCAATTTATATATGTCAGTTTATCTAATTATATGTTTTTGGGCTGTGGGAGGAGACCTTAGTGAACAATGGAAGAACATGCAAACTTTACTTATTTATTGCAAACACATAAATGGTAAATGGACTGCATTTATATAGCACTTTTTTACAAAGCACTTTACGCCTCACATTCACCCATCCACACCGGTGGCAGAGGCTGCCATGCAAGGTGCCAACCTGCACACCAGGAGCAATTTGGGGTTCAGTGTCTTGCTCAAGGACACTTTGATGGGATCAGGAGTAAGCGGGGCTCGAGCCTGTGACCCTCTGGTTGCTGAACAATAGCACTGCTTTCTGCACCACCATCTTCAAGGGCTGGATGCGAACCCCAACCCCATAGCTAAGAAACATCAGCATGACCCACTGAACCAACAAGCCACATTCAATAAACACTCATTTATTTGTTTGCTTTTTATGCTCTAATTAAGAAAACAGAATTAATTGTTTTCTGGGCTGCTGTTATTACAGGAGAAGTGGTCCCAGTAGAGATCCGCCCTGAGAAATGTTGTTTGATAATGAGGAGGGGCCAAGGCTGGGAGTGGGGGGGATTAGGGGGGAAATGGAGGGATGGAGGAGGTGGGGTGGCTGTCGCATGTGGGTCTGTAGAGGAAAGGCACTTTGTTTGTCAGCCATGGTAACCGTTGCCAAGGTAAGTTCATAAAAAGAAACCGGTGTCATTACTCACCCTTAGCTTGGTGACTGCTCACAAACTCCCCAGCTACCCAGTGGCTGAGCCCTGAACCAGAAGGACGGGAAAGCATGTATGATGATAAGCCTCAGGTTTGCACGCATGCAGGGCGGGAATGACCTCCTCAATGGTTTGTTACCTGAGTGTCACTAATGAAGCCCTGCAGAGGTATGTGAGCAGCTCTGCAGCTTGGCCCGATCCCATTTGGGCCCATTATTCCAGTTTCATAATACTGCCAAATGCACTTTTGTCTACGGTGAATTGGACAGGAGGTTGCATTACTGACCTGGGATGAAACCTCTCAAAGTCTTTCAGGATCAAAGATAGTCTGCCATTTGGAAAACTACATTGGAATTTTTCTCTTCACCTATCCCATGTTGCTCTCCGTAGCTGTGGGGTCAGCCAGCGCAGGGCACCCTTGGAGCTGGGGACTAAGGACAGTGCTGAAGGTCCACAGACATGTGACTATTCTGCTGAGGCTCTGATGGGCGTCTGTCCAAACACAGGCCCTCACGTCACATGGCTTGGTTTTACCCCTAGTTTATGGGCCTCTGTCAGTGATCGAGTTTGACTGCTGAGTCTCAGGGCACCCAGGCAGCTGTATAACAGCATTCTTACTTTGGGATGCTGATGTTTGGAACTCCTGCCGACATTTCCACTCTTTTGCTGAAGGTAACGTATATGTAAACTTTTGAGCAAGCAACATCACTTTGACAAGCTTGATTTGTCATGCATTGATAATAGATAATACATTCGCCAGTAAAATCCCCTTGACTTGGGTTTCTTTGCATAGCTGAGAATAGGAAATAGTGAAATACAAATAGGTAGATTAGTCATTATCATCTGGTTTCACTGGGAATACAGCATGTAAACAAAATTAAAATTGACAAGAAGATAAGCGTCAGGATTGCTGGCAGGTAGCCAAATCCCAACACAGGGAGATACATACGGCCTGTTTCAAACACCAAGACTATATATAATTCATACAAATGTGCCATATAAAAGGTGTCATATTATGGTAACAGAAAATTTGACCATGTAATAATAAGCAGTAAAAATTCTTATAAATTACACATACGTTTATCGCCATTTTTTGTGTTAGGTAAGTTAGATAAGAGGAAATACATAAACGGTGTACACAAAAATAATCTTAGGTTATCACAGTAGTGCTATTAATTAATTCACTGTGGTAAATTTGTTAATTGCATCTTGAGTTAGTGTGTTTTCATCATTTTTAGGGTTAACGAGGACAACAGGAGGTAAAATGATAAAGCTCTGTAACATCTTCACACTAGGATGTGCAGTGTCTTTGACAGAGATGTGCAGGGAACCACTAATACACCAATCACTAGCTGGCAAATGGCAGATTAATTGGTAGATTAATATTTCTGCCAACTCTGAAAAATGTTAGTGGACCATTTAGCTTCCTTTAAGTTTACTTTTGCTAACTGTAAATCCACTATTTTTTGTAGGCAAAATGATAGTCAAAAGTTTAATACAACAAAAAAACTTTGTAAACCCTGCAGTCATGCATATTTCTTCTCATTCATTGTCAGCGTGTTTGCAACAGTCTGTTGGCTGATTACATATAAACGCAAGATATGATTGGTTGATAACTTTTCGTATTTAAGGTAGTCTGGGCTAAAGGTGAATGTAGATAAAGTCCATTTAAATTAGGGTACACTGAACTAAGCAGAGAACAGTATCACAAAACTGGATTTTTTGCTTAGCCAGATAACTTGTCAGATTCAAGGCACCATAGTATAAATGGACTTTATCTTTGTTTACTTACTTGTAGCCTAGACTACCTTAAATCTGACAAGCTATCTGACTTAGCAAGAAATTCTGCTTTGAGATTCAGGCCCCTGGCTGTACTTTCCAGGTTCTGACGGACAGAGTTATGGAAAACTGTGCCATGTTTTAGTCCCCAAGCCGCCTCACTGAGTGCAAAATGTCAGCATTGGTCAGTGGAGAAAAAGAGCATCTCCGGCAAAAACATTTATGTCTCACAAATGGAATATCATAGAACTAAAATTTCAGTACAGATATATTCTGGAGACTCTACAAAATCCAATCATACCCATAGTCGTAAATCTCCCCTGGTAATCACTCCAGTTCAGTAGTTTAAATTTTAACACTCTGAGTAAAATGCAAACCGGGGCACTATGGTGGCAGAAAAATACAAGGAGGCCTGATTTTAGAGGAAAAACGGTCTTTATTAAGCTCTTAAAAGGACTAGCGGGCATTTAGCAACCAGAAAGCTATACATCAAGTAAAACACAGGGAGGTGGAATGCTAGACGGTAAGGCACACACACACACACACACACTGGGTAATTTACACAACAGCATGAGACACGCGAGGACTGGACAATGTTCACATATAACATGGGCAAAGACTCCCAACGATAGGAAACTCGTATTTATAATGACGCACGTGGGGGCTATTTACAATACCCAGCATGCTCAGCGTACTTACAGGGCTCCTATGCGGAGCCATCTTGCCAGTGTTACAATATAGTAAAAGTTAGCAGTTATTGTTAGCTTCCACTATTTTTTCAGTGGTTAATTGGTTTAGCGTTATCGGATTGAACTGCGGAGTTAGCAGATTCAGCATGCAGTTAGCGGTAATGGAAGGTTAATTTTTTGCTAGTTTTGCCCACCACTGGTCAATGAGGAGTGCAATGAAATATGACTGCAGGTGACTTTTCAGGCCTTATCCAATATCGTGTCAGATTAGGCCTACAGCCCTTCCTATAAAGGTCAATGTAAAAAATGAAGGGAGACCCTGCATGGGATGCAAGGCCATTGTAGGCCGCACACACACACACATGCACACACACATTCACAAACACACACATACATACACTAGACTCGCCTGTATATAGGAAACCTGTATATACATGGGGAGAGCACACAGTCTGCACACAATCCCCAGGGCTGTCTTAAATACCATGTTGAGCCAGCATGTAAACAGTGTATATGGCCCCAAATGGTGTGACAAACACCACGCATAGGTCTGATGAAACCCTCTATTCTGCTTATCTTTGATATGCAGGGCAGCCAGCTGGGAGGCCTGTTGATGTTTGAATGTCGGCGTTAATTGGATTTCAGCATAAATTCATGAGCAGTTTGATTAAAAAGTTGACTACGGGAAGTCCTGTAATATATCTTGTGACATTTTTGCTCAGATTTGGGAAAGTTGTTTGACATATTTAGAAACTTTCTAGAGAGATGTGAATGTTTAAGCAGCATTTCCAAACACCTTCCATGAACACTTAATGGCAAAGCTACAGCCTCAGCCATGAAGCACTGCACACGAGACACATACAATGAGAGACACGGATTCATTTTCCCGCATGCGTTCAGACTGTGGGACTTCCTGGTGGACACCTGCCCGAGCATATGGAGAACGCAAAAACTCCTACGGAGAGACAGTAACCAAACCCACGACCACTGGGGTGTGCCAGCAAAGGAGGAATCACTGAGCCTCTGTACCACTCCAGTCAGACGATGTAATGCTCCCGGCAAAGGTGAATAATATACTGAATAATATAATCAAATCAAAGTACCGTTATCGAATCTAAGCATGATTCAGCCTTCAGCTGTTTCTGGGCTCATTTGGATCATGTTTGACAGGTGAGCAGCTCCTTAAAACAAAATTGCAGTTCGAGGATAAAATAATACCACAAAATGCCCTCACAAAACACGTTTAACTTGTTGTTGGGTGACTGCTCAATCTGTCTCCAACCTAAGAATGATTTGCTATGGAAATGACTTCAGTAACAGCGTAATCATTCTGAAATTGCAAGGCAAGTACTTTCCTAGATGATGATGATGATGATGATGATGATGATGATTGTGGTGGTGAAGACAGTTATTATAATCACTTTCATTTCTCATTATGTGTTCCCCAATAATTTTTGATTATAAGCACAAATTGTAGCGGAATTTTCGATTGGCGGAAATCGAAAAGGCAGGGAAATCATCACAATCAATAACTGATTCCAGAAGAAGAAGCTGTTGTATTCAGTACCTAGCATGGACATACTAAATGCCAGCTTTCATTAAATCCTGTACATGCGGTAAGTATCAAAGCAGATTGTTGCTCATTGCACCTGAAATTTTTAATTGTCCAGCTGCACCATTTCTTGGACTTTGTACACAAGGCAAGATTTTCTCTGTGCCAGTGATTTACTAAGTGTGGCTGACACAAGGGCCAGATATTTTCCGTCTTACATGGATTTCTCCAAAGAGCCTATAGTTTTCAGAGGATAAATTAGCTTATGCAGCAAAATAAAGACAGTGGAGGATGGGTGCTGAGTACACATGTAACAATACAGCAGAGTAAAGTGATTTCAATTCAAGCATAAAATCGCAGATGGCTGTCCACCTTGCTCCAGTAAATACACAAAATGATTGTCATCATTATACTCAATCCCCTGCCTGACCCAAGATATACATCATTACCTAATCAATGAATTGTAACTTGGATATTATAGTATTGCATGTAGATTCATTTTAGCATGAAGAAGACTTAATCCTTTTCCCTCTGTTCATAGACACAGCACTTTTTTAACATTGCTGTCATCGCTCATCTGTTTATAAGAACAGTCGAAAGGCCTAAAGGGTGCTTGGTGTGACTGAAGATCAGCACCTATCGCATTTAGGGCTGCCGCGATTAGTCGACGCTGACGATCAATATTTTAAAACGATGCATCGTTTTTTTATTACGATAGCATCGTTATTGTAATAAAATTGCCCTTCTGATTTATAAAATGCTTCAATTCATTATAGCAAATGTTTCCCTTTAATATCACTATGTAATTATGGGAGTATTTCAAATTATCACAGAACGAAACTGTGGTTTGTACACTGTGCAAATGGCAGCGTTAGGGCAATGCATGAGTGAAGAAAAACATGCAGCCACTAATCTGGATGATGGACAATCAGAATAAGCAAGATCACCGTTGTCTGTTCACATTTATTAAATTACTTTAATTATGGATAGCGTTTCGATATTTTTTGTCCTTCTAGCAGCTATATACGCTCATTATTAAAGCCATAAAGTTGTCTGCCTTACTTTAGAATTTTCATTGAATGCATTTTTGAGAAAACATTTTGCCTTTAATATGGGCTTATTCTATGTTGCTTGATGTGTGTGATCGTGTGTGTTGAGATTGTTAGGAACAGTGTTATCTTAAACTAAAACTGAAGCAAAATATGGACAGCAAATTGAAAAAAATATAATTCATAAACTGAAATAATTGAAGTATGTTTACCAAAATATGTGTTGAATTTTAAACTGCAAAAAGTATTGTTACAGCACCAATGTCTTTACAGAGGTCTTTACAGATTGCTGTAACTTTTAGCTATAACAATAGACCTGTCATTAATATTTTTGGCATAATACTAATCTGCTTATCCAATTGTGGGTGTGAGTAACATAAAAATAGTATCAAAAAGCTGGTGTCCATTATCTATGGCCCTGCAATGATATATAGTTTGTTCTTGTCAAAATAAAATGATCTTGGTCAATTTTATTTTCTGAAGGAAAATTAATCATTTAGATTAATTGACCAATTAGTAAAATAGCCAATTGAATAATTGATAGAAAATGGGTTTTTAGTGGTAGTCTTAGTTGCATTCATACTTTGGCCCAGGATTGGGCTCCCAATCTGTTTTGTACCTAGCTGACCACTTTACTTGATGGGGCACAAATGGTATTAAGCCGTTACTTATGTATTAATCATAACCTAAGTCTTGGTTACATACTGATCTCACGTTTGTTCATAATTTATGAATTGTGAGCAGTCACTGTATTTGTGGAAAGTTCAGCTCCAGAAAGTACAAATCAGTTGGTTACTCTGTGACTTTTTATACTTAACTGGTTGATGGAAGCAAAATCTTGATCTGCACTTATACTTTTTGGACCTGAACTTTCAAGAATCAAGCGGTTGCTACACTGCCTGGCCAAAAAAAGTAAAATATCAGCAAATACTTAAGAGCCAATGACTGCATCATTACTACAGCCCGGCAAGGTTAGGCAACAATAAAGAGAAGTCAGCTGGGTACCTGAATCTACAGGCCAGGTTACACCTCCATCAATTATGAATGGATTTTTTTCTTCCCTGTTGGCATGGGCACATTCCAGGACAAGAATGCCAAGATTCATTGGGTTCCAATTGTCAAAGAGTGGTTCAGGGAGCATGAGGAATCATTTTCACGCATGACTTGGTCACCTCAGAGTTGTGACCTTAACCTCATTGAAGGTCTTCGGGATGTGCTGAAGGAGGCTTTATGGAGGTTCAACTCACTTGTCAATACAGGATCTTGGTGAGAAATGAATGCAAATCTGTATGAAAATAAAAGGTGATATCTGGCATAAACTTGTGCCACGACAAATGTGCACCATAATCTAAACTAAAGGCGCCCCAATAAAAAATTTAAATGGTGAAATTTTTTGGCTGCGTCGTGTATATTTTTACTATGTCTTTTAATTATCTAAATCTTTGTGAAGTTCTGAAGGAACTACTAAAGGAGCAAATACTGATTAACATAAGCAATGTACTGTTCGTCACTAATGAATGCATCCTTTATCCTGAGCAGTTCCTATATGTGTTACTATATTTGTGAATTCTGTAAAATCTTTGTGAACTACTGAAGGAACAAGTAATGAAAGTAGTGAAAAACTGATATTATGTTTGTTCATCATTAATGAATGATGATGCATCTTTTTCAAGTACTATATTTGTTTATGAGTCGTACTTCAGTGACGACTGAGTTACTCCTAAGTATTTGTGCCCCCTCAAGTGGTGTTAGCAGTAAACCTTATAAAATGTTCCTTATCCGTTTGTTTTATTTTCGAACCCTTTACAGATGAATTAGTTTGATACAGCAGTTTTCCCTTTAATCGTACAGCGGTTTCACAAGTCTGCTGCAGTAAAAATTCATGCTGAGATGATCACATGAGGCGCCGATTTGAGCTCAGCTGCAGGACGGACGTGGCGAGCTCGCCTTGAGGGGACAGGCGACGAGTCCTTCGTGCAAAATGACAAATGTCACTGCGGGCAGGGAGCTAATGTGTCCCAGTGTGGGGTTTTCTCAGTGGCTGGTAACCTTTGACCCCCTATTTGAAATCCGCTATTTGAAAGTTAGCCTAGGAGACATTTTGCCTTTGAAGAAAAGCTAGTATTTTAAGTGGCTATGCCAGTCCAGGATTTTACACTCAACAAAAATATAAACACCTTTGTTTTTTCATGAGATGGACTTAAAGATCTAAAATTCATTCCAGATACACAATATTACCATTTCTCTCAAACATTGTTCA
>JABFEA020000130.1:16649734-16676014 GCA_019775915.2 Cyphomyrus plagiostoma | reverse complement strand
GCTGTAGCGCTAATGCTACACTTTCTTGTGTTTCACCTTGTCTCTTGCTTATGTTGAGCTCTTCAGTTATTGCTGCTTTTCTCCACTTGAGTGACCAAACGCTGCAGTGGTGCTGAAAGAGACTCATGGTTCCGGGGCTGCAAGCTCAGCACTGTGGCATGCAGAACACACAGGCTAATTAAACGATCGCCGTCAAAGGGCTCGCTGAATCAGACCCTACTTGCTGAAAAGACTTGCTGAAGAAGAACTAATCTTTAATACTCCATTCCGGGATTTAAAGGTACATTTATAAATTAGTGACTGCGTTCTGTAGAATACTGATAATTTAGCATTAATTCTTAGTAAAAATGAAATATCTTTTTAAAAAGCTGTTCAAAATGAAATTTTAAACAACTTTAATGCATATTATACCAAGTTTTATAAATTTTAGTGTCATTTTATATTGCCTAATCATAACCACTATATATGCAAAAAGACTCAGCCAATTTAGATATTCGCTTGAAATTTAATCATTGATCTTGGCCGTGTGAAATCCATTCAAAGTGAATTCTCAGTGAAATCTGTCTTTTTTCTGCCCGATTAACTCTCTCCATCTGAATCATGCTCTTCACGTTCACTGGCTCTACTTTGAATGAGTTTGATACACTGTGTTCATTCCTCTACAGTGAAAGATGTAATGTAATGAAATTGCTGAAGCTAAATAGTCAATAACAAACTCATCAAATAATCATTACTTTGCAGATGTATGTGTATTTGTTATTATATTAAGGATGGATATAATGACCATATTGCTTATATGGATCAGCAGCATAGGTTTTCTTATTGTTACAATCAGAAAATCACTTTAAAGTCGTTACTCTATGAGAAAGTACAGGGGGTATTCCATGAAGGTAGCTAAAGAAAGCCAGACTTTACTGAAAAAGTCAGACTCAAACTAACGCCATCTCTAAACTTAGCCTCATGTCATTCCACTAATGCAGTTAAGCTTTAATTAATCAAGGCTCATATAAGACAGACTTGCATAGAGTCACTTAGTGAGCAAACCCGCGATATTTAAGAAACCCAAATGAATGGGTGAACGATAGATCGATCAAATGAGCTGGAAAGCGTGTAGAATGACAGCAGTGTTATTTTTCCGCCGCAGAACAATCGCTGCTGATGTAGCTGTATGAAGAATACAGAGATGAAATCGCTAAAAGAGGCAATACTGTGGCCATAAATAAAACCAGAATTACACACTGTCTAAATGCGTAAGTTATGGAAATGTTACAAGTGGCATGGTATGTTTAGCATTTAGTGGTTCAGTGGTTTGTGCTGTCGCCTTACACCGAGGAAGTTCCAGGTTTGATCCTCACAGCCAACGGGGAACCTTCTGGGTTAAGTTCACATGTCATTCTTACTGTGTAATATTAGTCTGTATTATTTGATCTCTGTGAAATATTTTCATTTGAATCTGTTTGAAATGTTCTGCAAAAATAACCGTATCTTGCCTTTGCTTTTTACTAATAAACTTTCAAAGTAGACTGACAAAACAAAATATAAAAATATATTCCTGTTCCTATTATTTCAACATTTATTTTTTCATTTTTAGTCATTGCATTTCATGTTTAACTTTTTTAATATGGGTATGTTTTTATGTTAATTATTTTGGAATGCTGAGACGTGATTTTTATAGGTTTGACTATACTGATGACATGACATGAGTAGTGAGAGTGCCAAATTTCATCCAACGGAACAATCTTTTGGGAATCTGTTCCCACACGTCGGATGTTCTTTGAGACAAAGCTTAATGAAGCGAGACAGTTAACCTGTGGCCTGTACTGTGAAGTGGGGTTACTGGCTTATCGGGGTAATTTGTCAGATTTAAGGTAACACAGTTTAAATGGACTTCATATTCATTCGCTTACATTTTGCCCAGACAACCTTGAATCCGACAAGTTACTCCAATAAGCCAGTAACCCTGCTTCATAGTACAGGCCACTGGTCTGGAGGAGACTTGTTCACTTGCTTAACTTACCATGTTAGCTCAGCAAGGATTCATTTAAGACACGTGGATGGAATGGAACTCCCATTTTAATGAGCCAGACTTGTAAAAATACGTCGGACTTTCCCTTAATCCTGCTTCTTGGAACATCCCCCTGATGAGTGAATTAAATCAAATAATATTTACTTCAATCAGTCAAAAATAAGGAAAAAAAAACATTCCAGAAGCACCATAAGGACTAAATACTGTTGGCGAATAAAGGAGACGTTTGTCTTAATGTAACATTGCTAAGTTAGTGATCCTCCTGATCATCCATCTGCATCTCCGCAACACCAACATATCCACAGAGCATCTGCTGCTCTGTCATTGAGCCCCACACAACACATGCAATGCAATGGTCCCCACACGAGGGATTCAGGTACAGACACATGTCATACGCACTGTGCAGGGAAACTGTGATCAGACTTAATATGCTTCCTGTAATAAAATGCCCTGAGAGTCTACAGCTGCCAGCAGCAAATTTCACCTTGATTCCTCAGCTGTGTAATTGTTACCAGTGGGATTTAAATGTTATTTTAAGGAAACTCAGGTAGGGATGCCATCATCATGAATTATCTGCATATAAGTCCTTTTCAGCTGGAAATGATGTGCATCCTACAGTACTGTCATAGCGAAACTGTTTATGGAGCTGTTGTAATCGTACTATCTGTCCCCATGGGTCTGTAACATAAGGGGAGGTTTCTAGGCATGTACAGGGTTATGATGCTCTGCGTTACAATATTTCGACCTTACGATAGGCAGATGTTTTTTACTCTCAGTACATTATTCAATAAATTACATGAGATATTCAGCGCTTTTTAAATAAATGAGCACTTGTGTTAATGATTTTGCCCAACTGTAGGCAAATGTATGTGTCCTCAGCATGTTTGAGGTAGGCTAGGCTAGGCTATGATGTTTGAGGTTAGGTGTACTGTATTAAAATGCATTTTTGCCTTACGACATCTTCCACTTATGATACTTTTGTCAGAATGTAACCCCATCGTAATCCAGGGAGAGGGTGCATTCTGTTCTACAAATGGGAAGGTATTCTATGCATTTATTCTATTCTACGTATAGGGAAGTTGGTATTCTACATATGTATTCTGCTCTACGAATGGGGAGGAATTCTATTTATGTATTCTGCTTTACGGAGGCAAATTTCCTTTTCTCAGGGTGGTAGGAGACATCTCATAAATATTTATGAGAGAAGTGCCACATTATTGGCCAGTGCATGCTCCCAAGGGGATAAAGTACTTTCCCTAACAATACGCTTAGCTTATCACTTAGTGCATTGCAGTTACAAAACATTTACGTAGTTTTACACAATGCCTCGACACAAAAATTCCACGTCAGCGCATTTTTATAATCGACATCGTTGTTTACATCGAATAATCATCCCAGCACTAATTTTATTCCACCTATGGGGATGTATTGTATATATGTATTCTATTCTACATATAGGGGTAGCATTCAATGTATGTAATCTGTACTACTTGTAAGGGAGGCACTCCTTGTATGTTTTCAATGCTACGTATAAGTGAGGTAATTTATACATGCAGTGTATGGACAAGAGTATCACCTTACAGTAACTGAATTCAGGTGTGTTACTCAGAAAGAATGAGTTGTGTTGTTCTGATGAGCTTGGTGAATTCAAGCATTGTACTGCCATAGAGTGCCACGTTTGCAGTAATGTGACATTCTTCCCTGTTAGATGTGTCGCGGTCTACTGTAAGTGGTATTACTGCAAAGTGGAAGTGTTTAGGAACAAGAAAAACTCAGCTCAGTGGCAGACCACAAAGACAACAAAGCTGTGTTACTGAGTGCTGAGGCACATAGCTTGTTTTGTTGACTTAATAACTGCAGAGTTTCAAACTTCCTCTGGTATTAACCCCAGCACAAGCTGTGCACTGTGAGCTTCATGGAATGGCCTTCCATGGCTGGAGAGCTGTATTCACGCCTCATTTCACCAAACGTCGGACGGAGCGGTGTAAAGCAATACTCTCTGTGGAGAGACGAATCGCATTTCTCTGGTTGGCAGTCTGATGGACAAGTCTGGGTTTGGCGGGTGCCAGGAGAAAGTTACCTGTGTGCTGCATTGTGCTAACTGTAAAGTTTGGTGGAGAAGGGGTAATGGTATGGGGCTGTTCTTCAGGGGTAGGCCTAGGCCCCTGAGCTACTGGGAAGGGAATTCTTAATGCTTCAGCATACCAAGACATTTTGGTCGATTATATAGTTTGGGGAAGGCCCTTTTCTGTTCCAGCGTGACTGTGCCCGAGTGCCCAATGCATGGCCCATAAAGACATGGTTGGGTGAGTTTGGTGTAGAAGAACTTGATTCTACTCCACTCCATGCTATTTATGGGGGTTGCCATTCTATATAGCTGGACTCCTCGAGCGCATACCCCACACTGCGCCCTTCAGTAAGGCACAGAGCTGCCCCAGAGCTGCTGAATGCCGGCTGGCTCTGCACTCGACCTCCAAGCTGTGCGCTAACCTGTATATTTGTGTCTCTTTCTCAAAAATGAGCAAAATGTGAAAGAATGATCTGTTGGGAATCGGGAAGCTTTCTAGCGCACTTCTACAAATAGCAAATGAGGCACCGCTTCATTTTCAGTCTCTGCGTATGAATGAACTCTGTCTTACTATATGTATGTGGAGTGAGTAGCGTGTCCATGTCAGACAAGGTCCTACCGACACCCTGTCGGATTAAGTGTAAACTGTAAAGTTCTGCCCCGAGACTCGCCTTGATTACAGTGGGACAGAACAGAGCCCATCTGTCCCTCCCCATAGGACCTCGTCTAGCGGCTTTTCCTGTGGCCTACATTCCCGCCTCGGAGCTGTTGGAGGAAGGACCCACTGCTTGTGCTAAATACATCGATCCTGGGAGAACGGCGCTCGAGAAGAAACGAGAGGCAATGCCACCGTGCTTGGGGTCTGGTCTCACGCTTCGCTGACGATGTTCCTCGCGGATAAAGACCTCAATCAGATTTGGAAGCTATTGAATCACCAGGAATTAGGGAGCATTTCTATTCCCGAACAGGTGCAGATTACCGGGCAGCACCAGGCAGTGATCTTATCGTCATCCTGAGCCGCCGGACAGCAGCTCATTCCTGGGCTGCATGGGGTCCGCTGTCGCTGTCTGGAGCTGGGCTCGGCTCGGTGGAGGAGAATCCTTTTAACCTGTGGGATTATTCACTATCTCAGAACCACTTATCAGATGCAGGCCAGACGAGGAGCACATGCCAGAATACAAGGGGGGTGCACACACACACACACACACACACACGCACACATCCACACACACACGCACACACACGCACACACACGCACGCACACACACAAGCACACACATGCACACACACGCACACACAGACAGACACACACGTTTATATTCATATCTTTATGTGAACCATCAATTTATTTCTATGGGCAAAACTCTAATCCCAACAGTGACAACCTTAACCCCTAACCTTCAGCATAAGTGACCAAACAAAATACAAGACTTTTGGCATTTTAAGTTTTTTTGATTGCAGTCATTTTTTACGAAAGTGAGTTTCGCAATATGGGCACCGAAAAATAGTCCCCATAACATCTAAATAATATATATTATATACATAATGTATAACATATACATAATGCACAGACACAACCATACACACACACACACACACACACACCCTGTAAGGGTAGACTAAAGACATTAACACACCTAGCCTATATTGGCAAGATACAGGAGACCCCAGAGGAATTCCAGTGGAACATTTGTGAGAATGTGCAAACTTCACAAGTACTGTACTGTGTTGGGATAAACAACAGCGCTGGGGATGCTAGGTGACAAAGCACACTGCGATCAGAATGGCTAATCCACACTAGCTAAGTAAGTTATATACAGTACAACCTCTATGGAAAAATAGATTTATTCTCATAAGTTGCCAGCTAGAGGAAATGTCTAGTATAACGCTTAATTATTCGATTTATTAAAGCAAAGCTATTAACTCCATTTTGATGGAATATAATTTTATTACGTCAAAACAGCAACACATTACATCAACAGAAAAAACACAATGAACCTATATTACATTTGTGTTGTTTTTCGTAATTAGCCTTCATTAAAGACAAATTCAGCTACTTAGCTTCAGAAATCGATGTCAATATACAGACAATAATGGGTCAATGTTAAACTTGATACAAGTTCAAGGTGATGATAAAACATTTTTACAAGTACAAAAGAAATCATACTTTGGTTCAAAAATGAAATCACTATCCTTATTCAAATAAGAATGTGCAATATAGTGTTATAGTTAAGCAATACAAAATTTGGCAGCTGAAAATTTTATTTAAAAAAAAATATTATTAGGTGAGAGATTTCATTCATTTTGTTTAAATTTCTTATTTCGGAATTCCATAATGAAATTTGTGTTAAATGGCAGTTTTCTCCAGTGGAAGAAGATAATTATATAATAAAGTAGATATTCTAGCTTTTCTTTAACACGCAGGTCAGACCTTCATGGCTTACTGAGATGTGCACATAGTAACGATTGGAACCAAAAAGTCCAGACCTGGGCCTATGCTCCCTTATGCACCGAATATAGTGAAATACGCTGCTAAGGATGCGAGCTGGAAGCCGAGAGCAGCCTGTTACTGGCCACCGGGGGCACAGATTTATGGGCCAGAGTCATATTCCTCATATTCCTCACTCATATTCCTCCTGCATTCTAACTCACCAGGCCTTCTAGCTGAGCTTTCATCGGGGCCACAGAGGGAAATGCTTAGTTTGACCTGAGTTTTATGTTGTTTATAGTGTTCAAGGTGATTTAGGTGAATTCGTTTTCAGGCTTCTTCCTCTGAAAATGTTCCCTCAAGTCTTACAGGGTTTTCAGCATCCTGTTTCAGCGAGTGACCTTTCTGTTTTCAATTCGTTCATCTTTAGCTTGACTGAATACAGAGGCCAGAGCTTTTCTGCAAAGGAACTTGGTGAAAATTAAATTACAGCAGGGCACCAGGAGGGCTGTTTGTCACTCATGTAACTAGTGGCTTTCGATAGTCGTGTCTCAGCTGAAGCTGAAGAGTTGAGTTCCTTTGTTTCTTTATGCATTTTTTTTTTTGCAAATTCAACGTTTTCAAGCAAAAGCTGAACTGTTGCATTTTTATGATGTAGAGTAAAACGCTGCCAGATCCATATTGTCTGATTAATCAATCTCACCTCGCAACATTTCAGCAGAGTGTAACTTTCAACAGAACTTAGAAGAATCGCATGCATTTTTCTGGCTGACATCAAATGACAGTAATACAAACCCACTTGCTACATTATTTCATCTTTATTTCTATCATTTTCTTCAGGTATTACCAGTTAAGAAAGTAAAAAAAAAAAAACACATCTCTTTGCACATCCTTAGGTACAAGGAAAAATAATCACATTCCTTCCTTTCAACTGCCAAGTATAAATCTATAGAAGTGATATTTGGAAGTACAGACTTTCACTTTATGAATGTTTATTAGTGGAAAGCATACACTTTTTGTTCATTAATCTTACTACACTACTCCATGCATCATGAATATTGTTTTTAGATGATTATGAGTAATTCAGTGGTACCACTACCATGCGTTAGACATGTTACTCCCCATAACAAAAAAGGCAGTAATTATATAAACAGCAGTCTAACTGCAAACTGATGTTTTGCTCCTGATATTCCTTCCCTGAGGCCTCAGTATCAGCAGTTTTTAGTTTTACCACCCAAACTAGAAACAAATTGATAAAACTGATATGGAAGGATGCTGAATGAATATAGTACAAGCACAGTTAAAAGGTCATTTTTAGGCAATATGACCTCAGCTCGTTTTTACTGCAGACTAAAGATGACAATTTAAAAAAAAAAAAAAACAATATATCATTGTCACAATTTTATTCTATTTCTTAACATTTGTGTGCTTTTCAATGGTTCCTTAACTGTGCTGATAACTATAATATGATGCTTACTTAGCTTGCAACTAGTATCTTAGGTCTGATATATAACTCATGTCTTTTCTAAATGTATGATGTCATAATTGATGTGTTTATAATGGCAAAACTGCAAAAAGCCCCAAACAATTTATAAATGTATTTATAGCTAAATAAAATGTGAAGATTATATAACAAATGAAGGCACCATGTAAATTTACAGTATATGTTAATGATACAATGATCTTCACAAGTCCAAGATGACGTCTATTCTGTTTGACTACAATTCGGTTTAATTATCAATCCTAACACATTCCTTACCAATTTTTCAAGCGTGTGTGAAGATACTTAAACAAGAAATACTTGAGTATGTACATGGTTTAATATAGTATAAAACGGCAGGTGAAGTCTGTACCTCAAATATAAAACGCAACAATATTCTTGGCGAATGAAAAACACAAACACACATATGCACAAAACACTTGCATGCGGGTTATACAGAGAAACGCTGACTTGAGAACCTGCGGGAGAAGCCACACTTTGCACGGAAATGTGTCTTTTTATTTTGTACATATGACTGAAATACAAAGAGTTGCTGCGTTCAAAAAAGCAGTCAGCAACCTAAAGTTTTACATTGATATAAAAAAGCCACTGATATATATAAATTTAGGGATGATGGCAAATCTGTCACAATAAACAGGCACTGAGCCACATAGAATCAAGTTGGAGATGGGCTCAAGGCACCATTTTAACTTCTGTGTGGACTTTCAGTCCTCCTCATAGATGAAGCCAATTATTTCCTACTTCCATCCACAAATGACATCACAGCATGGTCCACAAATGACATCACAGTGGTGTCCTAGCGATGAATCTTAAGACTCCTGCCCTCACGCACTGATTGGAGCAGTCCCTTTAATTTCCATGGACTCACGCGCCTTGCGCCCCGCATACTCGCCGATGAATGAGCCGTCCTCATTGAACTGTCCATCCTCGTCGCCGTAGTCCACCAGGCTGTCCCCGCTGTCTGTGGCCTTTATGTCCCCGTCGAGAGAGCGCAGGCTGCCCTTTAGCGGCTTCTCGTCATTGTCACTGTGCGGACACATGCCAAGGAAGAGGGCAGTTAAATGTTACTTCACCGTAGTCGACCGCTAACGCTCTCACTGAGAGTGCTGGGGAAGACCTTGGGTTCGGGGCACGATGGAACGGGAGTTCCTTGGCTAACAAGCTAACGGCATCACTGAAGCCCTTAGCAACCTGACAGTCAGCAGCTGCAACACATGTGCAATTAATGTTTGTTTTTTTTTTCTTTTCTAAACTGGGAGGACCAAAACATTCAGCATTGCAGCTCACTTAAGCTCACCAGAGGTTTATATGTTCATACCACAAAGACTGGGGCTTGGAGGAAGTACATAAAGTATTCATTCATCCGTTTTCTGAAACCACTTGTCTTATTCAGGGCAGTGGGTGTCTGGAGCCGATCCTGGCCTGATCCCAGGACAACGCAGGGAAAACATACAGCCTCCACACACATGGAGCCATGGCAGAGACTCAAACCTTAGTCCCTGAGGCATAACGCGCCAGTGCTAACCACCGTGCCACCATGCCACCCCCAAGCGCAAATTGTATCTCTTAATTCCTGCAAAGAGCAGAGTCTGGCTCTCAGTGAAGCCTCCCCCCCCCCCCCCAGCTCTGCAGTTTTGATGTTGCCTCCCTCTGTGTTATGGACGTGATGGACATGATTGCTGCAGTGGTGACCTTCATGTCCTGGAGATGCGGGCTTCCCACTTACGCTGATTGTCGTCCCGCATTTCACACAGCCACCATCTAAAGATAAAGGGCTAAAATCTCAGACCTCCTAATGCTCTACTGCCACAGTCTATGGATTAACAATCACAAAAAATAACTACATTTCTGATGTGTGAACAACAGAATGTTGTTCGGCACCTCCATGTAAATGGCTCCCATAATGTGCCTCACGTGATGATGCTGGTGTTGCTCCTTTGACAAATCGATGCACATTAGGTTTGCTTCACAATAAGAGAAGCCCATTAATCAAATTATGGAAAATGCAGCAGTAATACATGTGATGGACAAGAGTCAAAATAAAGTCCATATACCTGTATTCGCAGAATGTGTCATCATTCATGCCCTGTGACTCTACGTCTGGGTGAAGGTCCTCCTTTTCCTTGACTACACAGTGCAGAAGAGAAGCAGTCAGAAAAACAACAATGTCTCATGAGTCATAATAAGAGACATGCATCTTGTCAAATGATGTGCGATGTACACTGTCACATTTCTGAAGTGGCTCCCATTCACAACCCCCAGGCATTCAGAGGATTATTGATATTCGCAGAATTGTATGGATAATTTTCATTCCTACAAAACTGCTATTTGGTTGAATCCCTTCAGGATTAAGTTGCACGAGGCTATTAAGTTAAGCTGTATTGCTTCAGCTTAAGTGTGTTTGTGTGTGTGTATATATATATATATATATATATATATATATACACACACACACACGTATATAACAAATGACTTTTGTGAAGGGAGGGAAAGGCAGGAGGTGAGGAGAGTTTTTTTTGCCAGCTTTTGAAAGGCAGAAGATGACTTTCTTTCTTCTTTGTCATGTGACTGTAGTGATTGATACTTATGGCGAGTGAGTGACGCGGCATAACTCAGCTTCAGCTCTGACTCCTGGCTCACATGCCAGGTTATAAAGTTTGAATGCAAAGCGGTACGACTCAGAGACTCCACGTAAGGAGCAGAAGCTCTAATACAAAGCCAGGCCTTCACAAGATCTCAGGGGTGCTGAAGGAACTAAACGGCTAAATCTGTTTTCATCGGTGCCTTCTCCTACTTGGTCTGCGACCTCTGGTGTCCTTGTACATTGTTGATGTGGTTCTTTTAGTAATTGGAATTCCAAATAATACTGTGATGGCAAGAAAGGAAGACAAGGATCCAGAGAGGCCCTGAAGTACCGCAATGATTTTCTTTTTGCTCAGCTTTAACGGGGAAAGCTCCTATACGGATTTCCATATCTCATACAGGGGAAAATGCCTTTCACTGGTAATGAGTTTTCTATAAAAAAAAAAGAGCACTTACCAGAATATTTGCCCCCTTTATTTCTGTTGATGAAGCAGGCGATTAGTACTGTAAGTGTAAGAAAAGCCACTGCGCACATTAACCCAATAAACCAGCTTTGTGTGGATATCCCTCCATGAATGCTGGCTAGACCTGTTGAGGAGAGAACACCTTGATTACAATCAGCCTTAACCATGTCCTGTCTGGCTTTAACTACAACCACGTCAATCGTTGTCCCACTAACAACAAATATCTATAACAAGCTGGTCTATTCAAGAGGGACAAATTTGGGGCTAGGGGCAAAGATAGACAGAGCATGAATAACTAACAAACGACAGCTGAACATTCTAGAACATTTTCTCATAATTCAACTTATTTTCATCAAATTGATTTCATGCTAATATCATAGACTGGTTTTCAATAAGATGTCTGCCACTTAATTTTAGCGTGCTTGTTACATATCCTTTCTTCCATTTCAAGCACAGTTCCTCATCATCTCACCTTTCCCCCTGGTCTTGATAACATCTTCAAAAATACTAGAATTATCGACCCAATTCTTAGTCAAAAGGCGCACAGTGTACACGGTCCCAGGTTCGAGCCCTTGAATGATGTGGAAGTTCCTAGAGGTGTTTACTGCCTCTGAGATCTTCCAGTTACCTTCCCCTACAGAAGGTGCACAGTCAGGGATGATCATGTGTCATGACACTAGCTGCACACACATGCACAAAACACGAGGGTGATTTTCTTCCTAATTCTACCAGTTTTGCTTCAGCCAAGTCAGCAGTGTTAACATACGATGCAATATCCCATAATGTATAAAGCCATTGGTTGATGTCTAATTTTGTTATCCATGCTCAGAAAATAAACTTATCAAACAAATAAATTGACTCATCAGACGACTGGCTGCATAATGGAAACAGTATCATTTTAACCTCTTTCACAATATCAAAATTAAGAAAAAAAAAATCAGCTTACGGTTATTCTTATACGCAACATAAAACTCTGCATCCTTGTGCTCGCTCGTTGGAATCCAGCTAATTTTTGCAAAGTTGTCGGTTACATGGGAACTAATATTCAGGAGGGCAGGGACTGGGGGTAGGGGTGGAACAGGAGAGAGAAAGCAAGAAGAAGTGGAAAAGGTTAGTGGGCAGAGAGGCAGAGATGGCATCCACAGGAAAGAATCCTACGGAAGCCAGTCCCACCTCGAGGAAGAAGAAGTGGCTCAACAGAACGGAGATTTTAATATCATGCACGATGTATTACAGTATGAATTGAAAGCAGATGATCTCACTATCACGATAAACACTGAAGACAGCAGAGACAGCACGAAATATGCCTCCGTGAATGTAACTATGGTGATGCCAGTCAGCTGGAGATCTGCGTTTTGTTTGCCAAAGCTATTACACACAGTATGTTTCCTACAGAAAGGCCTTGGCTCTTGTACCCGTCCTTCTGCTGAGCGGGTAACACCTGGTTCCCCAGCATAGCGTGTCTCCTGCACCTTCGGCTGGTCGTCACGGCTTCTCGCTGCCAGGAGAACACTGCCCACCTGCATTCACCCGTCCGCTGCCTCCTCATGATCAACCCACCCCGTAGAGCACGGCGGATTTTGGCACGAGCGTCGGCCCTCGCCAATGTTTAACCACCTGATCTTAAGGTGACCCTGCATCCAGGATGCTGGCATTGCACGCTAAGTCAAAGCCCGGTAATGATCTGCCGGATTAATATTTACCTTCACTCGATGTAATTGCGACTTCGGATAAATAAATATGAATAATGAAAGGCAATCTCACCCGTGAAAAGTTGGGGAAACCATTGATTTGAACGCTTATCAAACCGAGAGCATTAACCCACGGCCGACCCCAGCCTGTGACTATGGAACTCTGCCACCGGTGCCTTAATATACAATGGCGGCTGATGAGTCACGGAATCACAGGGCTAATACCAAACTGACTGATTTGTTTATTCACAATCAGCTATGATTTACTCACAATCAAGGTGAATAAAGCACAGTTAATTACCTTAATAATAATGGCTGGCAAGACTAAATTACATAATTGCTGTTTAATCATACCACTTATTAATAGAACTCACACAGACATATATAGCTCTCTATGTTGTCCATGTTACTTGATGGTATGTCAATATTCATTTTTTTAAAACTAATAAATATTTTAAAATGTATTTTTATGTTATATAATATGGGAAGTGTTCAGTAATTACCAATAGAATAAAAGCTTACTTTTCCAAAATACTAAGACTACCAAATCCAAAATCTACATATTTACAAATATGCATTTGTCAACCAGTAGTAATGCTTCTCTAAGCATATTTCCAAACATCTAACAACCGTCCATCTATCCATCCATCCAACAATCCATCCTTCCACAACTGCTTATGTAGAACAGGAGCTCGATGAACCCAGGAAGCACAGGGCCTGACACGAAGGGAACTCTGAATGGGATGCCAGTCCATCACAGGGCATGATGTGTGAGGAAAGGGAGCGTAAACGTGATGCAGTAACTGGTGCCAGACACGGGGACTTCAGCTTGACGGAAAGTGCTCCCCTCCTGGGAATTTCTCTGCACTGTATCCCGGGTCACAGAATCGTGTAATAAACAAAGAGCAGCCTACAGCAGCAGCCCTGCTGCTCAGAACACTGTGTTAATGAGAGAGGCCAGGGGACAATGGCCAGAGGGTCACGGATAACAGGGAGTGCTGCAGCGGCAGCTTGCTACAGCAGCGGTGTGCAGGAATACTCCACTGCTCCAAGGCCCGAAGATCCTCAGGTGACAAAAGGGGGCTCCTATGTGACACTATCTAATAAAGTGGCCACTGAGTGCAGACAAAGACTTAGTGATTAGGTCTAGACCAGCGGAGTTTAAAAGAACAAAGCTGAGCTTGTATCTTTATGTAATGTATTATTTTCCAAAGGAATGTTGCATAGTAAATTGGCAATACAACAATAATTGGCAATCGTCTAAATCCTTTACAATTAGAGGGACAGAGAATTTAATTGATTGGTTACATTTTTGGTTATGACTTGAAATTAGGAAATTAGTAACTAGAAAGTGCAACAGAAATAGAGCAAATATTTTAAATTATATTTTATACTGTACATTTTCTGCATATCATTATTTGCTAACTTAACAGGAAATTAGGCTCTGTCTTCATCTTTAAGGTTTTGATCTCTCATATCTGTAATGCGAAATTGTCTTTCTTTCCTTTTTTGCTTTATTGTAAAGGGATTGTTTAACGGCTGAATTTTACCCTCAGATCAATAAGCACTTGTTCTTTCGTGACAATGATAAATGAAACCCAGGGAGACACACTTATGATATTGCTTACCCACAAAATGATGCTTGGATGGAAAAATGAAAATATTGAATGTGTGGCAGCCCTCCTACACATTATCTATCTTCTCTGAGGTCAGTCATGTGACAGTGGACCCCCCCCCCCAGCATGCAGCGCCAGGGGCCCCTCCTGCTAGGGCCCCGCCCCTGTGACACTCACTCGCTTCGAGGGCGGTGCTGCTCTCCTCGCTGATGGCTGGGCCGCATCCCGCTCTGGAACAGCCCCTCAGGTAGAACTTGTAGCGGCTGACAGGCTCCAGCTTCTCCAGGACCCACTTGTTGGTGTCAGGAGAGCTGATGTTCATGGATTGCAGCTTCCCCAAGTCTTCAGTGTCATTGACTTGAAATGCAGGCAGGACGGACACATCAGGCTCTCACAGTAACCACTTAAACCGCTAAAATTCATTGTCCATTTTAATGTATTTTCACAGTTACAACACTGTATTATAAAAATACACTGATTATAAAAATACACTGACATGAACTGACATGTTCTGCATTCATTCTTATACTATTTAGGTTTATAAATTTTAATTTGCTAAAAAGTCATCCATTTGATGAATCTTTGTGGCAGAATATGACAGTTCAACACCTTTGTATCTGTTCAGTTCCACTGACACCATGGCGAGGAAGGCGGAGCTTATTATGTTCAGCATGACACATGAGTGTTTCCACTGGGGCCTAGAAGTCCATACTCCAAAAAGATTGAACCTTCTCATTTATACGTTTATGATCCTTAGAAATATGGGCGACTAACACTTATTTCCTCTTGTGCCCTGCTACAGGTCTGCCTGCCATTAAAATAACTTTCCTATCAAGATAGGTGTGTGACATGATATTATTCATATTTGTTTGAGGGGAATAAAAACAATATATATTTTTTCAGGTTGTTAATTCTCAGGCAGCATTACACTGCATCCTTGACGCTATTGTTCACTGGACTCAGAGATTCCATTGATGATGCATAATGCATGGAAATCCATTTTTATAAGCTATGCATTATTTGATATTGATTTCTGCTAAAATAACATGCTGGAACAAGCTCTTTAGTGGAATTTCTCTACAAAAACCGATGACAGTCTATAAAGTCTGAGTCATTATTTCCCCGCCATGGTAGGTGTATAATCTTGAATGATAAGAAAAACAATTTATAATAGACCGTTATATGTTTGTTACATTGTGTGGGTAGGGCCACTAAGGCTTTAGTAGGTTTACAAAGGGCAAATGTTTACAGTTTATGTTCAATAAACAAATCAGCCCTATAGTGTAAACATTGTAATGCTGATTATCATCTTTATTAATGGTCTCATAAGGAACATGAGGAGAAATTCTGAACGGATTGTCTACACAGTGAATGCCAGTGTCGGTGCCAGGTTGGCTGGGGTCTCCGAAGGCCATAGCCCCTCCCCACTCAAAGTCATTAGCGCTGTAGCGAGATGAAGCCATTAGGCACCCTCAATGCCCAGCCATGCTGTCTCTGTCAAGTCCTACACCGGCCGCACTGCCAGGAGACCCAGTACATCACCAGTACCCGCCTTCGTGGACGGTCTCGATACACTGTATGGACAGAAGCATTGGGACACCAGCTTGCCCAGTATCTCACTCTCATTCAAAGGGTATTAATGTGAAGCTGGCTAACCCTTAGTCACTATAACAGCCTGTATCATTCTGGAAAGCCCAGTGATTGTGGCTTTTGTGTCCTTTTCCTATAATTACTAAGGGTGTCCCAGTACTTTTGTCCATACAGTGTATTTCCGCTTTCATGGATAATGTCTGATAGCTTGCCAAGTCATCTCACCCGATGGTTTTTGTGAGGATACCTACTTGCAGTAGAAGAAAAATTGTCTTTCCGAATCAAAATATTATTTCAGTCTATGTCGAATATTCACATTCCACTTAGCATTGAAATACACAACATCAGTCATACACAGTTCTTAAACCTGTGCTGTAAGTTGGCAATATTTTAAGAAGTTGACAGTTTTAGGCAATAAACAGCTGGGGCAGGTTCAGCTGTTTACTTGTGAAGGATGGCTCTTTTTATGGTGCAGCTTGCAGAAACTGGCCCTGAGCTGCGTCCCTGTGGTACGATCAGGCTATTCTCTACACTTGCAGTAGCAACCATCTGCTGAGAGACGGAAAAATGACAAGACTGAATTATACCGATCAGGTGAACCTACTCAGCTGGTATTCCAGGAAATAGCCGGTGAGGACGCCGTTGGCCTCTAGAGGGGGCGCCCAGACAAGCGTGATGGAATTTCTTTGGGCATTAGTGGCCCTCAGTATTGGGATTTTCTCAGGAACTGTGTGAAGGAAATGTGAGAGAAATGTCAACAAAAGTCAGCTTTCCAGCTTTTAGAGTCTTTACGGTCTGCTTGGTTGCAGATTTTACCTAATTGTGTTGGACAGAGGGGACTTCCACTTTGCCTTTGAGGCCGGTGCTCTAACACCTCCATTTCTCTTACCTCCCTCTGGGGTTTTGAAGGTCACTGAGTGGCTCCCTGGCCCATTTCCCCTTCCATTGAATGCCATGACAATCAGGCTGTACTCAGAGAAGGGTCTCAGGCCTGGGATTATTGCATGGTTCCTGTCCCCTGCAAATGTCAGCGAATGCTTCTCCCCCTGGCCTCTCTGTGAGTCCAGAAGGCTCCGAAACCTCCACCAGGTCACCTGAGACAGCACATGAGACAGCATGGTTTAAGGCTTCGGGGGCCTGCGGGAGGGTAACCCCGCTGCCGTGACTGAAAATGCTGTAAGCAGTTATGCACATTAAAAAGGCAGAGGATCCAACAAACCTAGAAAGACGGAAAGATTTTACGATCCAGTGGGTTTAACGAGGGATCAGGAGACATACTGAGGGATAAGGACAAGGTGTCTCTATCCCCTTCTTCCATCCGTGTAAAAAGTGCAATAACATTTACGGAGGAATTATTACCCTGTATCCTCCCAGGTACCCGTTCAGCTTGTCCTGGGAGACTCGAGCCCAGGTGACCTTGATCAATGTGTTATTCAAGACGTCGACGGCCACGTCCTCCGGAGCCGCAGAAGGGACTGTGTGACAAGACACAAAGAGAAGAATCATCAGGAGAGCCCTCGCTAAGGGAGTTACTGGGTCCCGGGTGTGAAATAAAACATTACATAAGAAAAACACAAATAAATGCACATGGAAAGCGAATAACATACAAGTGATCTTTCTTTTGAAAGCAATTTTCGGAACCATCATGTGATGAAAGAAAAGACAGACAGACAGTTCAAAGAAAGGACTGAATTTCAGTAAAGTTCTTGATTGAATGCTAACGATGAACAAACACCGCCAACGTAAGGAGGACACGAGTGATGATCAAAAACATCCATAAACCAATTATATCATAAAAAACAAGACTTTTAACAATCTGATGGTGAAGAGCACTAATTAGAGAATAAAAACTCAAAACATTCTGTGGACTTATATCTTATCTTATTTAAACTTACCTACTTTTAATATTTTATTTTATTATTACATTATATTTTGTCTTATATTTTATTTTAGTTTATATATTTATGATGATATTTTAGTTAATTACTGGACTTTTTCTCTTTCCTAATGCTGCCTTCTTATATGCATCCGCTGTTTTTTTGCTGTACTGGTACAGTGACAATAAAGACATCTATCTATCTATCTATCTATCTATCTATCTATCTATCTATCTATCTATCTATCTATCTATCTATCTATCTATCTAAAAACAAAATAATTTAGTAAAAAAAAAGCACACATCTTCTCTAAAGCAATCGTGCCCCTGCCAGCCAAATTGCCCCTCAGCCGAAAGGGCCAAAATTATCTGGATGCTCCAAAGAAATTGTTGGTGCTTGAGAGTGCAGCCCCCCCAGGGGCTTTGACCTCCCACCATAAAGGCTGATTCAAACTCCTCTATTGGCTTTACACACCCTTACGTCGTGGCCTATGTGACTGGACTATGCCATCATGAGCATTCAAGCTCGCGTGGGGTCAGAATTGCCGGGTCAGGTACGGGTCAGTCTATGGTATAAGATACAGAGTTACGGCATACCTACAGCATACCAACTGTGTAGATTGTACACAGAAGTATAAATGGACCTTAACCCGTCAGGGAATGTTGAGAGATGTTCACACCTGCATCTCAAGCCATTGCACCCGACGGAAAAAAGATGTGCTCTTTGCACCCTCACATAAAAGTGAATTCAGAGCTGGTCAAAGGCCATCATCTGGGATCCTCAAATTCTATCGCTGTATCAGACTGTGAAAAGCCGAGTAACAGGGTATGGGATACAGGGTATGGGAATACAGAAGATACCACCATTGAGGAATCAAAAACAGTGACAAAGACTAGCATGGATCCTGTCCCTTGACAGGATGGAAATACCACAAAGGTCTCATGTATCTGACAGAAGCACAAACATTGACTGGGTACAGTCAGTCTGAATCCTTGAAGGCCGGTCTTAGAACGAGTTTCAATTACAAAGTAAGATGATTTAGCATTAAATCTCTTTTAAGGTAACCTGAACCAAAGGACCTTAGTCTCTCAAGGATCCTGCTGAGGAACAGTGCATGGGGATTAATCAGTATCAACAAACTGCTTAAATATTCCAGCTGAAACTTCAGCTGTCTTTTCATTGCTGAATTTCACTCATTCACCTAACCAGCACTAGACTAATAGCCTGTGTACTTACAGTCTTCTCCAGAATAGCCAATCACCACTTTGGGTTCTGGTCCCCAGCCCTGGTGGTTCTTGGCCTGGATCTTGATTTCATACGGCACAAACGTGGGGGTGTTCTTCACAATGAAGGAGTGCCTCTTCACCACATGTTCCTTCCATTTCTCTTCGGCGTGTTGACGTCTGAAGCTCACCTTGTATTCCAGGCCTGGACCATTGTGCTCAATGGGCAGCAGGGGCTTAAAAGATAATGATGTCATGATTAATCTCAATGTATATTCATTACTTTGTAGTAAGTTAATTGCATTATTGCATAATCATGATATTTGTACCACCAAAGACCAAAATACAATTAACAGAAACCAGGTGTCAGAAACAGTGGTATGAACACAGCAAAAGCAAATGAGCAATAACAGATTATTCAGAAATTGCGGTATGGTAAGAGTGACATTCCCTTACTGCAAAGTACGCAGAGAATATTTAAATGTTCCTTTGTCTGTTTGTTTCTTTGTCTGGGAAGGTTATTAACCACACAAGTGAAATGTATAACTGAAGATAAACACGTTTACTACTGGAAGCAAAGCTGTTGACCACCACTTTATGAAGAACAGTTGACATCTTTTATTAGTCTTACCTCCCATTTAATATCCATCTCATCTGGCAAATGACCTTCAATTTTGATATTTTCGGGATTCCTGTCAGGAGCTAAAAAATGAAATGTGCATCTTATGAATTATCCATATTTCCCCTCCCATGTAGACACTGTAAGAGGCATTCACACACACGGAAAACAAAAAATGTTTTCAAAAATGTAATTGACAAGCACTAAATTTTTAATATGTTTTGCGTGAAAGAGGATGTAACTGGTTTTTAGAAACTTTTCCCTGCATTAGTTAGTCCACGAGGAACAGCGGGATCTCAATACGTGCAGTTGCTTAGCTGTGCAGCAAGCATGGCATGGTGGTTATGAACATTGTCTTGCTGCTAGTTAAAATCTGAATAGGACTTATGCTGTAAGGCCCTTGAATAACGTGCTTTACCTAAATTTGTCCAGTGGTATATGTGGGTAAAAACTGTGAGTTCCTTTGGGTGAATGGCAGCTAAGTAGTTAATCAAGTAAGAGGTTGTGGAGAGAAAGTGAACCAGAAAATGAGTAAAAGGTATCGATGGGCAAAATCAAGCTTCATGAACCATTTGCTATATTTTTTGACCCCACTAGATGGTGCTCTCTGTTCAAGAATGGGCACAAAGCATGTCCCAAAGCAAATCAGTGCGGTCAAAAAACAGAGCAAATGGACCATGAAGCATCGTTTTGTCAATCACTAGTAGACGGGGAGGAAACCTGCAGGAGGGGTTTTGTATCGTCTGGAGGGTTCACTGAACTCTCCTCTTCCTACAGCATTCATTCCAGCCACTCGGAACCGGTAATCCACATGTCCGTGTAGTTTAAGGAGAGCCAAGGTCTGATTTCCGGCGACCCGGACCATCTCCTTCCACTTCTCAGGTTCCCACTGGCTCTCTTCATATTCAACAATGAACTCTGTGCACAGAGCAAACACATGTCTGACTCTATACACGTGGGTGTCCCATCCAGAGTCCATAGGTACTTTATCTAGACATCTGGTTTTCAGCTCTGTCAGTAATGCAAATGAAAGGTGTCCAAGGTCTCTGCCTTCTTATCAGATAAATATTGTGAAACTTGCCCTGTCCTCCTGAAAATGAGCTCTATTAGAGGCCATCATAAATTCATTGCAATTTCCGTTTTAAGCCACGGCGTCCATCTTCAGCCTTAGGGAAAGTTTACTACTTTTGGTTTCCTGCCATTTGTTGCCAGCGAGGTCAGATGAATGTGCTCATTACCTGTGGTCGAACTGTTGTGGTCGTCCCCAGGCACCCACTTCAGCCTAACACTCCTGTCTTTGTGTTCAAACAGGACCAAGTCGGTTGGTGCATCAGGGACGTCTACAACAATAACAGAAAAAATATAGCACTGCAATACAAATATCTCATGTTTCGCTTCTATACTGTTTACCCTGGTTGACCATACTGAAGATAAAACACAGAGGAAAAAAACTTGGAGTTTAATGTTTATTTTAATCTCCAGACCTGCAAATTAGTGAAAATGGTGTGAGCTAGTGATAGACATGATGACAAAATGAATTATTTGCTATATTTTTTGACCCCAGTAGATGATGCTTTTAGTTTGCTTTGGGACATGCTTTTTGCCCTTTTTTGAACAGAGAGCACCATCTAGTGGGGTCAAAAAACTACAGCAAATGGTTCATGTAGAGTCATTTCATCCATCCTTAGTGTGAGATATGGTCGCGGTTGATGGTGTTTTGTGTCTCCTCGGATGAACTCTCTCACTCACCCAGCACTATGAGATGTGCAGAAGCCATGTCCTGATCCAGGGAGGTTCTGGCCCAGCAAGTATATGTGCCCTGGTCTTTGTGGCTCACGTTGGCAATCTGTAGTATCCCATCATCTGCAAAATATCTACAGAAATACACTTTAAATGAAACAGAAAACACTGGAGAAAACGATAACTGCTGTGAGACTATTCAATTTGGCATAGTATGCACTATGTTCCATCCATCCATCAAGTTTCTGTACCGACTCGTCCTATTCAATGTCATGGGGGTCCAGAGTTTAGGCCAAGGGTGGGCAATCTTATCCGCAATGGGCCACTGTGTGTGCGGGTTTTTGCTACAACTCCCTAATTATATTACTAATTATAGGACTGATTGGCTGAAGAGTCCTCACACCTGGGTTTGAACAGCTGACCTAAAGGTTACCCCAAAGCCTGCATACACACCGGCCCTTTGCGGATAAGAGTGCCCACCCTTGGCCTAGGCCTAGAATTAACAAAAAAACGTTCATTAGGAACACTTCAAAGATATCTCCATCTTACCCCGTACTCTCCGTGAGGTTGAAGTCTAACTCCATGTCATCCTTTTCCCAGGAGATCTCAAGGTCACCTCTCAGGGACTTATCGTAGTCAGCTTGGCATGTGAATTGGGCTGTGGTTCCTCTTAAAATACGCAAGTCCTGAGGTGGATCCACGATTCGGGTAGGATCTGAAATATGTAGAGCAAAATGACGTCAAATCTGTCTATCTATCTATCTATCCATCTATCTAGCCCTCCCTTTTCTAATATAGGATGAGTCTATCCCAGAAAAGGGTCAGAAGAATGATCTGGGAAGGATTCTGGTTCCTCACAGAGCAAATACACTTGTGTACTATGAACAATAGAGAAACCAAATCTAGTATGTTTTTGAACTGTAGGGAATAAAAAAAAAACATACCTGGAGAAAACCTCTATACACATATACACATACATGTACCAAAACATACACACATATATGTGTATTCAAACATATACAGTGCTACAGGGTTAGCTACTGCGACACGCTCAAATACAAATATTATTCGTACCTTTTATATCCAGGGTTGCAGTAATTGCTGATTTCCCTTCCATATTTGTAGCAAAACATGTGTATTGTCCATTGTCCTCTTTTGTGACATCGTTGATTTCCAGTGATCCGTTCTCACGAACAAAGAACCTTTCTCCATCGACAGGCTTTGCCGTGTCGTCCTTCACCCTGTGCAGCCACAGACACATGACTCTGCATGCATGAGGACAGTGTGCATCGCAGCAGGTTTTACCAACAGGCACAATGACGAGAGGTTTGGATGGAGACAACACGGTGAAAACCTCCTCACATCTTGCTGATTTCCATCAGTCATACCGCTGTTATAGCATGAATCATCACAAATGTCATCACTACACGCCCAGACATAAACTTCAGGACAGATAAAAAAACGTCGGCAAGTCAGTTTCACGCAGACGGCTTTGTACTGTGTATCTTTTTGTGAATGTATTCAATGCATAAGAAAAAGCCCTTAGTCTGATCAGCCTGGGAGCGTGGGGCTCCTAATGTTTGCAGATGGGATGAAAGGACTCAGTGCTGTGGGGAAGCTGATTGGTCTCTCACCAGCTGATTGTAGCAGGTGGAGAGCTGAATACTTTGCAGTGCAGCACCACGTTCCTGCCCAGCACCGCAGCGTACTCCTGGGAATCCCCAGTCAGGATCATCGGGAGCAGGTCTATAAAGAGATTGGTTAGAAGTAGTAATGGGCAAAATAGTGCATCATGAACCATTTGCTATATTTTTTGACCCCACTAGATGGTGCTCTTTCTTTGCTTTGGGGTATGCTTTATGCCCTTTATTAAACAGTGAGCACCATGTAGTGGGGTCAAATATTACAGCGAACGGTTTGTTAAGTGTCATTTTGTCCATCACTGTGCACTTCCATGAGACAAATTTGTCGAGGGCTACGCCATCAGGCAGGGGGGCGTGCTACAGAAAGAATGTCAAAACCGGGAGCCCAAAGCAGAGACTTTCAAAGCTTCACGCTGATTGCAACTCTATAGAGATTGCTTGTGCTTTTTGGGGTTTGGGGCTGGTTCACCTTGAATACTGAGAATATATGTCCCTCCAGCACAGCTCTGTTTCTGTATGGACATTGTGACGAACCGTGAGAATATTACTCTACATTTATCAACAATTCTAATTAAACTCGAAGACAGATGGGTAAAAAACTATTGCTGATAAACGTAAGAATTATAAAAACACCATTAAAAATGACTGTCAGGGCTAATCACTCTGACTGAAATTAGCCATTTTTAATATTTTGAACAAAGAGGCCTATAAATTACAAAAAAAAAAAATGGAGTTGAAATCCTTCACAGGAGAGAGATGTAGATCCAGAACGCTCAGTGTAATCACTTCTGCAGGTCATTCACTGTACCAAGTGCCCACTGAGCTCTCTCAACCAAACCACCACGAGAACACAAGCGACGCATCATCCGTCATCCGCACAACTACCCTGTCCCCAAAAGTCACCATCTGTCTCAGTCCATGTCACGCTATCATTTCAGGATGAATAAAAGTGCAACCCATCCCATCTGACTGCTTCATCCACCTCTGATTATTAGCGTAGCACTAATGTATCATTATTTAATTAGCTGGCAGGAGGAAATGATAAAAAAAGGATAAGAAACACTACATGTATTGAAAACCTGTTTGCAATCAATGAAGAAATTATTTTTGCAGACATGCTCTTTTCCTATTGCATTTTCGATAGAATGACCAAATATCACCTCAGGTAGAGAAACAGTAAATTCTGTTTTGTACATATGGACAGTCGTGTGAACTAAAAGGCATCCGTGAAGTACAGGCATACTCACTCATGACCAGGACGTTAGCGTTAGCTAAGAGGGTCCCATGCCTGTTGGACACCTCACACTGGTATACAGCACTGTCTCCAGGCTGCACATTATGAAGGCTAATGGTATCGTGGGAAACCTTTCTTTTTGATACTGGCACATCTGAAACAGAAAAACAAGGCAGCATGTAGTGACAGGAAACGTCAGCATGAGGTGCAGATTTGGTGGGCAGGGAGTGCATTTCTCCTACGTACCACTAGGGGGCAGTCCGTTAACTTTCCACGTTATCGTGGGCTGAGGTATTCCAGCAGCAGCACACTTAATGAAGACATCAGCCCCGATCATGCTTATAAGGCTCTCAGGCTTCTCGGTCCATCTGGGCGGCTCTGAGAAAGAAATATGAATGGGTCACTCACTCCGTCCCTCTTGTGCTGGTTTGTATTTTGCAAAGTCGCTGTCCACTGATAGAAGTTGCCCTGACAACATAGGTTGCAATTTAAAAAATGAACACTAGATGGTGCTATCTGATACAAAGTAGTTTGAAATATCATTTATATATAGCTGTGTATAGAAAATGTTTCGCTTACATTAACATATTACAATAACACTAACGATATTACAAACAATATTGTTATGATAATCTGTCATAACAATTAGAATTGTGCATTATATTAAGAATGCAATGATTTTATTGACTCTGCCTTCCATAATTTACCTTCCACTGTTACATGGAACTTATGGACAACTTCCCCAATGGAGTTCTTGGCTTTGCAGCTGTATTTCCCGCTGTCGGCTTCATGGACCCTTGATATCCTCAGCAGTTTCCCATGGCTCATCACTTTTGCGCGATCAGGCAGTGCAGAGCCCATTTTGCTCCATTCGATCCTTGGAGTAGGGCTTTTTGCACAGGAAGGAAGAATGTGATTTAAATAACTGTATGATCAGAAGAAGTGCTGCTGACGTCATATCTGCGAGCAACGAGGCCGTTTACTTACAATCCCTCCGCAATGCACTCAAGCTCCAGTTCCTGCTCTTTCACTAGCCTGACCTCCGTCTGTCCACCAGAGGGCACCAGGAGACTGGGTTTTCTTTCCATGAGCGCATTGGCTTTGAAAGTGAAGGAGGAACTGTTCTTAGGTTACATCATCCTTTGGTTAAGTTAAAACTAATCTTTATCTTTTCAGTTTAGCCTATGATGGTTTTGTTTAGAAATGAAATTTGGAAATATCTGGACCTTGTCCTGTGTATAGATATGCAGTATATCAAGCATACGGTAGACATTCGCCCTCTTCGAAGGTTGTAAGGTGGAGACATCTCATAGCGTACAAGGCTGGAGTACACCGTGGACAAGATGCTGTTACATCACGAGACGCGCACACACGCATACATTATGGGCACATCACACACATACATTATGGGCAATTAAGAAACTCCAATTAGTCTAAATGCTTTGCACTGCAGGTGGAAACCAGAGGGAACCCAGAGGAAATCCGCATAACAGAGGGGAAACTTGCAGACTACACAAACACAACAGAGAGGGGATTTGATCTCCCAAAGCAGCACATCTGAGCCAGCACACATACATACACACATACATACACTCATATATACATACTCACATACATACACACAATACATAAACGCATATATACACATATATACACACTATACATACACTCATATATACACACATATAATAATGCATTGTAGACATAAACACACAACTCTCTAACACATATACATGCACACTTCACACCAACATGGGATGGGGAGGGGATGGGGGCTGAGTGGCCCCCCCTAACTCTCTGTCTCTGGCCCTGTGCGGGTGGGGTGGCCCGCCGGGTGGAAGATCCATCATGGGGGGGTTCGGGCGGCCCTGGCCGGTGTGGGCGGCCTCCTCTCTGGGGCCGCGGGCCGGGTGGTGCTTGGCTCTGCTGCGCTGTGGTGGGGCCCTGGCTAGCAGTCCGGGGAATAATGGGGCGCTC
>JABFEA020000130.1:16637494-16649634 GCA_019775915.2 Cyphomyrus plagiostoma | reverse complement strand
GCCACACCATTTGCCATGTAATTAAATGTAAAATAAAGATGTCCTCCGAAGAGGGGGGGTGGTGGTGGGCAAAGGAAGAAAAAAAAAAAAATATATATATATACACACATATATTCATACATACACACATACATATACACAATACATACACTCATACATACACACATATATACATACATACATATACACAATACATACACGCATATTGAGCTCCTTGTGCTCGTATCTTCTGCCCAGTGATATGATTGGTGTGTGGAGTTTGGTAGAAGGAAACAATTCATGCATTAAGCTATTCACTACAGTCTGTGGATTATCTTAAATAACCGGGTTATAATTTCTGGTAAGAGACATTGCTGTTGAATTTTTCAAATGTATTTTATTTGAGTTTTAATCACCACAGAAAGAATGTTACTCACTTCCATTTTAATTGAGAGAAGCCTGACATTTCTATGACCGATATCCAAAACGACGCATCTCCCAGTAGGACGACCTTTAGAACACTAAATTCCCTCTAAAACATACCTCTTTTTCAGTTTTGGGGTGAACAGCCCCTTTAAATAAAGGACATTGAAATGAAATAACCACCACAAAGAATGAACAGATTATGAATGTCATATTAGTCACAATGTCATGGCGAGTGTAAATATGTGTGATGTTAAACATGGAGTGTGCGATCCCACTCACCATGGGCACCAGACTCTGAGCCACTGATAGATGTAGCTGAAATGGAATAATGGAAAACATAAAGATTGCGCCAAACGCAAGCATGCCTGAAACACACTGGGTAGGCGTGCGTATGTTCATGAATGCAAACACAATCTATAAGAGTCCGTTCGCATATGGAATACGATGGTACTGAGAGAGCAAACACGTTGACTGGTTATGTCTGCGAGGTTGCCCTAGAAACACATACTATTCCTGACGATGACGGACATTGCGGTCTTCTGCACGATGGTGCGTATCCGGGGAAAAGCCGCGAAGCAGCAGTAGTCTCTGCGGCTGTCCTTCTCCATGGCATTCGAGAAATACAGGTTCCCGTTGAGGCCCATGGAAACCCTCTCATCCTGCTCGATGTGCTGCAGACCTGGGTGAAAAGAAGCAAAGAATGGGCAGGGAAAGGGGCAACCCTGGAGCAGGACACCTCCCGGCCGCCATTTAGGAGCAACGGCCTCTGCTCTGTAAGCGCCATTCAAAGCCAGGCCCCCTTGCTCTCTCTAGGCCACTGCACCCAAACGGCTGCTCATTAACCAAAGCAAACGGAGATGAACCAAACTCTGCAGAGCTTAAAGATGTGGGGAGCTGGAAGCACGTGTGCTGGCTATTCAAGGCTTTCTGGATGGATTTTCCTTTGAGCTCAAAATATAGTGAATAAAAGGTAAACCCTTGTTGGATCACACCCCAGAATGTCACGAATCTCTGTGTTCTGATCTTTATTGTTAAAATAAAATAGCGGTATGACTGAACCATTAACTATCAAGCCGTTTTAGCTTTACAGAATAAGTTCTCTAACATTTTCATACATTCATCTGAGTCACTTTGTTTTTTTTTTTTTTGTGGCTTATAAACTTAGTGACTGGACCCACAATGGCTAATTTCCTTGTGACTTCTAAAGGGCATTTTTGGGCTGAATGTGTCAGCAATTCTCTGTGGTTAAGCACACAGAAAAGCCCCCATTGAGCTGCGAGACGGCGGCGAGACTGTCATTGACAGGTGGGCACTCCTCCCCGCTATTGAAGGGGCAGAAAAATGCCCGAGGTCTGAAGGGGACAAAGGAACAAAGGCCAGGAAGGGGACGGGCCTGGGGATGGCTAAATAAGAACTTCTCTTAACAACTGTACACATGAGCTAAAGCAAAATGAGAATCAGACACTTTATAAATAGTCTGAAAATGTGAAACGGGAGAAAAACTGTTTTCACACTTCTGCATCTGGCCTGAGGGAAAATTTGCAAAGCCTGGGGGGGGGGGGGCACATTTCCTTAGTAAGACACTGTTTTGTTTTTTAGACTATAATTAATTGCATAGTAACAACTAGCTGACAGAATGCATCCTCATATTAGCACTTCTACGAATCTGTAGTAATACATTCTCCACTTTTTGCTACCCAAGAATATTGTGGAACGTTTCATCATTTCTTATAACTTATTCAATGGATTTGCTCTGGCTAAGCAAGCAGCAGCCACCAACACATGAAATCCTCTAATATCAATCTGCTGAAAAGTGCTTTACAGTAATATTGGACTGTTACAATGCTCACCTAAGGTCATCCAGTAGATCTGCAATGGGGGTATTCCCTTGGGGGGGTTACACTCCAGAATGATCGGCTGACCCTCGTCCACTACCATGGGCTTAATCTTCTCTTTGGGGAATTTTGGAACATCTAAGTAAATAATAGATGCGTGTGAGAAAACACATTCGGTTTGGTGTTTATAAAAGCACTGCTTAAATCCCATACCAACCTCTTCTGTACCTTGGTTTGTATGTAGTTTCACAATGAAATCGTTGCTCTGATACAATATTGTGTAGTTAAGAGCAGCAAGTGTGTCAGAGCAATCAACAGTAGTAAGAAAATTGCTGATATTGTTTTTTATTGTCTGATGTGTTACATGTGTAGAGAGTTGGGTGCTTGACACATATTCGTCTTCCACGGGCATCATGGGGTCCATTGGCCTGCGATTTCTTTGAAGATTTATGTAGTATGTTCCAAAACGAAATGGAAAACACACCCAGGGTGAAGGAGGGGGCTATGCCCCCCCCCATTTTTTCCCCCTACAAATCTACAGGAGAAAATGTAATGGAACTAGAGGGAAATGGTGCTCTAGGGCTTCAGTACTGCTCCACTACACAAGTCCAGGAAATGTACACGATAAAGAAAAACTCATTGGATTTTCCATTCCGGAATCCATCAGAAGGGGCTGTAGCAAATGACTCGACCTGCGAAGCTCTACTCACTGGGCACGATGAGTTCAATCTCCTCAGATATGGCCGTTCCTAGTCTGTTGGAGGCGTAGCACCGATAGGTTCCTTGGTATTCCGTGACGTTTCCGCTATTTGGGATCAGAAATGAGCCGGAGTCTTCCTCCTTTATCAATCTGGGATCTTGGTTGGGGTCAAATTCCTGCCCGTTTTTCGTCCACCTATATCTGCGAGAGAAATAACACATTAGCATCAAGCAGGCATCAACCAGGCATCAAAAAGGATCAAAAAGGATCAAAAAGGTGCAGAATTGAATAGAAGCCCTTTGTAGCAGCTTCTTAGCTACACGCCAGCCGTTTGCACTTCAGCACTTCTAACATAAACACGGAACCAAATTACTGATTCGGCACATGGTGGTGTTAGAAACGCAGTGTGCCAGATGCCAGAAGTGACGAGCACCCAGCAGCCAGTGCCCAGCAGCCAGTGCCCAGCAGCCAGTGCCCAGCAGCCAGTGCCCAGCAGCCAGTGCCCAGCAGCCAGTGCCCAGCCCCAAGCTGGCGAACGTGACTCACTCTGGTTCTGGGTTTCCTCTGGCCCCACACTTCATGGGGTAGCTCTCATCGAAGGGAAAGGCGATCACGGAGCTCGGCGACTGCACAGTGATGCTGGGCAGCTGCTCAACTGAACAAAACAGCAGATTGGCGTGAGCTTGAATAATATTCATTCACTCATCCATCTATCCATCATCCATCCATCATAACACCTTGGAGAAAAACTGAGAAGAGGTCATATTTTTCTTCAATGTGCTATTTTCTCTTCATTTAAACAACAGTGATTTCAGTGAATTTTTTTTTTAATTATTATACACCTCCCCCACCCATTGGAACAAGAACCCCTGCTAGCCCCTGTTCATTTGCACACATTGTCACCTACAATGTTATTATAATGCACAATAAAACGCATTATACATGTGATAATGCAGAAGATGTCAATCCCATAAAATGTGCAGCGGAAGAGGCAATAAATCCCCAGTGATTTAAAAGGATGGTTCTGTAATCAAACAGTGAAGTTACTGAACCAACTTACTGTTTAGGTGACCTAACACTACAGAGTCCATGGCAGCGTGAAAATGAACACAAACATACTTAGACATTCTGCTATCCTCATATCCTCTTCCGTCCAGTTATCACATGAATAAGCCTCAAGCAGGATTTGGAAATATATTTGTTGCAAAATTAGCATTTCATTATGTATGACATTCAAACTCATGAATACATTTTTAGTAGAGCTTATGCTGCAGCATGCTAATAAATTAAACGCAAAGAAACTTCAATATAAACCGAACTCAGTAATAAACATCAGTAATTAAACGACACCTGTGCTTAAAATGAGCAGAGCTCAGGCAGAGTACAATGAGCGTCTCTGGAATCGTTTCAAATGAGATGGCCAGGCGATGACGTCTGCGGACCGATACGGAAACAAAGGCTGATCTGTGGCGGCCAGGATCCCGGCAGATTTAAATGAATTGGCCGTGGCAACCATAACTCCGAGGGAGCCACTCTGCGCGATAAGTCCTTCAGCGAGGAGCTGTCCATCTTTTCGCTCTGAATTTGAACGGAAGCGCTGGCTGCCTGCAAGATAAAGTTCCCGAGGGATTTTCCATTTTCAAGAAGTGCTGCCTACTCAACTTCAGATATTGGGAGGAAAACTCAGGAGTGGAACAAACAAAAAGGACACGAACGGAACACTGGTGTCCCGGAAGGTGGCCTGATGTCACAATGCAAACCAAAGAGCTGAAACGTTCCAGTATCAAGCTGTATAAATAGATATAAATCATGACAGTGCTTGCTAAGCAATAAAATTATGAAAATAATGTAAGGACAAATGAAAGGTTAAAGTGCAGAGCGAGGCAGAGAGGAGATACGCACCCTCCAGAGGGATATCAAGGCCACAGGCTGGGAGCAGGATGCTGATTCTGGAAAGCAGACCCAGTAAGACAGATACTCCGCAGCTCCATGGCGACGCCATCGCTCTGCTGCAGACCGGAATGGTGTAAATCCTGAGGGGTGTCGCTGGTGGACCGTGTCGTGTCCGCGGCCTCAGTTCATCTCAGTCAGACGTGCGGTACAGCACGGCTCCTTGGGGAAACGGAGCAGGGGTCATGGCGGCGTCGAAGCTCCGGGGGGAAATTAAACCTCACAGTTAAAGGCAGAAGATGGAAGCCGCAGTGCTGCATGCACTTTCACCCGGAGATGCATCCTCGCATTCTCACCAAACACTTCATCTAATGACTTCTTCACCGTAGTCGGCAACAGTAATAAAATATTACATTATTACATTACAGCATTTGGAATTATGTTTAATATCAGCCCAAGCAGGATCATAACTCTGGATTGAGCACTGGGCTTGGGGTCCACACGGATTTAAGGGCATCCAGGGGGGTGTATTGGCTGGTTCTGATTATTGGGGGCTTACAATGCCCCTATCCCCCCATAATTAACGCTCATGGGCCCAAGTGCTTTAGCTTTATTTAATTTATAGTGACATATTATTTAATACTGAACAGGGTAGTTTTCGTCATACAATGGTAATAACTGTGACCCAGCAAACCAATACTAGCTGAGCAGACATGCATGTTGATGGTCATTATCTCCAACACAATTTGGTGCTCCAAGGGCTTCCATCTGACTCACGACTACTGGAACCCACCCCCCACAGGCGCTGGCAGAGGCGTGACCCACGATGCATTGCGGTGTGAATTCCTCAACCCTTGTTCATTAACTGTCCTTGGGCTGGCAGGGTGCCAGCTCATTAGATCGCTTTCACTGGAATTTGTAAGGTACTGTGCAGGAAAGTCCACTTTTAAGCTCACACAATGACTGGACAGCTTCCGCACGCCTTCCTAAGGTTCCCAGTGGATTGGCACTGGGAGAAATCTGACGGAGGTCATTAAATCCACTGGAAACCTTGGTCGGACACAGTTTAAAGATGCGCATTCCTCTAACACTCAGGACTGTGTTAAGGTCATCTGTTTTGCAGCAGATGGCATGTTATCAATGAGTTCATTGTACTCATCAGAGCAAATTACTTCAATGTGCTAAGCAACAAAAAAGTCCTTTACTGGTGGAGTTATGTCATGCTCTATAGTAGTATTACTTGAGATTAAAGGCAAAATAAATCTACTGGAGAGGAATCCTTTCTTGATATGTTAATAATTTACTTGTGCAAAAAGAATATAGGCAGAGGAGATCAGCCAGCTGTAATGTCCTTTCTGTCTGCTGCCTTTCTAAGCCAAGGTTCTGTCTTTTGTCTTAATCCTTTAGCTTAGCTCAAAATTCATCTGGTAGCGCATGGGTCGAATGCCAGGCCTCAAGAAGTAATTGGACAAGTGATTAGATATAAATGGAGTCAATTTAATTAAATTCTCTGTAGGGTTCTGTTTTCCAGTGGATGCACTTGCCATAGCGTCTCACACTAATGATATAAATTCAGTTTGGGGTCTGTCTGACCCCAATGGTGACCTCAATGATGTCAAGAAGCAGAAGCTCTCAGCACACGAGATGGCACGTTATCATGTTCCTAAACACTGCATCCACTCCATAGCTTGTTTTGCATATGGCCAGTGCCCTTGTTAAAGGTTCACCCCTGACTGCGGTAAGAGGATAGGACGCCATACTAATTAGCTTGTATTTTGTGGGGAGATTTAACATGATTTTTTATGCATTCTGCTGCCCTCGTCATGTTTCACCATCAGACCAATCGTAACTCAAAGGGATTAGCTTTCATTCTGACGTATCTTGATCACTTGCCATTTGATTTCACTCGTTTGGCCAGCGTTGAGCGTTTGGCGAATCCCCGGCCATCTGGCTAAAAACCGAATGTAAAATGAAGAGCCCAAGTGGTAAGTAGAGGCTGCCTCAATTTCACAGTGCTAAGTAGAGGCTGCCTCAAATTCATTCAAAAATGATGTCATAAGCTTTCCTAGTCACAGGATTGCAATGGTTCACAGTGGATGTTATGTATAGTTCTGGAAGAAAATGGAGAGACCACTCTGTATTTTTTTTAAATATGAATTTTCAAATCCTGGTTTAATCCTGGTTTTGCTGGCAGAAGGGTACGCTGCAAGGCAGACTGCTTCCCAGCTCAAAGTTTCTAAGGCAGCAGGACACAAGAATAAGGTGAAGGAGAAGACACTGGGAATGACCAGAAATCATCCAGGTAGAGGGCAGAAGCAACTTTCTAATGCCAGAGATGACCGTCGACTTATCCGCCAGTGCCTCGTGAATCGGAGGATGACCTCAAGTGACCTTCAAAAGGAATGAGAAACATTGACCCATAAAGCAAGGATGAAACGCTTCATTAATGAGAAACAGGGAAGAGCCAGGTTGGAGTTTGCAAAAAAAAAAAAGTATATTTCACACTGGCTCATACACGTACATTGAGAAATGAGTGAAACTGAACATTTTGCTGTGGTCTCTTATTTTTTCCCAGAAGCAGAGACCCTTCCAGAATTCTTCAGCCAGCACAAGGGCAGAGCACTTGTCTGACTCATCACATGGCGTGAGGTCAGAGGCTGCAAGCATTTCACGGTGGCAAGATGACCTTTCCTTCCCCTTTGCCAATGTAACTGGTCAGTTTTTCCCAATCCAGTCCTGGGAGGTGCACAGGTTTTTTAGCTCTTTCCCAGCTCCCTGAAACAGTCCACTTTTTTGGTCAGGAGCTGGGAGAGAGAAAGACTGCGGACTGTCTGTGGGTCACCAAAGAGCAAATTCAGAAACACTGGAATGTGTCATGTGGTTTCATGAAGTATCAACAGTGACTGCAAATTTCTGAGTAAAGCATGACGCGTCAGCCGGTCGGATACTTATCATTTACTTGGTTTTTCGCTCAGCCAGCTGACCGGCTCACTATGATGCCGCGACACACACCGCGTATCACAGCTGGACTGAAAGTCATTCTCGCTTTGTCTAGTCTCTCTTTGTTCTGCTTCATTTAAATGCGAGTCTTCCTCAAAGGCTCCCGGAGAACCGTGAGGAATGCCTCGGCGCAGAACGCCCCCCTAACAAGATGTCTGATGCCTCTCCTGGCTTAATGTCAGGTATCACTTTGCAGGCAGAATTCACAAAACGTACCCGGCTGCCAGTCTGAGCTCCAAACCCCCCGTGAAGAATCCCGAGGGAATAGGGCTCAAAATCCAGTTAGAGCTACTGCTCATTGAGCCTTATGCTGGTGCTCCCTCACTGCAACACCTGCTTCCCAGCAGCGAGGAAGTACCGTATCTCCATACACAAAGAACCGGCGCTGTCAGGTTCCAGTAACACCAGGTTTGCGAGCACCTTGCCCATCTCGTTCCCATTGTTCACCTCCCACTGGTAAATCTCCTCAGCATCCCAGTCCGTATGCTGTACTGTAGTTTATCTGCAAGACTCTAATGGGATTTTCATGGATCAGCCCACGTCAGGATTCAAACATCCTGTCAACTGAGAAGTTCCCTGGAGCCAGGACTCCGGTTTGCAAGCAATAAAAGATCCATCCATCTACCAGCACTGAGAACTAGACACTAGACACATAAACTTGAGTGCATCCCTTTCTGATAATGCTTTATGAATATGCTCTTTCTGCTCTCCTGATTGTTTACCAAGCTGTACTTTCTTCAGAGACTTTGTACTGCAGCTTGAAAGCGTTACAGTTTTTGCTGTTTTTGGCCCTGTTGTCACTTGTAATGTATCACTGCATGTATTTAGCTAATCATGCTAAAAAGTCGCGCTATTCTCTAATCCACTGTCACGGATCATCTGATCCATGGTAAGCAGGGGAAGCTGCCCAGAAATAATATGAAAGAAGGATCATTAGCATGATTACCAAGTGAGAGTGATATTAATTCACAACCTGGGATTTATCCTTGCCCCCCCGCCCTGGCATTGACATGCACGCCAGACCATGCACACTATCAATTTTTCAGTGTGTGGGGGAGGAGCCGGAAATGGTGATGTTATCAGAGGAAGATGGATGATGGGGGCTTTCAGGGGGGCCCTGGCACTGACCCTAAGTGACCCGGGCTGACTGAGGGCCGGGGACTAGTGACATGGCACTAAAAACAGGGCCCCGTGACACATCTTTTCTCGTGTCATCATACTCAGTGACCTCACAACACCACTGACATTTGTGCTCGGCATTCTGGAGATCCAACAATTGGACCTTTGATGTCGCAGGATGTTAAGTGAGGTATTATGTTAGTAATTAGCATTTTACACTACATATGGCTGCATTGAAACTCAGAAATACTGAGGAGCAGTAAAAAACTCCCTTTGTTACTTTGAAATCCGATACTTAGTTTGTCTTTAACACACATTGTCTTAAGTGAAAAATCTTCCTTCAATATTAAAAACCAGCAACATCGTCTTCCTTCATTTTAACCTGTGGCTAATTTATTGCCTTAATTTGTTGAGTGAATATCTACCTGGAGGCTGACTGGTCCTAATGAGGTCATTCACATCTCTCATTAGCTGCATTTATAACCCTGTTGAGCTCAATGGGGGTTTTTCACAATATATCACTTGCACAGTATATTACTCTAAAAAGATACAGAACACTGCTTCAATATCAAGCTGTTCTGAAATTATCAGAGGAAATTAGAGGCACGTTATCTGACTCCGTAACCTGTTCCCAATGGAGTATATATTTCCCAATTAGAAATATTCACTGGAAATATCCACATTAATATCTCTAAAGCCCTACCTTTTCCATGCAACAAGATGGGCAGGCAAATGCAGAAACCAGCTGTGATGATCAGTTGAAAGTCTCTCTAATTGATTGACAACATTTAAAAACCTGTGTCTTTAATAGTCTTCCAGCATTAAGCTTAAAAGTTAGAACACATGGAGCAGAGTGATTTGAGAAGGGATTTTACTGGCTGCCCTTTGATGTCCACAGAGGACCACTGCTCTGCTCGCCCACTACTGTAATCATATTAGTCTCTGATCTTAAATGAGCAGCCTGGAGGCTAATAGATCTGAACCACTGACTGCGGGGAAAAGATATCATTTTGGGGGAACCAAAGCTATGGGGAACTTGTTGCGTCCATTTGTGGAAGCTGACGGATGCTGGCAATTTCCCCAAGATAAAGGCTTTGCCACGTGGAATGAGTGGGACTGGACTTACAGCCCACGTCCTTCCCTCCATCGAACCCAAGGCAATTTACATCCTCTGCAGTGGAAGTTCCGATTCCCTGATACCAGTAGCATTGTATAGGATATGACAAGATTCAAAGAAGGACGTCACCCCTGATCTGGAACCAAAGCCCCCATTTTTGTGCACCCTGCTTCCAAAGACGGGTGGGTGTTTCATACATACGATGCCCCCAGCAACAAGCTACCTGCACGACCTCCCAAAAAGCCCGTGTGGCAGCTTTATAAATCTGTGCTAAATTACGCCTCAGGCATTTCTGCATACGCTGAATGGAAGTTACATCAGAAAAAAAAACGTATATGATAATTCCAGGAACAAATCATTCAACAACACATTTCCTTAAAAATCATAAAATCATAAAAGATCTGTTTGTAAAGTGCTTGTCTGAAACCTATTCGGGAATCTATATCTATCCTAAGAAAAACGATCACCCATGTGGGTAAAAGATGAAGGATAATGGAATAGTGCAGCGTGATTAAAAATATTTGATATTTTAAGAGTAACATTCTGTTGCCTTTTGTCCCGTATGTTTGCACATTAACAGCCTATTAAAACAAACCATAAACATCAAAAACCATGTGCATCTTCGCATCGCTAAAGAACTCTCCCCAGATTCCATGCTAATGTCCTGCAGTATCCAACCCCTAATACACACCACTACCAAGTTATTGACTTGCAAATGAAATGAAGCCTGGTATGAATAATCCTTTCTGGAACATACCGTTTCCCTCCTTGTGCAGAGCTCAACACGTGAGTCTCCCTCCTCGAGCTGTGTGCACTCCTCTCACTATTCGGGCGTGGAGGACCGATTTACTCCTCTGGTCACAAAATCTCTCAGCAGGTGCCGTGCAGAGATGCTGCCAATTTGCAGAGATCGCCGTGAATGGATGAAAACTGGAGCGCTTACTTAGTCTGCTCCATATTCCTCCACCGCTCCATAGTCCGAGTTTAATGAAACCGCTCTGTCTCTCCTCCCCGGCGCCACCAGTGCGAAGCGAGGACGCGGTGACCTCAGGCGATGTCCGCGGAGCGCTGTGCGGCTCTCGCTGGCGCTGTGTCCGACTACAGGAGCACTGAGCGGAATGAGAGGCGCAGTGGGGACATATGTTACCAAAGCTTCTCGCCCGGCAAAGGAGCTCATTAAGCCACTGACAATCATGCTCACAAAGACACATCTAAAGGCTATTCACAGACTGTGTACAAAAGCGAGCGGAAAAGCGGAGAAAGAGAAACTCGGCCTGCGAGGAAATTCCATTTTTCTCAGAATATCTAGCATTACTGAGAATGTTTCCCACCGTCAACAGCGAGGTATGGAAAATGAGAGACACCCGACCATATTGTCTTTTTGACAAAGGCTAAGCTAAAGTGATAATTCAGTGAAAAACAATTGCAAGGAACAACACTGTCCACAGCGCAGTAAGATCCTACTGTTACAATCCTCTTAATTCCTACTGCTGCATGATGTGTTAAGCCATTGGCCAAAGGAGAGAAAAACACTTTGCAGTTAAGGCCTGGGTTTCAGACACCCCCGGGCGTGAGCTAACCTCAGGGAGAATGAAGGCAAGCAAAGAGAACCAGCGACGAATAACATGGGAGTTTATAGCAACTGGTTTCCGGGGGTCACTTATTTGTTTAAAGAAATTATGGGATAGGTGAGGGTTAGCTAGACTAACAACAGTTGGTAAACAGTTCATTGCAGGGGGGCACAGATGGGAGCCATCAGAGGCCATACGATAATGGCGGTGAGGCACGCGATTCCGAGACAGCGATTACAGCTCCTCCGAGGTCCCCCAGCACGGCGCTGGGGGGTGGGGGTGTGATATATGGCTCGGACCCGGTTCTCAGACCCTAGAGTACAAGAAGAATGGGGGGTGGGAGCAGGTCATGCTTGGATTATGCTGATGCAGATCATAGGACCACAGTGACGTGTAACTGGGGATATTCCCCCTTTGCAGGCCATTGTTAACACGGCAATGAGGCCGTCAATGGGGGGGGGGGGGGGGGGGGGGGGGGGGGGGGGGGGGGGGGGGGGGGGGGG
>JABFEA020000130.1:16602040-16637394 GCA_019775915.2 Cyphomyrus plagiostoma | reverse complement strand
ACGAATGGGGGGTGGGCGCAGGTCATGCTTGGATTATGCTGATGCAGATCATAGGACCCCAGTGACGTGTAACTGGGGATATTCCCCCTTTGCAGGCCATTTTTAACACGGCAATGAGGCCATCAATAACCGCCCCCCCCCCCCCCGCACTGACAGTTTCAGGAGCGCAAATTCCTGCACCTAGCAGAAGAGGAGACCAGCATCCGCCTCTCCACTGATACTTCTGCAGTCCACAGATTGGTACATCTTCATGCCTTCTCTTTAAATTTCCAAGAAGCTTAATATATGGGTTTGAGCTAGAATTTGCTTTTTAATATGCACACTATTTCATAATCCCCTAGAAATTCGAACAGCAAAAATTTGAGTCATGCATGTTTAAAAGCATGACGTGTGTTTAGAAGAACACCTACATGTCACGATTGCAGGCTGTTTCATCACCTCACCCTTTCGAGTGCAGGCCTGACTCCCCGACAGGCAGCTTGGGCACATCAGTGATAACCCAACACGCTTTTCATCACACATGAAATTTGGACCCTCAGGTGAGCGAGGCAGACAGAAATCTCGGCCACCACTGAGAAAGCAGCGCGGTGCTGTCCAAGAGCGTCAGCACTCCTATTCAGTGTCGGCTGGGTGAAATTCCATTATTACCCAGCAAACAGAGGGCTGCCTCGTGAACTTTGCACAAGAGCTTAAAGCGAGAAGCCGGACAGCTTGACGCGGGAAGGGAGGCGGGGAGCCGATGGGGCGAGCTGCCAGCGGAGGAGCCCCACGGGCCAGACTGTGTGAGGGATCCAGCGATTGGCTGCCCAGCCCCTCCCACGCCCCGCCGGCACCCATAAATTCACACCCCTCCCCACGTGGCACCTGTGCGCCCTATCTGTCAAGCGAGCTTTCAAAGCAAACATTTACATTTGGCCCAGTCAACGACAATATCGTCTGAACACAAAGTGTGATGAAGATTTGGGAGCGAGTAGAATGACCCGGGAACCTAAAATTCAGCCGAGACAAAGAAACGTATACATACATCCATCTTCCAACCACTTACCCCAGTCAGGGTCATGTGACATACACATAAACATACTTCTGAAATGCTCTTTTCGGGGGGAAGCACTATCTACTGTCTTATTAAAAACAGTTCTAACTGTTAAAGATTTAATTAGATATTACTTGAAGAATATTTCTCTTTGACTTGGAGGTAGGACAGCAGATATGAGCAGACTAATACTTTCTTTTAGAAACTAAGTGGCTTTACTGGGAGGACCTCATTGTGTTACTGGGCCACCGATTTGCAGACCTAATAGCCTTGGGGACAGGCAGACACCGCGCCTGCCCGCATTGCCTGTTAACCCCTGTCATCTGCTCGCCAGGGATCATCAGCAAGGTGAGAAGGCAGCGATGAATCAGAGTGAGCAAAGTAGATAAGGGGAGAGAAAGGTCCGGAAGAGCAGGGATGGATGTGAAGAGACTGTCTGAAATGGCATTAGGTCACCTGGAGCAAGCAGTCCAGCTCTATGCATTTGCCCATTTCTGCTCTACATAACAGCTGCGGATTTTGTTGTAAATCAGAAGGCCTTTAAACTGAGATTAATTATGCATTAGTACGGTATACGCTTGGTACGTCCTAAGATTGAGCGGCGTAGTAAGTGGTTGAGTAAGTGATGACTAGAAAGATGGCCTTGCATTAGCATAAAAACTGATGATGAGCAGCTAAATCCTACAATACTGCCACTTTATTACTAGTGGTCTTGTCACGTAGCCAAAAATTCAGAAGTATATGTGAAATACGGCCACATGACACAGGAATAGGGGACGGAAATGCAGTTTATTAAGGTTCTGAGTTACCCTTTTCATCCTGGGTCAGAACAGGGTCAGCAAACATGGAAATAAAGAGGCCATTTTAGCAGGCAAGAGAAGAATGAAAGGGCCTGAGCTGTGGACAAAAACAGAGCACAGGCCTGGGGACTGGCACCCAAAGCAGCCTGGGATGCTCGGGGAGAAAGGGACAAAGCGGCCTGGTTTATGCCTCCGGTGGGAACGAAGGGGAGATCACAGCCCCCACCCCATTCTCTACCTCCCAACAGAGTAAAGCCTGAAGTTATGAGCATTAACCCTACAGTCAAACCCTGTTTGCTACTGGCATCCTGCACTTTATCCAGGTTCCTTTTACCCACTTGTAACCTGAATAATATCACACTCTGAAAATACAGTATTATGCTTCTGTAACTGAAAAATTGAAGAAAGCCAAAAAGATTAATGAGCTACCTTAAATAACTACGTGTGTCATGTGTCATGACACAAGAAGATGCTACTTGTTGAAGGATCATTACTGTCCCCATGTTCAATGCTTAAAATATGCACAATATTCTCCATATCTGGTTAGCATTTGGAAACGTGGGAAGACTGCAGAAATGCAGAACGGGGTGACAGATACTGTCCTGGAAAACCCTCCATAAAGGTGGACGAATCATACATGATCTTTATCGCTTCATTGACAGCATCTCATTATAGCCCACTCTGTTTTTAAGAAGATGGTTCTGCTACCTTTCCCAACTCCGTAAGCAACGAAATTGCCGGATGTCTGGGCTGTATAATCCACCACAAACAAACATGGCAGAGCAGAAATGCCAGCCTCCTAATGACCCGTGCTTGGCGCGTAACTACCCATTCTCGTTGATGTGTTAATAAGGTTTAAAGTTACTTCCAGCTTCAGGTCTGGTTAGGACACAGCATGCGCCACCGGAGACGACAATTTTATCCAAAACGACAACAAAGAAATGCAACTGAGCCGAAGCTTGCTCGCAGACTGCAGACGTGATCCAAAGCTACCTAAAGGTTAATACAGTTCGCTTTAATGGTGCATCTCAGCCATTTCAAGATGGTAGCAGGTGATTTCTCTACTACTGTAAGTATGATGTGCCCAGTAGGAGCTGGAAGCCAGCCACGGATGGGGCAGGGACTCGCTGGCGTGTGCCAGACAGCCGTCTCTCACCCATCTCTCTGCCAGCACATGGAGCAGATGTCCCACTCTGTGATCCTGATGGCTTCATGGGATCCTCATGTCATTTAGCACATCCCCGAAAAGGTCCTGCACAAACTGACGTCGCACATATTTAGGAAGCGTGGTACTGGCGATGTCACGGAGAGGTAAACAGAGACATTTAAGGAAAACAGGTCACACCCCACATTTGAAGTACCCTTTGCAGGAGAGTGAAAAGGAGATGGTGTAATGAGAGGTTTGATGGCATCCTGACAAAATGCGTTATTATTACAGATGAACTGCTCTCTTTAAACACCTTTCAGTCATGTTTCCGTGGAATCAATAAGTTATTTCCCAGAATTCACTTCCTCGACAAAAGACCTGCATGAGAATGTCCAAAGTGGTTCTGAGTGTGTAAACAGCAGGCTGAGTTCCCCTAGCAAACAGATAGCGAAGACAAACACGTTTTCAGAAGCCGTGCCCTCCTGCCAGTCCAGTTCCGCCGGCTAAATCTGCGGTTTATATGTATAAAATAATCCAAATGCTCAGCGCTAAAACAGCCTTCTATCTTGGGTAAAACAGGTTGGGCTCAAAGATAATGCCATGAGCAGAGCCTGCAGACGGCCTACTGCGAGGATCACCTGGCAGATAATAGAGAGCTCTCAGGAACCACTTGGGCAGAGAACACATCAGCAGAAGCCGCTGCTACACTTTTACTCACCCTTCCAATACGCCGAGAGGCCTAATTTTAGTTTTTTTGTATTTATCTGTTTTTTTTTTCTCACACTAGGGACAGAAAATGATTTTTGCGCTTCCATGCTAAAAGCTACCTGTATGAAGCTTTTGAAGGCGTTCCTAGGCCTCCACCTGCCCCTGATCTGCCAAGTTAATTACCGGCACTCCTAATCCTGTGGTGCCAAATAGCTGAGGGGTCTGTCGCAGCCCATCGGAACAGCACGAGTCGCTGGGCTCAGTGCAGGACCGACAGCTTTCCGTACACGCAGTATAAAACATAAAAACGCATAAAAACACTGCACACAGGCTTGGTCAGTATTAATGGTGTTGCCTTTCTGTTCTCTCCATATCTGAGCTTGTTTATTTACTATTTTAAAGTCAGATAAGTCATTAGCAGGATGGCAAAAACGTATTTTATATAATTCTACATTTAGCCATAAATTATTTGATCATGTGACCTGTATATATATTTTTACATTGACATCTGAAGGCTATGGGAATGCCTGTCTTCTTGAAACCAGCGTGTTTTAAGTTAAGATACTACGTAGGTACTAATATGTTTCCTAGGTAACCTGACAATAGCTGCCACTATTGCGTGCATTACTTACACGCAATTACAACCATATGAGTTAGCAGAGCAACATCTGCTGGAAGCTTTGGACAGAATGTAGGTCAAATAAAGGGCTCTGCCTGGCGAGTGACTGCTCTGATACTATGTGGAGGTCACCAGCGGTGACTGTACCCCCCTCGGAATTGTAAAAATTCTCAGAAGTGCCCCTTAAACAGATTTGCTTCGGCAAATTTCCAGCTGTTCAAATTTGTAAAATAAAAAGCGATCCGAGCTTCTTCGACCTCTGGCACTACTATGGAATCAGATAGCATGCAGTGCTGATCCGAAAATACGCAGGTGCGTAGCTGCCTGTCGCATTCTGAAGTCTGATGTTTTGTATAATGTAAAGTATATGTGATAGATATGCCAGAGAAAGTGCTGACGTGAGCCAAAGCATAAAGAGTGGAGGACATTAGCTATAAAAGACTCTGTACTTCATCTCGGATTTTCCTCTCTGTGCACTAATTAGCGAATGTCGGGTGGAAATTCCTGCAGCTTGTATTCTGTCACCTGATTTGGAAATACATTACTATGCAAATGTGCCCTAAGGGTACGTATGATTGATCACATGAATCAACTAGAGTGATAGAACTTACATCCAAGAAATGTTTGCAATCTAAGGACAAAATGTTGAAGTAGTGAGTAGACCTACAGCTTTGATGTTAACATTCAGTTTAATCTCTCACTGAAACCTCGAGTTAAAGTTCCAGTCACGGTTTCTCAAGGCTATTGCTAAAAGTAAAAAAAGTGAGTCGGACAAAATATAAAAATCGTGCATCAACTTTTTTCCCCTGCAAGTTATCTGTGACAGGCTGTGTGGCACATTCAATGAATAAAGAAGATTCAAGTTGGACCTTGAAGCCGTAGGTAAGAGGACCGAGAGTGGTGTGTGGTGGTCTTATTCAGGTTTCCTTACATATGAAAAAAATATAAACTTTCCGGAAATAAGAGTGAGACTAAAGCTTGATGGATTAACAGGCTGCAAACATTTTATTCACTCCCTGTCAATGGTGTGGTGACACCTGCCATATCTCTGTATGGTTGCATGATAGTATATCCAGACCCTGACCAAATATCTCTGTAAGAGGCTTCCTGACATGTCCGTGATCTAAATGAGCTATAAATGATTTCAGGTTTTCAATGAGATCTCTATATGTGTGTTGACAACGCGCTTAAAGCGAGAACAAATGTTTCCTTTATTATCATTCAAAGTAAGATGAAAGAGTCTGAACAGGCAAAGTTATTTTTTATGTACTATCAAGGGACAAAAGACTATTTAAGACTCTTTTGAGGGAGTGCTTTTGTTAAACTCATCAAACAGTATCCCCAGAGAATGACCAGTATTTCACAGCATTTCAATGCATTATCATATTGATTTTAGGAATTTGAAGACATCTCATCTCACCAAGATCAGGATGACAATTTTACACCCCCGTTACTTCAAAGAACTCCAGCTAACATCATCGCGGAATAGCGTTGCTGATTTAGAGCAACCAAATCTGAAATGTGTGCTTTAAACTTCTCATTCAAAGCTAAGTCCACTGTTTAATCCATATATATTCTTGTTGAATTGAATGATAGTAAGTAACAATAATTTTTTTATCACAGCAATAATTATTATTCCATCATTTGATTAGTTTTAGTCATGGCAGAACTGTAAAATGAATGACCTTTGCACCCTGTTTGATTCTTCACTCAAAGATTTTTACCCTGCATAGGGAAAATTGAATTCTGCTCACAACAGGACATTCATGCGTAAAAGATGGATAGAATAAGAGTGATTCACCTTTTTGATGTGTAACTTTTGCAAAACACATAGCTTGAGAGCTGTGTCGCTGTAAACACTGAGTGTTGAAGCTGCATACTCAAGTCCCTCAACGACGCACTGCACATAAGTGTCGTTGAACTCAAGAACTCACAGCGAAGTAAAAGCATCATTAATTAGCTCCATGGAAGCCTGGTGAAGTGAGGCTCTGGCTGCCATGACACTAATGACCCCAAAAGTGAATTAAAACCCTTTTCAGCAGATTCTCATACAACGCAACAAGGTGGTCGCTTAGGGAGAAGCTGGAGAGATGATCAGCTAGCCTCCCATAAAAACAATGTATATTTCGCAATAGACATTACGTTTGTACTGCCCCTTAAACAGTAAATGTTACAAAATATTAAATAATACTTTATTAGCCTGAGTGAAATTATGTATTGCATTTACCTGTTAAACTGGCCATTGTGCATTACATTAAAATTCAGCTAAATTTGTACCCTGTCTTCTACTAGAAAATATTACTGGGTTTTTTTGCCCCCCAATTATGATTATACAGATTACTTTAAAAGGTTAACTCAACCCTGTAGCAATTTAGTAGCAATTATAATAAATTATAATAAATAAGAATAAAGTTGTATGGCGTAATTCTTTATACAGTAGGACACCCGTGGCAGTTAAAAAGTGGGCAATAATTTCAATGATAACTGAAAAGTGTTTCGTCATATGGAGACACTAGCCTGCATTTATTAATATAAATATTAAAACATGCACTATAGATGTCAGACTCTTCAATAACCTAGCATCCTCTAGACCTGGGTTCCCACAATGCCGGTGTTGTTGACACTCCACTAATGGCATCATATACAGAACATTCTATCCTGAACACCTAGGTCACATATCACTGTCTTTGAGTGAAAGACAGAAATAAGGTGAGACAAAATCAGAAAGGTGTGAAGGAAAGAAAGGATGGCAAAGGAAAATAGGTTAGGTCCCAAGACAGCAGTCATAAAAATTCATGTATGCTAATAGAGATGGCTTTCAACGTTTCGAATAATTGAATTAAAGTTTAGAGGCTTTTTTTTTACATAAAATACCTCGTGCAGTATGTGATAGAATTCTCAGTAACACTTTCAATGAATGCCATGTCTAAGAATCGCTGAACACATTCATAACACAATACAATGCATTCATAAAGCATTATGAACTATATAAATAAACATAAATATTTACAAAAAGGCACAGAATGTTTTGCCCATGTTTATCATGCATTATGAATACCTTTATAATACAGTAAAAAGCATCCTTAATGCTTATACAGACCCTTATCATGGATTTTGTGCTGTAGTGCCTTATAGAAGATAGCTTCACTGGAGCTTACGGAGTATTATAATCAACATATAAAGCCTTATGACTGTTGATAGAAGATGTGGTAGAGCTTTATTAATTACTATATAAGCAGCCATTATAATGCATTACAAAGGTATCTGTTCCTTATTGCATTTCCATGTGTGCACAAAGACACCATCAAACCCTAACAGTGATGTTTAAGGGGGGTGTCAGAAAATGACCCCCAGGAATGAACTTTACGAGGTTCTTTGCCATTTAGCAGACTTTTCCAACAGTGTGTCATCCATCAGGGTTTTTGATAGAGCACATCCATGGCATGGGCTACATGTGCCCCCTGAGATACCTCACTGTTTTAGACCCCGAGCATAACATAACGTCATGCGGTGTAACTTCACTGCGACTTCACTGAAAGAAAAAGACTGAAAGCAAGAGGCGTCAGTCAGACAGAGACAGGTGGTGGTATTACAGTGGAGACTCTGCCCCTGGCACTCAGGCCTTACGCAAATGCACTCTTTTAAAGTGCACATCTCCAGACATGTTGAAGAAGATTACGGCTAAGATGTGTTCTGTTTGCGCAGAAGAGACAATTCAGTCTGTTCAGTTATTGAGCTGGGTGTGATGTCATGGCCCCTTCCGAGGTCCACAGATCTTTGGGAAATTCAATAAACGCTGACCTTCGGCACAGTAAAGTCTCATATCATTTCTGGCCTTTTTAGATTAATGTGCAAATTCAATTCCAGGCAGTTCATTTATTATCAATCGCAGCACCATAATAGTCACACACAGCTGCTCATATTTTTAATGGTGGGAGGCCTTTATGGCAGAGGGCTGTGGCTGTATCAGGGGGTTTCAGCTCCATCGTCCCCCTTTTAGCCTGGGATTTTTTATAAGAGTCACTCTGTCTAGCATTAAAAGCCACCTCCGCTTCCCCCGACATGCCAGCATATCCTGTCTTGCGTAGCCCCAGATAAGGAAATAATTACTTTGACTTGCCAGCCCAAAGTGCCATCACTCTTTGCCATTCATTAGGTGGCCTTAGTATTTATCCTCCAGACAACACAGAGCTCAACTCATTAAGGCTGGAAAATGGAGAGAATCTAAAACGCAATTTTGTCTTCTGGAATTGCCTTTAGTGAAAACAGCAGCACCTGTTTCCTTCTTGCTGTGAGGTCTTTGTTATCTCTCTGCCATACAGATGGGCAATGCAGCCCTTCCAACCGCCAGTGTTGTTATGGCAACAGAGTCCCAAAACACTAGTAAGGCTTCCAGGAGATTTTTTTTTATTGTGTTTAAATGCCATTAACAAGTTTTCCTACTGGAAGGCTTTGACTGACTGTTGTGCAGCTATTGTGCTTTTATTAAATAGTAAACATTCCCGTAGTACGGAAAGATGAAGCTTTAAAGTTTTCATGCAGAGAACTAAACAATGTTTTGCATTATGTGCAACATTGCTTGGATACTGCACAATAAATGCAAAACACTAAAGATAAATCTTGTACTGTTAGCTAACATAGTTATTTAATTCTTCTGCAATAATTACCAATTAAGTTAAAACAGAACGGATATAATATAAAAATATAACAGTTTTGGCTGGGCTTGTCTGAGCACATGCACAAATGTATCAGCATCGCTGTGCAATGATCATGATAATAAGCTAAATTGCCACCAAATGTATCATAAGAGTAGGTTGTACATAACACTCTCCCTGTACCACAATACTGTGTGTGTCTGTGTGTCTGTGTGTGTGTGTGTGTCTGTGTGTCTGTGTTTCTCCTACGGACTGGCATCCCATCCATTGTGTGCCCCAGCCAAGTGCCCGATTCTGCCACCCACTATCCCTCACCTGGAGAAGCGCTGAAAGATAGATGGATGGATGGATGGATGGATGGACAGTTTGATGGATGGATGCAGGGCTTGATGAACATGCACAAAAGCCCTTAAATTGCTGAAGGCCAGGGCTTTCTCTAATGACTGTGGTCATACATACGGTACCAGCCAAAAGTTCGGACAGAGCTACACATTTTTATTTGTACTATTTCAGAATAATTATGAAGATATCAAAATTATAACATATATGGAATTATACACTGAACAAAAGAGTTTGTTAGATAAATACAAGTATTGTTAGACAGATACAATGAATTTGTCGGGGGGGGTGGGGGGGCTGTCTGGGTTGGGACTCAGAAGGTTCTTGGTTGAAATCTCTGGTCAGCAGACTAATCCCACCATTGGGCACTTGAGTATGGCCCTTAACCCCAGTTGCTCCAGAGACTGACTGACAATACTGACCAGTGTGTGAGTGTGTGTGTGTGTGCGCGTGTGTGTGCGTGTGCGTGTGTGTGCGTGTGTGTGTGTGTGTGTGTGTGTGTGCGTGTGTGTGTGTGTGTGTGTGTGTGCGTGTGTGTGTGTGCATGCGCAGTACTGTGAAAAAGTCTTAGGCAGTCAAAGGACATTTTTAAGCTACTTATTTGGGTTGTACACATATGTTTGCTCAGAATTAAAAAAGCACAATATTGACATTACAACATATGGAAGTGAAAAATAACACAAGACAAGCCAGAATGTTTTTCTGTTGTCCAAAAAGTTACTCATGTCTTGTAGGATAGCTAGATGGCTTCAATTCTCAAACCTGTCCTCAGGGGTACCTCAGCCATTCCATGTATTTGTTACGTTTCACATCCACTTCACTTATTTAATCAATTAAATGACTTTAACGAAGTCAATGATGTATGTGTTAGCGATCGAGTCAAAAAATATATCAGTGTATTGGACAGTGGCTGCAAATACTGCGGCGATTTTCGCGGAGTTCCTGAAATAGCTGAGCTGACACACCTTGAGACATATCATCATAGTTTTACACCAACATGGAAATTTCCTTTGACTGCCTAAGATTTCTGCACAGTATTATACATGCATACAAGACACATATGCATTTACAGATATACATTACTGAGGGGTCAGCATGTCACAGGGACACTGACGGTCCTGCCGATCTACCGCCTCACCCATCTGTGCGCACAGCGGATACACAGCGGATACACAGCGGACACACAGCAGACACACTTGTGCTGCACGTAAGACTGTGGCCCTGCTCCAGTGGGCCACTTCCCCAGCTCCCGTAAAAAGCGCTAAGAGCCACACACATTAGCATTTTGGAGCCACATGAATGAGCCCGTTTGTTCCTCATTCTCCCCCTCATTGAAAGACTCCATTATTGGGAGATTTAGGGATCACCCTGTTTTGCTCATATTAAAGCTGGAGTCGCAGGGTGGATCACTTGACGAGTGATGCTCTGCTCCCATTGATGGGCTGTCTTCCCTCTGTTTTTACCTGTTGGGGTTCCATTATGGCAGTCGAAAGATTCCTCATTAGTATTTCAGCTATAATGGGGAAAAATCCTTTCACACGTAAATAACATTAACCAGCTAGTGCCGTACTTGGATGACTGACTGACCTGCATGCAAATGTTCTCATGTTTGGTACAAAGCATTAAATAACATTCCGTGTGTGTTCTGCTGCAGAATGCTGATTCTGCTTGATGGATATCGAGCTGTGTTTGAGTGCTAAACGAATTCTGCTTAATATTCATACCATGCTTATTTTTGTTTGATGAACAAAATATTTCACTGGGGCAACATTAATAACTAACAAATATCCAAGTAAGGTTAATTTTAAAATGTATTCACTCCAACCGCTGTGGAAGCCAGTGCCTGTCATTGTAATATGAAGTTCAGAGTTCAGAGCAGAAAGATTTCAGCTGATACTCAATAGCAGATTAGCTTGACTAATGAAGATCTTTCTTTCATTTTTTGAAATATGGGCTAATTATTTTCTAGATATGCTTAGGCAACACTTCTAGCTGCAGCATGAATTTTCTGTGCCCTATATGAAAATGTTAAATAATCATTTAGCCAAGTCAGCTGTGGTGGCCATCTATAACGGAAAATCTGCAGAGGGATTGAGGACCGACAGCTGTGATACATGAACCAGTCGTCTTCTTTATGGCTTTCAGCCACCTTTAGTTATCGTGGTTCCACAGGAAACAATCTTTGATTACAGTCATTTTCAAGCCCATCAAGAAGAACACGCTACAAGCTGTATAAATATAAACAAGCTTGGAGTCGAGATGCAGTTCATGTTGCTTCATGCAGTGTAACACCGTCTCTTTTAGTCTACCTACAGATGTGTCCAGAACATGTGTGCGTGTATGATTGATAAAAGGTGCACAGACCACAATATTCCATTAATCAACCTATACTGTACACTTTAATCTAAGTCATATAATCACTCACTGTCCTGAAAACATTTCCTGTACAGATCGCCATGGCGCAACTGGCTGTAACAGACGTTAATGTTAAATCCCAGTAATAACTCTGAGCCTTGGCTCTGTTTGTCAGTGCAAATGAAGGATGTCAGTGGTTTCTCCTGTCACGCCTGGCTGGTGGAACAGCAGGCAGTTTGGTCAGCCCACAGTCCCTGTGGAGAGCACCTCCTCTCTGTTCTCTTATCCCTCAGAAATCAAACAGCTAACATCGTTTTGAAGGGCATTGCAGTACTTAAGAATTAATAACAACGTCCTTCATTTGGATACCATACTCTCAGAAAAACCATCCGTAAGCTTGAACATGCAGGTTACCAGGCGTGTTACCAAAATACTTCATACAAAATCATAATTCACAGCAGCTGCTCAGAACAGTGTGTCATTGCTGTCACCTCACGCACGGTGTAGGCCTTCTGCTTGAAGGTTACAATGTGACTGAATGACTCTCCAGTTTATGAAATATAAGGTAAAGGTCAGATAATGATTTCTATTTGTTCTGATTAAGGCCAGACAAAGTTGAAAGATTAATCACTGCACATTTTGAAGGAATGATTTCTATCCAGCATCTCAGCTAAGGAATCGATCCCTGTGGTCCATTTCAAAAGTTCAATATTCTCCCCTTTAATATCTGAATAGTTAGAATCAAAAATACGGGACATCTATTTGTCAGACGGCTTCTTTCCTCGTGCCCCCAGGTTATTAAACAACAGAAAATGTGCATCTGTCCACCCACTAAGTGTCCATTATATTGCACTCTGTAGTTAATGCACTATCTGCACTTCATCTCCCTGAACTTCATCTCCCTGCACTTCATCTCCCTGCACTTCATCTACCTGCACTTCATCTCCCTGCACTTCATCTCCCTGCACTTCATCTACCTGCACTTCATCTACCTGCACTTCATCTCCCTGCACTTCATCTACCTGCACTTCATCCACATTATACACTGTACTGCTAGCAACCTGTACAACCTCCCTCATGACAGCAAGACTGTCACTGCGTTGCCTGACCGCAGGTGACAATTAAACTTGAAACTTGCGAGACAAAGAGGAACAGAGAATTTCCATATATAAATCGGTTTCCAAATCTCCTAAAGCAGAAGAAGTATGTGGAGAAACCAGGCAGGTGTTTCATGAAGGAAGACTTCTGAGTTAGCTGGGTTACCTTAAGATAGAAGTCATAATTGTCCATAGGAATGCTCTGTACCTAAACTCTTATTGGATGATCATGACTTCTGTCTTAAGTTAACCCAAATAACTGAGAGATCCTGCTTCTTGGAACATCCCCCAGACGGCATTTTTAAACTAAACCCATAACCAATCCAAAAAGAAAAGGAATGTTACAGAGTGCAAATGGCACCACTACAACAAGGCTGGCTCCCTAACCATAAGGTGAGGTGTAATTATGAATCTGCCTTCTTTGTACTTCTGAATTGTATTTGGTCAGGATGACTTGTTTACATTTGTGTAAACCTTTCATTTCCTGACCATTACTGACATAGCAGGATATGTATCTCCCTAAATATACAGCCTTGCATAATTTTACCCACTCCGCTTCATTTTTACTGGCTAATTACAGTTTTTACCCATTTTTATTGCTTTATTTACAGCTAAATGTCTTCTCTCTTTGGATCCCTGTTGGCGCTTGAAACACACCCACAAAAATTCCCTCAGCGTCTGTGTCCGGTTTGTGTTACAATGACATTAAGTGACACTGTGGATTCAGGCAGCGATGCCCTCCACCCCTCAAGCCCACCATAGAGTTAACTTAACTAGTTATTGATTTATAAATTGAATATGGGGGAACAGAAAGGAGGGGATAGCGATGTCCAATGGGCTCAGGTCCCGGAGCTATAATGTTGGGGGGGGTTTAGCAGAAATCCATACTCCTCCAGCTGGATATCAATCAGAGGTGACTGAACCTGTGCCTTGTGGGTGGCAATTAATTACAGACATTTGGGATCGTATCCCAATTAAGATCTTGATAAAACCAGAGACTTTACGCGCAGTCTCATGTTAATTAATACCTAAACGTTAAGCATTTCATAATAAATATGTTAAACATAAGGTTAGATAATGCAGCTGCTTAAATGTAATGTAACTGGCAGTGGTCAATCCTTGTTTAAAATATACTGACATTTTATGTGTATTTACCATATATATATATATATATATATATATATATATACAGACTGTAGTATAGTCACATATAACGTTCCTCAATCACCCGAAATGAATAGATTTACAGCATTTATTTAAAAAGCAACAGTGTTACCTAATCCAGTGCATCAACCCCCAAGCCGTAATCATTGATTCCAACACCCATAATCCCAACGCTCCATATTAAAAACCATAAACAGCACGATTTTCTTGCTAATGATTTCAATATTCCAGCTGTAAATGAAGATAAACGGGCATAGAATTCCCAATTAGAGGCTTTGGGTGGAGATAATGTGCTTAGGGGGGGGGGGGTCGTTCTCTGTTATGGGAGGAGATTACGGATAACGCTGCTGTTTAGTTACTGCTTACAAATGTTAGACGTTCCACGGTCATTAGTGTAACCGCTCTAAGCATTCTGACCTGAAATGAACCCGAGAATGTAAAGCAACAGAAGTGACTCAAACCGTCCTCCCCTTTCCCTTTATGCATGTTTTTAGTTATACTGGTTAGCAACCAGCTAGATAGCTGGAAAGGACCTACAGTAGCAGTGGCACCGCCTCCATCCACTCTGATTGGCTGCCCCTGCTAATGCTGCATGGTGATACGCTGGTTTCCACCCTCACGACAAAAGGCTTGGCCGTCTAATCCATCAGCGCTGTGTGGTTTTTGCACCTTCCAGGGTGAAGACGGGGCTGCATTGTGTACCATGCTACCTAATATATATTCTTTTTACGTTTGATCATAATGGCTACCCCAACGACTGCCATAAACCCAACACTAAAGATGTTGCTTAACACAACATGAAACACAAACAAAACAAGAGCACATTAGTTTCTCTGGAAAGATGACAGATTTCAGTACTGTTCTTTCTGAAGAGCAAATCCTTATCCATTGACTCTCACTGATAAAATCTCCCCTGGCGACACTAAGCAGCAACGTACCTCATTGGAAATGTGGGGCTTCTGGCAGACAGACTTCACTGCTCAGGGACGAGCGGACATGATTTCACTGACGACACTGGGGTACACGACACATATTGTGAGAACACAGCTGCTATTGCTTGAATTTAATTATCTATTCATAGCATCTACACCTGCTACTTTGCGGTTATGAGACGAAATGATCTGTAAGACCACATGATATTGACTGTTTGCTTTAAAAAACGGAAGGAAGCCTGAAATGAATGAAAGTCAGACTGCTAGGTTTTAATCAATTAAGGTCCAGTAACGATGGGTATTATTTTGTAAAGTGACTGCTAATGGACTTGCTTGGCTACAGCTTCGAGTCCCCATTAGAATACAGCTTCCATTTGGGTTTCATGATGTACACAGCAGGAAAACAGATTCAAAGACCATGCCTTTCTATAGTAGGCTCCCATCATACCACCCCGTCATACAAGCATGAAGAACATCTCATTCTCTTCTAGCCTCAGATTATATTTAGTGCTTCCTAGCTCTGCTACGAGGGTCGTGTACACCACCAAACACTGAGGGTACTGTTTGGGAGCATTCAGCCTGAGAACAGTGAATCGTCAAGGGCAGGAAAACATGTCCATATTCACTGGAAGGAATGCAGACCATCCTCTAATGAATGGCAGATACAAGCCAGTCAGAGTGGCCTTCACTGGGGGTGGGGTGTGAGCTGGCAGACATGTCTGCGACGTGCATCTGAACACTTAGCACTGCAGCGTCAATGGGCTGGAATGGGGACAGAATAGCATTCAGGAGCTGTCGACTGGACGTGGAAATCGTTCTAGGCTGCTGAGTGACAGCGGCGATGGTATGACATAAAGCTAACGTGAGCGTCGGCAAGACAGGTCCTTCAAAATAAGCAAGAACCTGCCGGTGCTCCTGGTTTGTGACAGGAGCACAAAAGCTGGTCACCCTGAACACAGCGGGGGTCACGCCACAGGGCGAGCAGAGCGATTACATATTCCAGACAAGTTTCTCACAATTAATGGCAGGTTAAAAGGCACAAGAAAAAGGAAGTGGAGCCAGAATGGGTTTGTTTTATGTGGGGATTCTGGCCACATTTGGACGTATCTCACTGTGCCCTGCAGTCACGCAGTACAGGAGAGCAGCGGAAACGGCCGCTGAAGAACAATGCTGCGGACACCTGGCACTTCGAGAATTTCATCAGACTCGGCTCCCGAGGAGCAGGTTGCTATTGGAAACCGAGCCATCTGCAGCCAATGAGAAGTTAGGGGGAATTAACCAGGGGCAAATCACTGTAAATACAGGAGTGATTGAGCGTGCGCACCAGCTGAGAAATGTCGATTCAAGCTAGTCAGATGCAAAAGTAACACCTCCGCAGTGACTGATGTTTACGATCTATAGATTTATTTAAGAAAATGATGGAGCAGAAAATCTGACAAGTTGTGTGGCTATTTCCTGATAGTAGGAGGTAGCGTAGACAGCCACTGCAATACAATTTACATGTATTTTTACACACAGGGGCATCAGAGCGACAGGACAAGGTGGGCTTAGAGCTGGGTGGTATGACTGTGCTTCAGCCATCTGTGTATGATTCCGGTGAATGCTCTGGGGTTCGAGCAGCTGGCAAAATGGGGTTTCCTCCGGGTTCTGTGGTTCCCCCCACAGTCCAAAAACATGCTAAGGCTAATTGGAGTTGCCAAATTCCCCATAGACTGTGTGCCCTGCAATAGATCGGCAGCCCATCCTGCGTTATTCCCATGCAATTTTTATCAGTCAATCAGGTCCTAAAACCATACCCAAATCAATAAGTATTAATTTGGGTGACTGTGATGTCCATCTTATCTGTGGTCAGTCTGTCTGCATATAGATGCGACAAATTGTTTCAATTAATTTCCACCAGGGTGTAGGTAGATGGATGACAAAGTTAGCTCAAGAAGTATTATATTACAATGAAACCTTTAAAACCAATCCCATAATAATATGCTAAGCTGCTAAAATCACTATAGCTTTACAGAATCTCCCGTGATCAAATGAGAGAATCAGGTGAACGTGTCGGTTTTAATGGGCCTTTTTGCATCATGTGAAACACACAGAGTCAGGTGTGTGACAGAGCTCTGATTATCCTGCCCCAGAGAGGGAGCCCCATTTGTGGAAGAGCGGGGGGGGGGGGGGGGCTGAAGACCAGCGTCAGAGTCTGCCCATTAGAGCAACCATTCACACAGAAAGCGTTTGATGGGAATGATGGGAGCGGTGGAAACGCAGCCTGCTGCATGTCAGCTGCCTACAAAGCTGACACCCTCTAACACCCTTTTGCCGGTTTAATGATCAGTTTTGTTGTCAAAGTCTCAGCGGCGAGGTGAGCTGATGCTGTCGTGGCACTTTGACTCCATTGATCTCGTGCTGAGTTATGATTCTAACCGTTTTATTTATCCTAAAATCTAATTTTGTTTGGTTTTAAAACAATAAATAGGCCACGATGTTTCATTGGAATCATTTTTGTGGCACAATATCAAAGTAATTATTAGGTTTATCGTATGCATTCTGTTTGCTTACTGCCAGACCACCGCAAAGAATCACAAGGTGTATTTCACCAATTCTGTTTTTGTTACATAAGTTTGACACTTGGTCTTGACGTTTAAACACATTTAGGTTGTTCACTTTTCGTACCACTAAATAGCAGATGCTTCTTGCTTTAGACATTCATACTGTATAGGAAATATCGAATTGCAAGGCAAATCATGAAGAGGGCAGTATTTAAAAGCTTGTTTACTTTGAATATTATTTTGTAATTATAGTAATCTTTGATCCAGTTCTGTGATTAACACCTCAGTAACACTAATTTTGTTTAAATAAACCGATAGAGCATGGAGGATGAATATATTTCTGTGCAGAGGGAATGTTTGCATTTGTGGCAGTTGTTAATGTCTGTTTTCAGTTGTTAATGACTTCCACATGTTTTAGTATATCTTAGATACATCATATCAGCCCATGCATGGATGAAGGATTATAGACATCAAGCCAGAACTGCTGAAATGGAAATATATGTTTATTTGTGTGTGTGTGTATTCATATATTCCTCCTATTTTACAGATTTTAAGATTTCTAGTGACTTAATTGTTTTATTCTCTTATAATTGACTACAGGATTGTCCATTTCTATCTTTCAGGCTTCGCTTACGACCTAAAGTGATACTCAGGCACTTGGAGTGATCAGAAATGCTAAGCAAATGCGGGACATCTCATTTGTGCTTTAACATAACCCGTCGGGTGAATAGAGATGCCTAGATAGCCATAGAGATAGCCATAGAGATAGCAAGGCAGAAAAGAAAGAATAGAACAATTTCATTGTAACAGCATGAATAGTATCTGTAAATCCAGCAGAGTCTGGGGAAGAGAGCTCACAGGAGATGAGAGAGAAGCCGCGTGTCCCAGCGGACGTGGTGCGTGGACACCATGGCTCGTGGCCACCATGGCTCGTGGCGAGGGCCGCTGTCTGTTGTTATCAGCCGCTGCATTCAAGCCCTTGTTATTAAACACACAAAAGGAGCGGAGCAGCTTCATGCCAGGCTGAATGCCTGCACACCAGAATGTCTGCCGCAGCCACAGGGTGCTCTCCAGAGACCATCTCCTCATAATCTATGCATTGGATTACAAGCAAGCCCCATGCACATGGCAAGAGCTCTTCTCATAACTGCAGAGCTGAATTCAATTTGGGGTGTCGTTCACGCCCCACTTCAAAGCTGCCCCCCGAATACTTTCCCAAATGAGCGACGTTAAATGAAACAGCTGAAGCATCACGAGCACGTTCCCCCCCACCTTAAGTGGGCTTCATATTCAGCAAGGGTGACCTTCTGTGTCAAAATCACAAACATATGCTGTCTTTTACTCACTTTTTTCCCCTCAAAATCCATTAATTGCCAAATTAGTCTCTAAGTATCTCATCCAGCTATAAAATAGTTTAACAGGTTTATTCTTTTTGGTCTCAGTGAAATAGCTAAACAGGCAGAATGATTAGCGACGCTGTTCACCTTAACAAGTTATCGAATCGGTGTAACGCCGCGATAATCTGACCATGAAGCGACACATTTGGAGCTGACAGATATGTTAAAGTTAAGCAGTGGGATTGCTGTGCTCATCCAACGCTGAGTATGACGAAATATAATGTCATCGGTCTTTTTGATATGTAAAAATGTCCAGCGCCTCCGCCTCTATGGAGGGGTCCCCCGCCTCATCCAGTGCCTTAGCCTCTATGGATGGGTGCCTCGCCTCACCACTGCAGCTATTATTCAGCATGCTGATGGTCCCTTTAGAGATACTGCAGCCTGACACTTTAATAGAGTCACATGCCGTGCTGACCATGCATATGCACCCTGTTAACACTGCGTGACTCCTGGGAGGCTTGATACTTACATGAACATCCATCATTGGGGGTTAGAGCTATTGACTTATAGCACCCGCAGCTATACTAAACCCCATAAAAACTGGTCCTGATTCCAGAACACGACACCCCCCTGCACATCTCACTTCCACGTGCCAAACCAGCAACAAAAAAAATACAATTCTGCAAGCTATCGCCCTTTATCTCCGAACTGATGGAAATCAGCCTAAGTGTGAATAATCTGAATTGCAAAATAAGATTTTTTAAATATGTTAATTTTTTGCCATACAGATGATTACATATACAGAATCTTGCGGATCTGGTATAAAACATACAGAGCTACCATCACAGATAACAAGTCACCTTAATGCTAAGTCCCAACCCTGCACTCTAACCATGACCTCATGGAGCTACTATCACAGTTATGGGAAGCCTGCAGATACCCTCAGTATCTGCAATTTCCACTGCTGTCAGCTTTGTAGTTCCGGTCTTTTGTCATGTCTCCTAAGCAAAGAATCAAAAATGGCAGGACGTGAAACACATCATGCGGCGATGTCACCGTTTGGTGAAATATCCTGCATTCCTGTTAATTTCAAGAATGTTTGTGTTTAATGAGGCAAAATGCAGCACATCTCTTTCCACTGAAACAAATTGCTTTTTCAGTTGCATATATAAATAACATGAAAACAATGCCAACCAATTTTCTTTGACATTTAAATGTTTTCCCTCCAAAATGCATAAAACATATAATGTTTTAAGAAACACTCTGTTTCAGTTCATTAGCACCGAAGACCAAAAATTGTTCTGCTTTTTCTATGACCTTGGAAGCCTAATCTTTTCATGGGAGTGCGAAACTAGAAATTATTGATAAGCGAGTTTCTCATGAAAAGCATTATTATGGTTTTTGAAACAGAAATGTTGCCCATTCTAAGAAAAGCTGTGCCCACGATGAGCGCATTTCCCATTGTCCGGTATTTTCAGTAGAATAGGAACATTTTTGAGAGTGATTTCTCAAGAATAATCCTCAAGCAAGGAAGTCTAGAGGACATGGCTCCAGCCAAATGGATCAGTCTGCTCCGCCCACCCCCCCGAGATATTCTGGGAAGCTCCGACTGAACATGTGCGATACCGGTGACCTCCCGCGATGTTTGTCCTTCACTATTACCTTTGCAGATTAATTGTCCGTGCTGCCTGGCTGTAATTGATGGTGCCCGCACAGTGGCCCCGATAACGCGACGGCCCATGTGATGCAATATGAGGCTGAACCGCAAGGCGAACACAGGCCATGCTTTCTGAAGCTTGGTATCTGGTGCCCCGTGCCGGAATGATCCGATCCCCAGCGCCACCTCGCCTGGTACCTCATTAAAGAAGCGGGAGCATGCAGATTTTTGCAGAGCTAATCTGAGGATTTATGAATATTTCATGGAACCAAACAATGTAGACAGCATCCTCCCCGTCACGAGCAGTCAGTGTGAAGGAGATGCCCCTAGGTGGCAGACTGCTACAGTCAGGGCTCATGATCTCCACATGCATCTCATCAGCGCTTTAGCCCACTACACTTAAGGAACTATCTTCCTCATGTGGACCTGGATTGGACTCCACACCACATCATGTTTATCACAGGTCGCTTGTGGTTTTCTCCCGATTCCTGTTGCATGGAACCCTGCTGGTCATTAGGCTAATATAATCCCCAAGCACCATTTATCCAGCATCTCAGCTATTATTTACATTTCCACAGCTCCAGAGTCACACGTACACGTGATATTACATGGTTGGACACCAGATGATGAACACGTCAATTTACAGAGACAATCAAGGATATTTGGCAGAGGATGAAATTAAGAGGGGAAAAAAATCCCATTTTACTCCTCATAGATTTCCAATCCAAATCCTTCTTCCAGAAAACGGTCGACGGTTTCCACTGACTCCATATTAGATGGATAAAGAGGTAAAGATGATGGCTTTTTTTTTGTTGCCATTTTATCTTGGAATTCCCCAGAAAGTTTAAAAATAAACAAACCTTGTGCTCTCTTGACATCAAAATTAGATGAACTGTGTATATTATATAGTAGTATGTTATAAAGAATTCATATCTCTGTTCTGCATAAATGAGGTTCTTTGTTTTGTAGTACCGTACTTGTAGTACCTTACTTGTAGTACCATACTTGTAGTACCTTACTTGTGCCTCTTTTATTTCCTTAATTGCATGCAGATAATGACACATGAACATTGGCTGGCACATCCTAATGTCCAAGTACTTACATGCTCAAGTAGCAAATGGATGTGAAATAATGTTATTACAGGTAACATAAAGCTGCGTATTATGAGCGTACTAATGAATTACACTTTTGGCCAGTTCAGTAGCAATTACACGGTTATTTCAGATGTAGAACACTGAGCTGAACCTTCATGAAAAGCTTGATAATCCACATTTATCACGTAGCACTAGATACTGGTCATAGTAAATGACTGGTGATGTATAAACTATTATCTCCTGCACTACTTACAATATCATTTCAGCCTCTTGGCTAGTGAATCCTTTTCTGATTCAGCAGTTAGAGCAAGGAACCGAAAGAAAACAATAATTTAAGTTCTTTATGGGTCCCCGTCCTGCTCCTCTGCCGCCATACCTTCAAATAAAATGCTAAATAATGAAATGCATAAAGTATACACACATACACACACTAAATGAGCAATTCATTCAAACAAACCGATCGAGGGGCTCCGGCCATTTTAATGCTGCACAACCACAAATGCGAATATCAAGGATGTTCTCTGCAGAAAGGCAGGTAGTAAAAAAAAAAAGCATTTATATGAATTATTAATATTGGGGGGACGATTCTCCTAGACTCATGAAGGTGTTGAGGAATTATGCAAATTCTCTGTTGGAGAGACACTGGCAGCCGTGGAGTCCAGTCGTGCTCAGTCACAGAACCGGCACCGGCTGAGGATTCGACCCACAGAACACCGCAGCCAGACAGGGGCTCGGAAGAGGTGCAGCCTCCTGAAAATTTTATGCCCTGAAATCTGCTATGTATTGCAAATCACTCACATTGCGGCACTTTTCCTCTGAGTGTTTTATAATTCAGTATGGGAGCGACATCTGTATTCCCACAGCCTCACGTCCCACACTCCGCAGCACAGAAACGGGGGCTTTCGTCATTCGCCTTTTCCGCTCGGCTCTGCGACGAAGCATCGGCGACTTTGAGTCGTCCTCGAAGAGCAGGAGCGTAGCGTAGCGACCGGGTGCCGCCCGTCAAACCGAGCGGGCTGTGGAAGCAAACGCAGCGGCCGCCAACGCACAAGTTATTCGGCCTCCATCTTAAATCATGCTACATAATTTACTTTTTGCTTCATGTTCTTCCTGAAGGAGTCAGCCGCAGTTGCCAGGCCGGAGCTTGTGGGCCTGTAGAATGTTGGCTAAAAGGCACTGCGGGAGCTGCTGGACACTTAGCTAGCCCAATTACCGGCTCTTAATTGAACTGGGGCATGATGAGGAAGGCTCGACCTACTTCTTCACACAAAGCTTCAGCAGCCTGAATCAACCGAGTCTTTGGAGAAAGAAAGATCTCTAAAGCCCCAAAGAGGGTGTCTGATATTAAAGCAGCGTCTGATTCGTAGAAAAGACAAAATTATAATTATTAAATGCCAAGAGACCTGTGTTGTTTCATCCCATAACAACTAAGCAAGTTTTCAGTCCTTGAAATAATGTCATTAAAGGGCATTTGGTTGTAGTAAGAGGTTCTACCATAGTTTACTATGAAAATAACCTCTGGTTTGTACCCTTTTCATTCGCTGAGAGGAATGAAAGGGGTCCATCGCAGTACAAATGACCTTTAAACAGTTTCTCAGTTGGATCATTTTGGCAGGTTATGTGTGATACTGAAGAATGGCGAAACATTAACTGACCAGAGAAATAAAATAGCATGAAAACAAATATATATGAAGACTTTTACATCCTAGTTTGTTTACCGTAACATTCAAGACTTGACTCTCACTACCAGGAACACTAAGCAAGGGATATTTTATTGCATGCATATTTATGTGGCATGTATGCATTAGATCTATGATAATAATGTAAATCGATGACCATGGCACGTCATGGCTCCTAAAACAATGTGGCCCATTTGGTTGTGACACCATTTAGACCCCCTTCTCCCAGCAGAGTGATGATGCATGAAAAGCAGACACTTGTCTTTCCTGCATCCTTGCGCCAGAAGCATCAGAAATGGCAGAATTTCATGCCGCTATTTCTCATGAGGTCAGCACTAGCCTGTTCCCGGCATAACAGCCTCTCAGCGGTCACCTGGAGGAAATGCATGCAGTGTGTCTGCCAGGCCAATGCTGAGGAGCCCCTCGATTGCTGTGAGCTTCCAGAGTCGTTCAGGGCACTTGGCAGGATGAGTGTTGGCTTGTGCAGAATGCAAAGTCACTGTCTCCGGAGGTAAAAATGGGCTGAGTGCTTCATGGGTGTGGTGAGAGGAAGGCTGAGCAAACAGGGCCAAAGAGCAACTGAAGCCAGACGAGCAAAAACCACAAACCAAAGGCAGGAACATGGTGCATTTTAGGAACCATGGAGAAAGCATTTGGAATGAAGCACTTGGAACCACAATATTGTACTGCATAAGCAGTATGGGATGGATGGATGGATGGATGGATAGATGGATAGATGATGGATGGATGGATCATATCCTAAGAGTCCAAATCACCAAGCTAGGCAGACTGCTTGTGTACTTCAATGTAAACTGAAGCCATTCAGATCACTAACGAGTTAACCACGTGAAGGTTCCGCATTGGACATATTAAACTGTGTTATATTTGTTTGTAATTTTTCAAAAATAATGTTATAATGTGTTTTAGTAAAAACTGAAAAATAGATATAAATGGCAAGTGCTGATTAAATGTAGAAGGAGATCCTTCTGGTAATAAGGACTGTCCATTAGCAATCTGCACCGGTGATAGAGGTTTCTGGGGGAAAACAGTGCATTTGTATTTGTGAGCGCGTTTAAAATGGAACCAACTCTGTGTCACCAAGCTAGTTAATTTTCCACGCCGAGTTTTTGCAGTTTCCCTGCGTAAATGTGTCGTATGCGCTGTGCCCCGACTCTGGAACGCAATATAAATTGTCATGCAGACAGTCTCTTCAAAATGACCAAACTTATGAATACTGATACACTGCAACACACCCATACCCCTACCGCGGACAATCAAATACACACAGACACACACCCATACCCCTACCGCGGACAAGCAAATACACACAGACACACACACACATACGCAGCAGTAACGGTGCTGTAGACTGTGCCAAGTAAACCTCATTTAACAAGACGCATAGATTTTTTTTTATACATGGTAAATTGGGTGTAATTAGAATTTTTGAATGAAACAAGCAACGTCAAGCCACTTTTGTGGTTCGAGTGTGTCGGGGACTACAGGAGCATGCAGAGCGATTTACTCGATATAAGTCAATGTAAAAACAATATCAAAGAAAAAGAATCGAAAGAGACAAACGTAGCTCACGGAAACATTGCACTATTGTTTCAGTATATCATAAACTGCAGCGGGTTGCTATGCAACAAAGATAGTCATATTTAATTTTTTGATCCAGAGACAGTCATGCTTTGAAATCTAATTTAACCTGAAACAGATAATCCAGCATCATTTGGGATTTCTATAGAATTACCTAATAGACAGGAGGGCAGGGACGGAACTAATTCCCTGTGTGGTGAATACATAATGAACACATATTTTCAGGCTTTTCTGCAATAAGTGCATCTGATATTACTCTTATTCGGCTCCCTTTTTTACAGTATACGTTACAAATGTATCGATAAGCAAAACTACATTACTCCGAAATCAAGATCTAAGAAGACAAATCCATGAACTTTAAGATAAATAACTTTGGGAAGCCTTTCGAGTGATGGTAGCCAGTGAAGATCGACAGACGCCGTTTTACGGGCTCCTACCTTCAGGAAAGACTCGGTCTCCAGCAGCGGACGGGATCCCGTTAGATGTGCGAGTGAAGCGGAGCGGCGGCGACGGGAGGAGCTACTGCGCGGCGGCGAGTCTCTCTGACGACTCCCACGGTACAGAAGGAGAAGGGGGGAAAGGGGAAGGCAGAAAAGTTTCCTCCTACAAACACACTGAGATAAAAGAACATAAGGAGCTTTTAGGATGTCCCGGACCCAGTTGTGGACCTTGTCACAACTGGCCGTAATCTCCATACTATTAGACAATCATTTCTCTACAATCAAGCTTACATATAGCCTACACTTGTATTTACTTACAGTTTACTTTAAAAGCACGACTGATATTTCCATGAATGGGATATACAGGGTGGTCAGTACAACAGCAGGTCAACAGCTGTAAGGTGAATTACGGAAAAGGCACAAATAGCCGCATATACACCCAGGATCTGCTTCATTTTACAGCAGTATGGGACATTTTCCCCTTACAGAACCACCGCTTTTTTGAATTAAGAAGGAAAAATGTAAACAGATCGGGGTTTATTAATAATATCACGGTATCGCCACTGCTCCGATATTTCAGCACCCTAGACAGCAGCTGCAGCAGAAACCGGAGAAGTGATTAGCATTAATCATATCTGTAGATGAGAGATACGGCTATTTTCCTGTACTTAATCGTCGTGTGACAATAGCTGTTTGCTGCATGAAGTGAGAACATTTGGGTGGCATGAAGTGTTTTCTAAAGGATCCAGCTTGCCGCTTTTTATTATATTTCACAGTGAAATTTCGTAACCGTACAGATAGGATCCTGCAAATCTGCAGGTCTGAAATCCACTTTAATTCATCTAGGCCTGTTTTCCTGTTGCTTAAATAATAATTATCAGATTTGCTTAATTAATAATTATCAGATCTCTCATAAATCTCTGTTCTCTCATTTTAATGATGCTCTATGCTTTGTTATGCCGTGAACAAATTATTGTTTTTTTATCGACTGTCGCGAGTACTGCGCACAATAGCATCACGCTATAATGTACATGGAGAGACAGAAGATGATGATCAAACCTAATAGGGTTTTTATCTTTATCTGCCTGTGGTTTTCTACTAACTTCATGAGCTGAATGGACAATGGACTTCATATTGATAAAGGAGTTACACTATCCCTAAGTTATAAGACTTCGTAGCAATAATAATAATAATGTCGCCAATAGGCCCTTAGTCTATGCCGCTGGTCACAAAAATTTCAGGCCGGTTTAAAATTTGTTACATCCACTGCTGTGAAACATGGCCTGAGAGGATCTCCTCTAGTAATTCCTTAAAATATTGAAATGAGAGTGTTTTTTCCCTTTATGCACTGCTGTCTCTCCTAGGCTACTGCTAATGTTCACATAAAAAGCAACCTGATTCTTACTGTCCAGGATTCTTTGGAGTCGTCTGCTTGGTGTTGCACTCATAGTGAAAATGGATTCCTCAGCATCTTCCACTGGCTACCTGCCCCCCACCAGGCACACATATGCACACACACACACACACACACACACGCACACTCTCCCACACACACAGTCCAATCCTTACAGTGAGGATATGAAGCCTGGTTCTGGCAACAGCTTTGACTGCCTATCCATGCCCCATGCAAACACACGCACGCGCACACACACACACATACGCACACATACATACACACACGCTTGCACACACACACACACATGTACACGCACACACACGTGCACATGTACACGCACGGCCAGATCCTTATACTGATTATATGAAGGCCAATTCCTCATTGGTGTCACTGTTTAGTTTGCAGACAGAAGGTAACTCTGTCAGAGGTGTCACGCTCTACAGCAGTACCATGAGTGAAATCAGTCGCTACCTCTCTCTCTCCCTCCCTACCTCCCTCCCTCTGGTACCTCCGCGGGGCAGGACCCCCCCCCCACTGATGTCCTTTAGGCTGTTTAATGAGAATAAATGGCCTGGAAATAAATATGCAGGCTGTTTTTTTTTTAACCCTTTCATGTATTTTCTTTCTTAGTCTTTTTTCTTTTTTTAGTGATACATCTTATGGGCAGGCAGTCTGCAGCACTGCTTAGTGACATGTACATTCATTCACAAGCAGAAGATAGCGAACGGCTGTCTCTCTCTCATTGAGTTGCAAATAAGCAATCCATTAAGGTAATGCTTTGCTGAACTGGCCGATATTGAGTGTTCCCTCTGTATGTCACCAATTTATTTAATTGAGGAATCATGTTCACAATGTTGAATATCTCACATTCCTGCAATAGACACTCTATTGTGCGTGTGTATGTGGTTATGTGTTATGGCAGGGAATAACACTGGGAGAAAAATCTATGTTGCAGCTCAAATAAATCAGGGTTTCTTGCCAGAAACAAAACACAATTGGGGAAAGTAAAGGAACCACAAGGGGTCAATCCCAAACTGATAAGGCAGAAATGAAGGCAGAGCAACACCAGGAACACGATACTAAAGGTGAGAAGAAACACTACACTAAAACTACACTACATAACAGGAAATACTACTAACTGGGAAACAACAGAACAAAATAGGGTAAAAGCCACACTGGGAAAATAGCTAAAATAAACCAAGAAAGAACAGAACAGGAAAAGGTTCTTAAATACATACAGAGAACAGGGCTAACAAGAGGCATGTGTGGAATACAATCAAGTCAACCAATGGGACACCAAGAAACAGGTGGAACAAGTTACACAGAGGTCAATTCTTTGCTTAGCTCTGCGAAGAAGTATCAGTGGCTTTGAGTTCTGGTTGGTGAACATGTGTGATGACGGGTCGCTGCCTGTTGAACTGAATGGGGCTGTGGAAGCAAACATAGGGGCTGTCAATGCACACGTTTGCTGGCCTCCATTTTAAATCAATCTACATAATTCACTTTTTGCTTCATGTTCTCCCTGAAGGAATCAACCAAAGTTGCTTGCTTTGAAATGACAGCCCTCCAGAGTCTATGGGTCTGTTGAATGTTAGCTTCTTTTTTTTTTTCAAAACTCTGTGTCTGTGGATGGATGGATGGATGGATGGATGGGAGATGTTTTCCACTGAGTGGAAATGTACTGTTTATTGTATTCCTAAATTGAACGGGGGTCTATTCTCGTATTTAGCTTGCCACACTGCAGAGGTTATAACAGAGGTTATAACACGATAGGTTGGGGCTGGTGTGGGCATCTCGTCCATGGGAGATCTCTTCTCCTCTTACGTTCTTTTTTTATTTAGTAAGAAAGAAGGATGTGCTGGAACTTGGTCTCCAAGTATCTAAAGACAGAAGGCAAACAGAGCCCCTTTGCAGATCCAGACAGAGACGTGTCATGGGCAGGCAAAGCTGAAGGACGGCATGTCTTCCAGCTGCCTGTCCATGACAGTAAGGTTTCCTGTAACAGAACTGAACAACCATGGAAACTAGGCACGTCACAGGGGTGGTTGGCCGCCAGTGTGAATAAACTGAATGAATATAAATGTTGTAAGTAAGAAAATCCCATTTAGTGAATCATAAATTTCATGAATCCTTTCTCAGTTTTCAACAATTCGGCCATGGAGAGAAAAATGAAAATAACACGACGACAGCTCATATCTGTGCCCTTTCTTTTAACAAATTACCAAAGCTTTGTGACAACTGTGGGAGCACGTACTCCATTCTGACGTACTCCATTCTGACGTACTCCATTCTGACGTATTCTATTCTGACGTACTCCATTCTGACGTATTCTATTCTGATAAACAACTTGTACTTTTAGACTAGAACAAAAGTCACATGTCTTACTAGGAATCATAAGAAAAACATAATTAACACAAAATAGAAGGATGTTTATGTAACCATGCATGTAGTTAAACTTTTCTGTAACCCACCGGGGTCATCAGGGCACCAGATAGGCCCTACCCTGTACATCACTTGGGGGGTCTGCATGTAGGCCGTTTCCCAGACTTAGAGAGCAGGGGGGGAGCACCAGAACACCAATGTTGAAATTGGACCAAAAACACATTGATCTGGACATGGTGGGAAAGAACTGGCTGGCCCAGTCGACGACCTTGAGTTCTGGAACATGGAACATGGGACCGGGTGAGACCACGAAAACATCTCCTTTCCCAAAGATGAGAACAAAACACGGACCTATGGTAATAGTTGGAAGAGTACCAGCTGAGGGGGAGTTCGACCCAAATGGCCTATAAGAAGGAATGTCAATTTACTATTTTTTGAACTTCTTGATGTACATGCCGAGAGTGTATGTCTGATAGTTGCTCCCTGTCCAGCTGGCAGTAAATAAACACCTGATGATTTGCAACTCCTCTTGTGCCTCTAAGCGCGAGTCTCTTCTCATCAACGGACCCGGCGGGGTTTACAAGTTAGTTAGATTCAAACTCCAACACAACTTACCAAGTTTGTGGCGCGAATTTGTTTCTGTGACGCAACATTGTGAGTAGAGCTCTAGCACAAGACGGTCATTGTCCCCTTCGTGCCACCCGCTCACCCCGTTTCCGCAGTCACAGCCTTTCAGGCGCATTTTTACCGCGGCCTTTTGCTTCCATTTCTGACTCACAGCAACATGCCGACCCTTCTGACAGATACGCCCTTTAATGCCTAATTGAGCAACTTCCAAATATCTATGTGGAAGCAGCGACATGCGGCCTCTTTGCATGCATCTTCACACACATAGCGAGTGACAAATGCCAAAACAAGAGCATAATGAGGTTATAAGATTGACACACTTTATGTAAACACACACACCAGGATGCAATTACTTTGTAACTTAAGACGTTTTTAGTATGACACATTAGTATGACACAATGATATTCGTTAATATGAACGTTAATAAACACATTGATAATAATCAGACTCGTTGAAATATTTGAAAAAAAGTATTTGCACTGTTTTGACAAATGCATGTCGTGCATTATGCTCATAGACCTGTGTGCCCCTTGCCTAATCGATTGTTGTCCCAGGTCCTTAAAGTACCTGCTTTTATGTTTACGATTGTGGTCTCCTGAAAGCATTGCTATGTTAAGCTACTGTTCCTGAAGCTTTTATGTGGACAGCAGTCGTAACCCAGATGGGGTTAAGTAATAATTCTGTGCTTCCTGTGTATAGGATACATTTGAGAAAGCACATCCGTGTTTGAGGAAGTACATTGCTAAAGAATATCGCCCGTTTTCCATCAATTTTAACGGCGGCAAGCAAAGATGGTGTTTTCATCTGGCAGGCATCGCCATCCCTGGGGAACAGTCCCCTCTGACTATGTAACTTCATTGTGGACTTTCCCAGAATCCACTGCTCTAAATGCGCTACACAGCAACAAATAGAATCATCACATTATGACAGCAATAATACCCAGTGTGGTGCATCACGTACGGGGATTACTGTGAATATTGGGGATGGAAGCTGCTTGCATCTCGCCTGGTGATAAATCTGTAGAAACTACCTTCTATCCCCATTACAGAGCTGTTCCATGAGAGAAATGCTTATTTATTGGGAAGTTTATATTGTAATACACAATTTCATTTGCTTGGTTACTTTTTATCCTCTGTTTATTGCTGTGAGTATGAAGGTAAAATGTGCAATTCAGTAAAGAAATATATACAAGAAGCATTCTAGGGAAAATATTGTAAATGACTGTAAATAATGAGTAAAATCAGAGCACGGTTTGGAGGAGTGCAGCGATCCTGCCAGGTTCCTACAAGGAATTAATTTAAGGCCATTGGGAAATAACAATGTTATGGCCAGATAGATTTATTTTGGTCACACGAGATATCAGTTTTCCATAGTGACCAAGAGGAGTGTTCTAAGATTTAGTTTAATTCATTTCTTTAATTAGAAATTAGAAAATAGTTAGAAAATCAAGACTACAGTTGTCATCATTTGTGTTTTTTTTTCTTAAAGCGACATGTGACATACCTCTACACAGATTTATATACATCTTCCAGTCTCCCTGGATCTGACGGCAGATCAGCAGAGTAGGAGCCAGCACTATAGCAGAAATAACACATCATGATTTTCTTCAGGCAGGATCAGGATCCATGATCTCATCACGATTCACGATTCTTTGTTATGTTTGTCATGCATTATCAGAGCAGGGACAGGATGGAAAACCCAACCGGGCAGGAGAGACGCGACAATGGTGTAACCCCCCCCCCAGGGTGGGGCCTCTGTATGTGTCATTCATAAGGTGTGTTTGTCCCCTGACATTTCACTAACTGAAGTCATATGAAGTTTAGTATGCAAACCGCCCCCCGCCCCCCCCATTACCCCATGCTAGATAATAGGTTGGAAGACAGACAGCAATGAATTTTTCATATGAAACATAAATGCGACACACAAAGAATGATCGCATGATGTGTATCAGAAGTGTGTGGTTGCGGCAGATCATCCACAGTGCACTGTGCTGATGTGTATAAAAGCAAGGTTTTCTGAGGTCATTTTCTGATGTGAAAGAATTTCACATGCGGTAATTAAATTCTTCACTGGCCGAGTGCAATGCAATGATAGTGCACTCATGCAGTTAATTACAGTGCCACTCACTCTTGGTCAATCACATTGGTCAAGCAGCGCTTATGCGTCAGCTCTCAGTACTATGTGTGAGAAACTCCAAAGATACCGCAGTTTGATATTTGAATATTGTTACGATTTACTTTGTACTTTCTGAGATATGAGGAGAATCCCGCCGCCATCTTTGCTCTCTTCAAGCTGAAGGAACATTTCACAGATCGTATGACCCTGTAGACAGGAGAGCAATTCATTTTGTAAAAATCTCATGTAATTCCCTTGATGAAGTTAAAAGATCAGAACAAAGGACGAACTTCCTCTGCCAGATACTTATTTGAATCATTTTCCCGGGAGCAGTTCATAACAACCTAATAGAATTTGTCCCCTGAGAGCAGGGGTGTGTTATTTTGTCACTTTCAATCAAATGCTTTCCTGATCTGTCAAACAGGGATTTGCACCTCAGTCGTTTGGCCAACACAGCTCATCGGGGAGGGGGGGGGGGGGGACCCTGGTAAGATAGATTGGTGGCCAGCAAAGGTCATCACATTCAGGCTAAAAGCATCACCCGTGTAACACCTGAAATTTGATTGCTCTCGTAGTGTCGCTTGTCACTTGAGTGGCACTGCTGTGGTGGAACGTAACATAAATAAAAGCAATTCCAGCAAAGCTTTGTTGGGTTTTTTACTCAGTGTTCAGAAAAAAATCATATGACTGGTGATATCACCTGGCATAATAATATGTATAAATGCTGAAACAAAAATGACCCATTATGAAGAGTGCAATGTCCCTAGATAGTTTTAGGGTGTTTGTATGATAAATTGCTCTTTGTTTTCTTCCTTGGTGTGTCTGTTTGTTTGTTTTTTGATGGGACAAAGACACTGAGCCTCGGTTCCTGCATACATGATAAGGCCGGCTTTCCGAGGCCTGGGTGTGTAGGAATGCAGACGCCCCCCAACCCCCAGCAGGGGAAGCTGAGCCAGTATGATAAATGATGTAGAGCCACAGCCAGCAGCTAGTAGCAGTGGCTAACGCTAACATTACAGCTAATGTTCCACGTGCTGTTCATTCACAGCCAGTGAAGTGACGCATCTCCCAAGAATCCTCTGAATATTCTGCAGATGAAACCCAAACAGAATCATTGGCATGTATTTTTCTCCACTGTCTCCACTGAAAGTTGTGCCAAGGAAGTGAGGGAGTTGGGCATTGCGGTGCTATTCTACTGGCCCGGAATCGTCAGCGGCTACTGTTTTGTCCTTATCTTAAATTTATTTTGGCACGTAGAGTACATGGCGTGGTAAGAAGGCCCGTGCAGAAATACGGCTGCAGTTTTTTTCACCGTGCCGAAGAGCTGCCAGCTGGTTGCCATGGAGATATATGCTGGAAAGGCATGGCACGCAGGAAGTTAATTAACAACGGCCCCGCATGTTATTAGGGCTCGTACAACCACAAGCCAGCCGTCGAATTCAAAATCAGTTTTGTCTGTCGCAGATACGCTTTGTGGGTTTACTCGCCTGTTCCAGGCACAGTACTGGTTTGCCGTTTTATGTGTGTTGCAAGTCAGAAGCTACTGGTGCGTCTGATCGGCCTTGGCACTTTCTTCAGTGACGTGGAGATCCAGCCTTGCGGAGTCTAATGTGCCCATTGTGCATCTCCAGTGAGGTATAATCTCAATCAACCGCATGCTGTTTTGTCTCTGGTTCCTCTGTAGAAACCAATGGGTTCTTAGCTAAAAAGGCAGCCACACAATCCAGGCCATAAATCTGTCTCCTTTGCAAACATGCCCTGGATCTCCATCACAACGGGTTGCCGTGTTGCATGTGGTATCCAAACAATTCTACTGGTTTGAATCAGTTTAAGATTTACAGGATTTGTATTTTACTTGTATGAAGTAATAGCAATAATAAAACGAATCATCATAATATTAACATATTGTTCCTGAGACCCTGACCAGCGTAGACAGTTTGTGGCAGTCCTGTAGTGAAAAAAGAATCAGTCACACGACCCACAGTTACACCCAGAAAAAAGCAGCTCTAGATGTAGCTTCTGTGTCTAATTTCCATCAGGTAGCTTGCAGTACAGGAAGTTCCAGGAATGCTGGGTAATCGGAGACAGCACCCCCACCTCCCCAAGGACCACATAAACGGGGCAGCTGACTTATTAAGGCAGTAAAAGTGAACTTCCAGGATTGTGTCAGCTGTGAACCCCACTCGTGACGGGTGACCTACATCTCATCACTTTGTGTTCTTTGTGTGCAGCAAAGGGGCATCAGACTCGGGTAAACATCACACACTGTCGATTCAGGGCGGGGCTTCTTAGACGCGGCATCTGCCACACGCTACGACAGCTAAGTGGGCATAAAACACGCCTGTCGTCTGTGTTGACGTCTGTGTGTTAGAAACCCTTTCTACTGCTGCAGCACAGCATCTGTGATCTTTTGGTAGCGGGGAAAAGGCAGAAATGTTGCCAAAAGCCAATTGCAGCTATTCCAGAAATTAGGGTACAGCTGCAGGACCTGTGCCTGACCCCAAGTGGCACGAGAAGCACGTTTTGTAATGTTATTAAGCACTCCGCTGTGAGCTGCATGGTGTTCCTTTACTCCTGGCTGCCCGTTCATTGGCAAATTAGAAAAGTAACACCCATTACCGCGTTATACACCTCCCAGAAAGAGGAGAAAGCCTTTAATGCACTAGAAACGGCAGGAGAATGCATCACACCTCTGGGCAAAGGCGCCCATCTGCCATGAGATGCTTTCAGGGCAAAAAACAAAATGGGGGAAAAGGAAATTGAATAGGAGGAGGACAGGTGAACAAGTAGCCATTTTCCACTCAGAACCCATTAAAAACTACACAGACGGACATACACAGGACAGGCTATTTGGGTAAAATGCACCCTCAGTCATGGTGGGATAAAACACCACCCTCTCACAAATTATGTCCCGTGTTTTTTATCACATGGTTGCCATTGGAGACACCCTAGGTGTCAGCTCCAGCCAGCCATGCAGTACGGAAAGGATCTCAGCCAGTTCGGCCCCGGTCAGCCGAGGGAGTGCCCCCCCCCCCCCGTCCTCAGACAGCGATTCAGAGCTGCCTTTCATCCACTGGTGACCAGGTGAGTGGCGACCATTCCGTCCCCCGCTGGCTGCCTGTCACAGACCTGGCGACATCCTCAGCCGCAGCATGTCCTGATTTTACCGAGTTTGACGTGTCCCTGGGTCAACAAGGGAGGGGCTTGCATTTCACTGCTTTAACCAATCACAGTCTTCTTTGTATGACATCACCACATTTTAACATTTTGTTTCTGTTAAGTGGCAAGGTGCACAGATTTATAGGTACCTGTTTTGTTGCATATGCCTTTTCTTAAGGGGCATGTCATAGATAAACATGGACAAAACTGAATATGCTCACTTGCGAAGACGGCATGGGGCAGTGTAAGGGTGTGTCCTTATTTCACGGTGATGATAAAAATGAGGTTTGAACCAATAACCTTCCGCACACCTGGAAGCCTCGAGTTTGAACATTTAAAAAAAAAAAAACAGACCAATGTGCTGATGTCATACAATGAAGACTGTGGTTGGTTAAAAAAGTGATGTCATACAATGAAGACTGTGGTTGGTTAAAAAAGTGATGTCATACAATGAAGACTGTGGTTGGTTAAAAAAGT
>JABFEA020000130.1:16555704-16571498 GCA_019775915.2 Cyphomyrus plagiostoma | reverse complement strand
CTCACACAGGAGGTACCCTGTACCCCAATGGACCTGACTGTGGACTCACACAGGAGGTACCCTGAACCCCAATGGACCCGACTGAGGTCTCACACAGGAGGTACCCTGTACCCCAATGGACCTGACTGTGGACTCACACAGGAGGTACCCTGAACCCCAATGGACCCGACTGAGGTCTCACACAGGAGTTACCCTGAACCCCATTGGACCCGACTGAGGTCTCACACAGGAGGTACCCTGAACCCCAATGGACCCGACTGAGGTCTCACACAGGAGTTACCCTGAACCCCAATGGATCCAGCAGGTGTCCTCATGTCCATCTTGTCACCTCCAGGGAACTCATAACTCTTCATCTGCATCAAAATCATTTATACTTGATGCCCAGCAAACAGTCGAGGTTTTGAATTAAATGTTTGAATGCAAATGAAAAGAACAATCAAAGTGCAAGAATGAGAATCATGATGTGAGTGTGTGAGATTCCCCCGCCCCCACCCCCCAGAGAGGCATATTATGCTTCTCAGTCTTTCACACTGATTGCTGTTACAATTTGCATTCGGTGATTGCAAGTTGGTAGTGCAGTAAAAAGAAACAGTCGCAGACAGGTCCAGTTCCACTTCTTTAGTTGGAGTATGTATGGTTAAGTGTAGTGTGAAACAAATAATGTAGCACAGCAAGCCATAGAAGAGTCCATTATTAATAGCTGTCGACTGCAAACCTGATTTCAGATTAGGTCTAAAGAGACAAATATTAGCAGAAAAATGATAAATGCTTGGACTTCTGTACTTACTATTTGCATTGAATATCACTTTTCTGAAAAACTATTTATAGTGTAAATAAATAGTGTAACAAAACATTTTTGTGTGAATCTGCAAAATGTATGACTACACAATGTTACAAAGCGGAGCCAAAGCTGCCCAGGTTTATTCAGGTCCATTGTGCAAAGGCTGAATTACATGTTCTGGTACTTCTCAAGAACTGAGTCATCAATCCACCAAAATAACATGTTTTTGGTTGGTGGGAGGAGACCCATGTTAGTGTGGGGAAAGTCCCACGCGGTAAATTCTGACGTGGAATTTAAATGGGATCCCCTGGAGGAGAGAGGTGACAGCCTCGCCAAGCGCCTCACTAGATATTTCCTGATCATGTTCCAGTTCCCATATCATCATGGATCTCATTTAGTCCAGTCACCATTGTCACTCTAATCACAGGACGTCGTCTTCTTACCCATATGTGGTAACCTAAAATCCATATACACACTGTATGAACACTACTGTTCTCTATTCTGTTTTTTGCTATTTATTGCTCTTCATCATTATAGGTTCTCGGCATGTAGGTGCGCTTGTGCAGTAAAGCTTTTGAATTCTTGAGCCCTTTAATGCAATGTGCTGGGCCACTGTAATGCAATGGTTTAGCTGGACTGAAGCCCAGGGTCCTCAGCTGAGGCCTCAGAAAATCAACCCCTCCCCAGTAGTCCAGTTGCACATGAATGAATATTGAGACTATTGTCACCAAGGTAAATATTAAATAAGACTTTATCTGCATACATTAAAAATCGCTAACTCACAACATTATTCAGTCTTTCTTTCAGCCATATACGGACCTAAAATCAGTTTTCACTCAGTGCTGAATTTCTTGTATCTTGTATCTTTGTTCAGTCCTCTTGCTTTCAAAATGAAACTGGCAGAGCATTTCGCAGGCCTGGGACTTTCCTGTGAAGGCAACAGACGCCTTTCAAGTTCAGGACTTGTAAAGATCAAGCGCATTATGAATTACAGAAAGATTCAATAAACGACTCCATATGTGAAATGCAGGGAAGTGTGTCGGGGGGCTTCACGGGCCGCTGCGGAGTGAGATCCCACAGCACTGATTAGAGGCCTGGAATACGGAGCAGCCATGTAGCCGGATGCACTTTCACAGCTATAATCAATGTCCTAAATGATAAACCTGAATGCTCAAATGTTAGTCATGACCACTAGCTGAACTCTTCACAGAATTCTTGAAGCAAAGTAACCTGTAGTAATTATAAAAGTGGGAGCCTAATATATTTAAATGCAGGTATTTATGATTTTGTCTCCTTTGCTTATAGTTTCTGAAAAATGTCCTACATCATATTTGATTGCATTTTCACAAATATATACCCTCATTTTGTAAGCGCATTATACACCGTTCTCTGACTGATGACACGTATCATCTTAACCTTGCTGTCACATTTTATTTGCTCACCATTGAGTTTGTCCAACCACCCATCTATCATGACTACTGATCTAGTACCGGGCTGTGGTGAGTGTGGAGCTGGTCCCAGGAAGAGCAGGGAACAGGGCAGGGGGCACCATACTTGGGATGACAGACAATGAATATAACATTACTTACATGACTTCACCTATATACACAATCGAAAAATGATCACATTTAAATGAATAATTCATATTTATACATCCTCGCATCCCCAAAGACAGGGCAGTAAATTCATTGGACACAGAGCCTATTTCCAGGGTATCAGTCTAACATGGGGATAACAAAGTCATACTTAAAACCATGTGAGTATATCATTTTATTTCTGGATTCCACATCACTGAGTCCTGAGGCGCTAGCATGTAGCTGTTGATGCAGAGTGATTTACGAGATTATGTAGCTTTATACAGTTCGTACGCCTCCCCCTGCTTTAGCCAGGGAATCATTTCTAAGCCACCAGTGTTCTGTCTCCTCATCTGCCGATGTTGATCTGCAGCAAGGGATCTCTGATCCTTTTTCCCCACTTGAAAGAGAAAGGTATCCACTGTCCTCACGATCAGGTATCACTCCTGTTATGAAGACATCTGTACTGAAGGGAGAATTTCCTTCTTCGAGTCGCGGGTGAAGATACGATCCATAGCCTGAAGGTCTAAGAATGTGTCCTGCTCGAGCGCCCAGGAGAAAAGGCACTTAACCCAAATTGCTGTTTTAAAACGGCTGTTTTTATGTATAGGTGGGAAATCGCGGCTGATGGGCTGTGGGAAGGAACTAGGGCAGGGGTGGCCAACCTTATCCGCAAAGAGCTGCTGTGTATGCGGGTTTTCGCTGCAACTCCCTAATTCGATTACTAATTAGAGGACTGATTGGCTGAAGAGTCCTCACACCTGGGTTTGAACAGCTGACCTAAAGGTTACCCCAAAAACCTGCATACACTGCGGCTCTTTGCAGATAAGGTTGGGCACCCCTGAACTGGGGGATCGTCACCATGGCAGCGGCAGCGACTCTTCGGGAGTTCCTCTTCCCTGACATATATTCTGTCACACCTCTGTTGACATTATCATGTTGATTCAATATGTTTGTGTTGTTTTATGTGACAAAACAGGGCTGGACCTGATCTATGTTTTTCTGACAGTCGGAAATAAGCCATCCCCCATCTGTCACTGCACATTGTTTAAGTCTCTGTTAGTCAGAAGGTCCTGTTTTAGTGACCAATTTCCTCTGCAGAATCAACAGAATCAGACAGTGTGCCGTGTCAAAATAAGCTGTGTGTATAATGCGAGAACACCAGCTGCGGGTCCTATGGGCTTAATCAGGAGAAAGACACGGCAGACGGCAGCACACAGTAAGCAAGCCGGATTCCACATCTGTTTTGTTTGGTTGTTTTACATGGGCTGGGAAACTGAATTTGTTTCAAACCTTTTTCAGTGCATCAAACCCCTAGCAACTCAAAATGGTGAACTCTGCGGAGGATGCATTTGATCAGCTGCAAGTTCATGAAGTTTTATTTACAATACTACCTAAAAACTCCCTAAATAATAATCTTGATGTAACATTAATGCTTTCAAAACACACACCACAAAACTTTTCTTTTTGAAAAACAACATACATATACATGAATACATGAATATACTATCATTACATATAAATATTATCATTAAATATAAATAGATCTAGAGTACGTGGTAACATTTTTGTCTGAAGAGCAGGTAATGTTGTGACAACAAGCAGAAAATACATTTGCAGGAATTAGTAAATCGTTATTTTTTTGTTCACATTCCATCCCAGTTTTAAACTGACTTCATTGTTATTAGAGATAATCGCCATAAACATACATTTACAATTAGATCAGTCAGTCACATTAGAAAGAAATGAGATTTGTTTTATTTTTATTTTCTGGATTTGCTTCCATGACAACCATACTTATTTTTGTCCTTTTTTGAAAACATAAGGGCTTTGATTTAAATGCCTCTAATTCTCTTTCATTTCTGTGACAAAACAGGCATATAAATGTCTTCAATCATGAGTTTTTTTTCTCACAGAAGATGGCTGCAGTATTTTTATTAGGTTTGAAGAGTTCTTTTCACTAAGTGACTGCAGTAATTACAGCAATCATTCAGTCGGCATTGAGATTGGACCCGAGGGTCTTTTTCACATGCATTTTGATCTAACCCTGAGGGTAGAACAGCACCTTATTCAGCTTCCTGAGTGTCACCACACCTTCATCCAGCTTTAAGATCCTTCATGCCTGCTGATAATTTGATTACTTGGTTTCCGATAAGACATGTAGATGGTACGTCCTGCACCACCAGCGAATTGCATCAATCACTTTTCTGTCTGCTCCATAAAGAATCTGAAAGAGAAATATTTTGCCTTGGGACTGATCTGCTGTGAAGCAACATAATACTATAGGCGTTTGTAGTGTGAACATCCTGTAATAGGTGATGTTTAATTCATCTTTTATGTTTAATTCATATTTTCAGTGCTGTAATAGGTGACTAATTTATTAGATATATTTTACGGTTAATTTAATGGTACCCCAAAAGTTTTTTGATGATAAAATGAAGCATAACAAAGGGCTCAGTGTTTTCAGCTGTTGGCTGAGAAGCTGCATCGTGGCTAAACATGTAATTCAGCATATAGAGAGGGGAGCTCCAAATAATACTGTTATTTAGAAGTGTTATTTCGTAGTGCTTATATCACTTGCCTTGCTTGGACTCTGGGCAGTTCAAACATTTTTATTTGCTTTGAAAACAACAAATCAGTATGAGAAGCAAGGACACTGTGTAAAGGCAGACTAGGCAGTAAACTTTAAACATATTTAGTGCTTCTAGGATCATTATGTTTAAGTATATTAAAGGGGAAAATAGATAATTGTACTAATGCTTGTCTATTTTCAATAGAAATGTCATTTTATCATGTAAATTCTTCACACTCTGCAAAGTATATCTGTGATGATTAAAACCACCAAAAAAAGAGAGTTATGCCCATGGAATAATCGACAAATGTTTTCCCTTTTACTTTACCTCAATGACTTATGATATTATAATATTGGTCTATGAAAAGAAAAATGCATTTTTAATTGGCTTTCATTTCAGCACCCTATGCAAAATTAGGTGAATAGATTATATCTTTGAAATGAATACAGTGTATTTCCATCACCGTATTTTTCAGATAATACTTTACTCATCTTCATTCCAGATTTTCCTATTTATTTATTTTTTTCAACGACGTACATTGGCGAAGATGAAGATGTGTTGCATAATCACAGCAGACCACGCTATAGAGAATGACGAAGGTTAGCGCGTGAGTCACGGTATAGCTCACGCACTATCCGCACCCCTTCGTGCCGCTGCGGCTGCTCTCCTGCACAGAGCCGGAGCTCGCAGCGCCGGCGATGTGAGAATTTAGTTCACAGTATTATTTCGCTACACACTCAGATGTCGTTCAAAAAGATAATGGTGTCCGTAGACGGGCTTCACTGGGAACTCTGGAACAGACGGGTCTCAGAAGACACTATCCATCCGTGCAAGGTCACCCGCTCATTTTTACTGTCTTACTCTGTCTTATGCCTTATGATGTTGGGGAGAATCTTTCACTCGCCGGGGGAGTTGCTGCTGTCTGCTTTCCCACTTGGGGCCCTGTTCTGAATGATTTATTACTCATCTGAACTTGCAGGGGACTTACAGACATTACATTGTGTACATTCAAAAATATATATTACAAATGGGCAATGAAATGTGCTAGCAGCGGCTATCAGCGTGTTAAATGCGGTACTTTAAAAAGTCACTATTAATCAGTTTTAGCATCCCTTTAAAAAGCTTGCAGAATGTCTTGATTTCATTTTTATTGGTGCACCGTTTAATTTTTAATAAGTTCTTAAAAGTCATTCTCATATTGTATTCAGTTCGTGGTGCTATCCTATAATAATTCAACCATTTAAAGATAAATAATCCACAATCAGCAGAATATAGAATTGCACCTCTAAATCTATTTTTTTTTAACATCAATAATTGTTTCCATAACGCTATACTGTTACATTTTAACCATGTTTACTTTTGACATGGTATTCCAAAAGCTAGATGTTTTATACTTTTATGTCTTATTGAACAATTCTTTACAAAACTAAACTGAATATAACATCAAAGTATATTGAATTCTCTTTCATTTGGTTTATGTGCTTTCACATATGTGCTTTTTTAAATACCAAATGAGCAATTAAAACAGAAGGTACTCGTCTGGTATTAAAACAAGTCAGTGGTTTGTATTTCACAAAAAAATCAAAGGTCTGTTATCAATTTATGCTATAAGCTAACAACAAATGCAATGAAGAATGATGCTGTTTATACATTTTGAAATTCAATTTGTTAAATTGCTGTTCCAGTATATATTTCTATACTGAAAAAGACAAATAATGTGTGCATATATCATTTGTGTAATTACCATAACCCATTTTCACCAGTGATTTATATGTTTGTGTTATCATTCATTGGAAGAAGACAAAACCAGCGATGTAACTGAGCTAACGAAAAATTACATTCTCAATCTGTATCAAAAGCAGAAGTATATTAAATACAGAGCTGCATGACATCAAGCGCTTGTCCCACTTGGCGAAACTTCCTCTGTTTTCAGCCCTGTAGTCTGGCAGCCAGCAAAGACACTTCCCACGTTGAAGATGCTTCTCCACTTCTGCAGACTGAAATGGACTTTGGTTAATGTGTGACTGACGCTGCCTTTTGTGTCCGACAATTTACATGGACGTGTCTGCCCTGCAATCTTCTAGCATTACAGGTGAGGTTCCAGCTGAAAGTGAGAACTGAGTAAATGTTCGTTCGAAATAGCTGCGCGGAAAATGGAGCACGTCTAAAACGTCCACAAAAAGCACAGAGAGAAAGTTCACATTAGTTGCTCCAATTTGATGTAACTGTGAGGAAGTTTCTTTGTACGCCTAAGTGTCTCGGAAAGGCTTTGATCCACATATGCATGTGCGATCGCTGGCATGATCTTATCTTTTATTTAAGGTGCCATCTCGACAGGCAGACATTTTCTAGAAATGTCTAAGGTTATAGCATTTGAATAATACTGCGGTGTTATATATGTTAGTTAACTACATATTGCATAATTATAGGTATTATTTACTCATGTACTCAGAGAATGAACATAAGAAATCAAAGTTGCCACTGGCCATCTCACCCAGTGTGACAAGAACATCGTGGTCAGCATCACAATGCATGATGCATAAAGGTGCAGGGAAAACTTGGCCTAATTTAAGTCAATATTTAATCATTTCAGCACAGACATTTTTATAGACCTGTAAATGGCCAAAATCATAGTGGGTAGTTTAATTAATTCTCCTGTTTTATTAAAATTCCCTGTGTAACTCAGCTAGCAGAAGACTATCCAAGGAGAAATATTGCATTAATACTTGTATGTAGAGCCCCAGTTAGTACTGAGTGACCCCAAGAGCTGTCTTTCTGCCTGAGGGGACCGTGCCGAGTCAGACCCTGTACTTCAGAGATAAATATGCCATCCAGGAGACCCTGCTCCTGCCATCTGTATATGCTGATCCCAGATGTGAGTGCAAGACATTGAATCCCAACTGAAGTTTATATACGGAACCTGCAGCCTGGCCCTGCTCACTTATCAGGCTGTGCCCCAAAAAATTCAAAATTCAAGTGAAATTTTGAAAAAGAATGTTTATTTTCAGCAGAGTAGTGTAATTCCTCTGCAGTCCGTGTCGCAACAGTAGCTGGCTTTCCAGTGACGCTCTGCAGGCTTCTTGGCCTTCAGCGAAACCATTCGCAACTCATTTGCATAACTATGAATTATCAAAGTACACAAAGAACACATGTCCTTACAGAGAGCTGCTGCTCGTGTAAAGGGCACATGTCCATCCTTTGTTCATTTAAACATTAAAAGTCCATAAGGACATCAATATATTTTCTGTATATTTTCTTTTTTGTGTGGTCTCCTATTTTAAGTGCGTATTGTATGTCCTGAAAGTGATCAATTTTATATGCTGTTCTGTTCTATATTTTGAAAACAATAAAATGCAGTTGTAGCTAGATTTCTTTCCCCATTAGATTTTATGTTTCAGTATTTTTTTCTGGTTAATTTCGCGAGGAAGCGACATAACAATTATAGGGTGTTAATGCCAATAATGAATCTCAAAAGCCTTTCAATTTACTGCCCTGCGCAGGTTAAGGATTTTTGGTTGCACCAGAAATGTTGATTTCAGGTCAGCTAGAAGGTGTATCGATCCACTTTACATTGTTTTACCTTTTAACCCTGTGTCTCTCGCTGGATATACAGAAAGCAGAAATCATTATTAAAATGCACAAAGCGCTGTGAGTTATGGAGGCTTCAGTGGTGATTTGTCTATGATATTGACGCTGATAAAATATGTTTTAAGGAGAATGCATGTCCCATTTCACTGAATGACTAATGGAGACATTCCCCTCAACCACTGTAAATGACCTTTGTTCTGGGAGAGACACAAAGGGCTATTTTTTATGTAGGGTTAGGGGAAGTATTATGGAAAATAGCACAACGGCCAAAACGAGGGGGGGTGTAAAATATCACAAAGTCTCCTGTGATTCTTTGCATTCTTCTACCCCCCCCCAAAAAAAAAATAAAAACAAGCAGATTTGGTTTCTCATAAAGAGAGAGACCAACATATCCATTGAAAAATCATAAAGAAAATAACAATAAGCAATGGGCTGTTTTTGTAATCTTCTATTCTGCATCTATGGGGGAGACTTCCACACTCAGAAAATTGACTGATGCATAATTACAGACGGACACATGAGCTAGTGTTTGTTTTGTTTGGTTAAAGCAGCTTCTAAATCTAGCCTATTAAAAATCAAACAAAGCGCCTCTTGTTCAAGGGTACAACATCAAGGCCAGCCTGCAACAACACACAAGGTTGTAAGCATGTGTCTCAAAGCGTCGTGATTCCCGCAACAGTGCTGTATGGGGTCTGACTCCGTGGTTCAGATCCTGTATTGTTCTGTTAGTTTGGCAAATATGTACAAAATAAATTAATTGAGCTGCCTGTGAATTGTTGAATGCGCAGCGATACAAAGCATTTCATCCCAAGAGCAGACCGTGGTAAGTGCAAATACTTAACATGTATTAAAGAACCTATTTAACATTTATAATTGTGGAGTGTATTACCTTGTCCAACATATATTCATTTCGAAATCCAAAGTACAGGAAAGTGTTGTGAGATGTCTGGGCACCGAATGAATGAGAGTGTTAATCACTGCCCTTGTCGTCAGCCCTGGGAGGTCGGAGCTCCTCTGCTTACGTGGGTTTACTCTTCTCCATACAATCGGTTAGTCCAGAAAGAACGCTGTTTGAGAAGACAAGCAGGACACGCTCCACGCTTTATATCTTCCTCACTGGAGAGCATCTCCATACAGACATTTTTACAGCATGTTATCAATTTATGCCTACAGGCTATCCTAATTTGCTATTTTTATGCTACAGTAAATCTCTGCGCGGTGTTAAAATGTTACATTCACCGCCAATAAGGAAATCTGCTTGAAGGAATAAAACTATACTTCATTACTTTAATAATGCATGAGAATAAGTGAGAAATATTTACACAGACAAGGAACATGTCTGAATAGCAGGTTAGCTGATGAGGGGACGGGGCACCAAAATACACCCCAGGTCTGTAATCTATGGGTAAGGTGCCTTTCTTCCTCTGTTTGCTTCCCACAAGCCATGCTGTTCAGACTAACAGGTAGCTGATGGTACAGTAAATTGCTACAATGTATTCTCTCACAGATTGAGTGCCCATTTCTGGCACTTTGCCCTGCCTGTCCTAAACCGTGATCAGAGAGCACTTTATCGTTACTAATTTCAGCAGTTTAGTGCCACTTGCTGTATATACTTGGCTCAATTTGAGCCATTTTTCAATCCCTAGGCGTTCGGCTTTCAGCCTGTAGCGACTGTCCATCTCCTTTGGTTAAACCTCAGGGAAAACGACAGCCATCCGGCCTTAGCTGTCGGCAGATGAGCGAGAAATCCTTGCAGACCTTCGGAAGAGGGCCTGAGCGTTGCCTGCACTGAGGAAAGCAAGGAGGCTGAAAGAGGCAGGGGTCAGACATGAAGAGCGGGATCAGGTTTGCCAAGTGGGACAGGCGGGAGTCGGGATCAGTAAACAGAAAACATAAGGGCCAGCAAGATCGAACCCAAATGGAAGCCGGCTGGGTCACAGCTTTCACTTGGTATCGTTAACACAGACTGGGTGTTGGAGTGAGCTGCTGTATTTCTGCAGTTTATAGGACGTCGCTGGTGCTGCCCTCAGCTGAGGCGGCTCTGTGGTCGGCACCCAGGCTCCTAGGTGCAATCCATAACTTTCCATTGACTTTATCCAGTGTTTCTACACTGCAGCCTCTCAGCTGCACTTCTGCTAATTAGGCAAAGTCTCTGTTTTCTGATCCACTGCAAAATTGATACATTTTGATGAACCCTCAATTACAGGGACATGGTGTGACATATGTGCAAAATGCACATATATTTTTGTTTGCATTGTGTCTCGACCATAACACGATTGAACATTATAATTGGTTCACAAAATTATGACAAGCAAATGGACTGTGTCCACAGCAGAGTTTATTAGTGGAGTTCATAACTGTATGTTCAGAGGGTGCGTGTATTTAGACAGTCCTGCAAATAATCAACAGTCTGATGAGATCAAAATATCCAAAATATCAGTTGTCAACTGCTGATGGATCAAACATCTGCTAGATCGCCACATTCAATGCCCAGTTTAAGGCATTAATCCCTAATGAGAGGTGAAGAACATAACTAAAATAGCCAGTTATGTGATTCCTTTTGATGGACTCATTCAGGTCACAGACATGCTTAATTTCATTAATAGCTGCTCATATTGCCTGACTGTAGGTGGGCGAATAAAGTTTTTCCACTTGAATTCTCTAGCCTAGATTGTGGTTCTAAAACTCCTTTCCAAGAACTGTTCCGCGGTTCTGTGAGTAATAGGGCAGGAAATAAGGAGTAGGATGTACTGGGATGGTGCTGCGGGCTAAGCCTGAGTCCGTTTGGCTTTGGCTTCATGAAAGGAGGGGCCCCACATATTGGAAGCGCACAAAAGCGAGCTTTGCAAAACACACAGAGACACGTCCCCAGATGATTTTCTGAGCAATACTCCTGTGGAACTCAGTACACACATAAAAAGAAAACGTAGAATGATTTGTTCCTGTATTTAAAGTTCTTATTTTTAATTTTTCAACCAAAATGTGTAACTGAAAAAATACAAACGCTGTGCGATAGAAATTAAATCTCAACTCCGAAAACCGTATCCCACATGTCAAAATAATATTTCACCGCCTCAGAGAAGAGACTGTTTGAAGTGCTGAATGATTGTTATGCACTCCATTTCCCAAGTTCTGTCTAGACTAGAAATGTAAAGGCTACAGATGATTCCTATAAAACAAAACTTCAAAGTGACAAAGGATCCTAAAAGTGCCGGTAAAACATCATAAAATGGTATTTTCCAATTTCAAGAGTGAGACCTGCACCTTTGTGAACCATGGCTCCTCTGGGATACTCGTGTGAAGGTGGAATGCTCAGTGAGACCTCTGAGGTTTCTGCACACCATTCCTAGGGTATAATAACATGAGAAGTTCATGAGTGCATTTCCAAAAACACTGCGGCCTGAAGCGGAGAACGGCACGGCATGCGAGGCGTGATTGATTGTGTTGTTATTCCTAACGACCCTCTTCCTGCAGCCTGTGGGACCCCCTTTCGATCCATCCCCTGTCTGTTTGTACTGCCGCTCATAAATTTTACAAGCTGGCCCCGGTCTGTCGGCAGCTCAAACAATTGCTCTATTGACAAATTCCCTCATATAGGCAAAGAGGATGGAATGTGACGAGGTTCTGGTTAACACTATACCTCACCGCATGTTTTATTCACAATTATGTAATGTCTGTCTTCATGACAGGATTGCAGCTTCTAAAAAGCCTTGTACTCCATGACAACCAATATTGCGACCTGCGGAATTATGTGTGCCAGTGGAAATCACGGTTCAGTGTCCATCCCTCTCCCCGCCCCCTTGTCCTTGACTTTCTTATGAGAAGCTTAAGATGAATGAGCATGGGATACTGACCTCTGTTGCTTAAAAAAGTTATTGTTCCAGCAAGAACAATAGTGTCCACGTCACACTTTACAATATTATTAAGTTAATGTGCATAAAATGCATGCATGTTGTATGAATGTTTATTTGAAAACATTTTAAAAAAACACACACACATAAATACACATTAGATATCCCAGAAAAAAAATGTATGCTTGCTTGATAAATATCATTGTGAAGACTGGAGACAACATATAATTAATGCTGGAGTTAATAAATAGACGGATTCTTTTCTTTTGCCTGACATTTGTGAAAGATAGACTGTGCTGTGTATAGATCTGTATAATAGATGATTGGAGTCTGGTTAAGAAATGGTTTGGTGACAAAGGGGCCTGGCAGTTTGGGGCCCCTATTGGTCGTAGAGCTCATTCCACCTACAGAGAGAGGTAAAAAATTGGCGCCCCACTGCTTCTCGTCTGCTACAACACTGTGAGGCACTTACTGTTTTTAAAGAATAAATATTGCAAGGAAAACATGTTTCATTCTTGCAAGGATCAGCTAGAGGCAAATGGCAAGTCAACAGGGCATCGGTGGAAACGTGATGCTGAAATATTTATCAGCGCGTCGCATATTCAGTTGTAGGTCTTTTCTGTGAGGCCTCACGTGACATTCACGTGACGTGTTCGCGGATTAAAGATTTACGGAGTTTAAATAAATGGACTGGCATTGGGTATGAATGGGAGTAGATGCCAGAGTGTGGAGTGTAAAAAAAATGTGCGTAATCGGCACTCTGTCCTCAGAAACCATGGCGCGCAGGCCCTCTGTGAAATCAAAGATTCTCTAATTCCCAGCCACCCTTGGGATGAATTCATGAGTACATCAACTAAAGTAGAGAATGCCCTAGTCTACATACAATAAAAAAGACAGGCAGGTGGATTGTGGTATGGGGGGAGGAAATGAAAAACCATCTGAGAATATAATACACTGTTAGACAATTGTTGACAGGTATCATACTAAACAATCTGACAGGCAATTTATCCTGGGGCGCCATCTATACGATTTATCAAACTATGCTGCGTTATTCTTAGCAATGGCGCTAAATGCAATAAGAAATCGTTGTTATTGCCAGGTGGAGCTACTCACAGCGGCTATTACTGTAATAGGTCACTTCATGTGTATCCAATGGACACAGCGGATCTCAGATATAGGTTCTCATTTTCGACAGCCACACATAAAAGACAAGGCAATCCGGATTTAATAACGCAGCTGTCCGACGTGGAAACCTTGCAAAATGCTATCCCACAGACAAAAAGACATCAGTACCAATTAAAATGTCAGCATGTGGAAGTGTGTTATTTTAAAAGGTGCAAATGCCCGTTTGTCCGGCAGCCTAGCCAGCTTTTTTGTCTGGCCCATTTTATACGCTTCAGTCTGAAATGTGATTATGAAATGCAAAGGGGTGACACAGAATTGCAAAGATTCCGGACTCCAGTCGGGAATTTCCCTTTAAATTCCCTTAAGTGGTTTTGAAGATATTTTCATTGAAAGACTTATAATATGTACAGTCGTATGTTTTGAGGAATAATGACTCTCTCGGCAGCGCTGTGACATGAATTTGGGGCTCTTACGTATCCCGCAGAGAGGAAGAGAAGCTACGTCTTCATGACCGAGCAGGAGCATGGCCAAAATGTCCGCGCTTACCCTAATCGTCAGTAAATCAGAAAAGCCAGTGCAACAGGTTCCTTTCATAGATGCTCACATGCTGTGAAATAAAGCCAGTGATAGAGATTGCTTTTAATTACTGACGTAAAAACACAGCAGCGAACGCCTTAGGATGACGTCCCCGGGCGCTATCGCGTCCCACGGCGCTGCCAAGCAAAAGCTAACGCCGGCGGCAGCATCGTCCTGCTGTCACTTCGCACCACCGCTAAGCAGAAAATTAGATTAAATAAAAATTGTCTCTTGGCCAGAAAAATGAAAATATGCAAGTCTGCAATATCAGTGGAGAACAGTTTACTGTGCATTTGTAAACGAGCTGAGGACTTAAATCCTGAGAAGCCCACTCTGCTGACGCCAGTGTACTGGAGCCACTGGCTTCCGAGGCAGACTGGGATTTGTGAAGTGACTTTACAGTAAGTATTCCTTATTTGCAAAAAACCGTCAGAACTCAAGACAGCCTCCAACTGTCCCATAGAAGCGACAGAACTCCTACAGTGTACATGACAGAATTTATGTTTTGCAGGTGCTCTCTGCTTGTTAGACGACATAATGAACTTCTCTAGCTGTGAAGAGAAGGTGGATTTAACGTATGCAGACGTGGATTGAGGCATTGCTGAAACGCGGAAAAGGTATGATGACTGGATCATGAAAATATCCCTGCTAATGAACTAGAAGGGATTTAAAGACACCCGAAGGAAATACGGGGCCTGGTAGATTAAAAAACAAACAAACACACGTTTTCCATTAAGGCGGAGTATATTATGAAGATACAATAAAAGTAAGTCATACTGTGTGGCACTGATGAGTAAGACACTCCTCAGATAATGGTTTGCCAAATAAATTAATTAATGAAGTGCAGCCCTGGCTGTCAAGTTAAATCCTAAAGGTGTTTTAGAACATAATAGAAAATAAAATTCAGCAATCTAAATAAAAGAATAAATGTGCAGACAAGCAGATAATTACAAAGTAATAATCTGATATTAAAATCCGATAGTGGTCACCTACTATTCCTTCCACATTAAAAAATTTAAAAATGACAAAGCAGAGAGGTCATTTCCTGTATGAGGTTCTTAAGACTGTAAATATTCTCTGGGAGATTACAGAGGTACGTTACCCTGTTAGCCAACATTACAGGAGAAAGGACTGGGAAAAAAAGCAAAACCTATATGACTACAACACCAAAAAACCAAAGATATTTCACTTTAGCATATGTGTTCCTTTACTTATTCAGTGTTCATTTTCAATGGTATTGCTTCTGAGTGCTAGGAGAAAGAGTCTTAAAGCATAGCTAATGGGAATTGAAATCTGCAGTGGCTTAATGTTGTCTTGCAAAGAGTTTTTATTTATTTTATTTGTATTTATTTTTTAATGAGAACCAGTGGGCCTAAGAGCAGAGTGGTTACAGACCTCACCCTAAGAGCAGAGTGGTTACAGACCTCACCCTAAGAGCACAGTGGTTACAGACCTGACCCTAAGAGCGCAGTTGTTACAGACCTGACCCTAAGAGCGCAGTTGTTACAGACCTCACCCTAAGAGCGCAGTGGTTACAGACCTGACCCTAAGAGCGCAGTTGTCACAGACCTCACCCTAAGAGGACAGTGGTTACAGACCTGACCCTAAGAGTGCAGTGGCTACAAACCTCACCATAAGAGTGCAGTGGCTACAGACCTGACCCTAAGAGCGCAGTGGGTACACACCTCACCCTAAGAGGACAGTGGTTACAGACCTGACCCTAAGA
>JABFEA020000130.1:16539603-16555281 GCA_019775915.2 Cyphomyrus plagiostoma | reverse complement strand
CTGACCCTAAGAGCGCAGTGGGTACACACCTCACCCTAAGAGGACAGTGGTTACAGACCTGACCCTAAGAGCGCAGTGGGTACACACCTCACCCTAAGAGGACAGTGGTTACAGACCTGACCCTAAGAGTGCAGTGGGTACACACCTCACCCTAAGAGGACAGTGGTTACAGACCTGACCCTAAGAGCGCAGTGGTTACACACCTCACCCTAAGAGGACAGTGGCTACAGACCTCACCATAAGAGCACAGTGGTTATACACCTCACCCTAAGAGTGCAGTGGTTACACACCTCACCTTAAAAGCACACCATTCTCTCCCACCCAATTACACTGTACATGATTCTCTGTTACCTGCTCACAGTAATCACTCTTTGCACATTTGCATTTTTAAAATGGTCTGCTCCTATTTCTTGTGGTACACTATTTTCCTTTTCTCTGCTTTTTTCTTTTTGGCTCACTGCAAGTACACTTGATTTGTGTCTGACTTTCTGGGAAGATGGCAGCTCACCTGTAGTCACGACTTGAACATATTTTCCAAAAATGAACTGGGGTTGGTATAGTATATTTTCCCTACAGTCACTCACACACACTGCTGTTCACTGAGGTTGTTTATTGGAATATGGACAGAGTGACAATGCATCCTGTAATTAAATGTCTATGCAGCATAGAGCTCTGAACTGATACTAACCTGACAGCTCGAAAGGTCAGACATAATATTCCTGGTGGAAGATTCTCAACAGTTATATCTCTGATGAAACGCATGAATAAATTAACGCTGTAAAGAGGCCCAAACATGGCGGAGTAGAGCATTAATAATGATGCCCATCCTGTGGTGAGCAGTGCCCATGGTAATAAAGAGGGATTGTACTGGGAGAGAGTCTCCCAGCCTCCACCCGAGATCTGGCAACCTTTGAAAAGTTCAAGATATATGTGTGTGTGTGTGTATGCGCATGTGTGTGTCGATTAGCTTTATAATACATCGAAGAGACTAAATGTCCTCAACAATGTAAAAATGAAGTCTGTTATTTTGACATAGTGGGGGCAGTTTTTCAGGTCTCCATAAAGATATGTGAATGCGATCAAAAAAATAAAAATTCCAAAACTGCGTGTGTGTGTTTGTGTGCATACGGCCACAGAAAAATTTAAGAGACCACTCTGTATTTTTAAACCAATGTGCATTTTTAAATCCTGGTTTAATCCCAGTTCTGCTGCCAGAAGCTGACACTGAGCAGCCAGCTGCTAAGCAGGAGACAGGACCAGAAACCAGCCGGGTAAAGGGCGCAAGAGACTTTCTAATGCCAGACGTGACCGTTAACTTATCCGACAGTTTCTCATGAATCGAAGGATGACATCAAATGACCTTGAAAAAGAATGGGAATCCAGTTTCCTGGTCCCCATATGGGGAAACTCTATTTTATAAAAATCTGTGACTGCAATGAAAAAACTAAAGATGCAAAGACTGTTGTATTTTGTACTTACGGCTATGGTTAGGGCTGGGTAGGGTTAGGGGTTAGGGTTAGGGCTGGGTAGGGGTTAAGGTTAGATCATTAAACGAGTTGATGAGGATGTTTGTAGCTATTGTCTCATGTCAGGGTGCAACTGAGGTTTTGATTTCTAAAGGAATCAAAGGAGCAGAATAAATGAAGGAGGTGTGCAGAGAGTATGGAGAAAGGTATACAAGTCTGACCTTAAAGTGTTCAGTAAATTCACGCGCTTTGTGTTAAGGTACCGAAGGTGTAGCTGCTTATGTAGAAACATCTGAGATCCCATTTGGCTTATTTTCAGACAAGCACAGAAATAATACATACAGTTTGGTTGGAAGTGAAATCTGTCCGTCAAGAAACATTCGGTACCAATAAAATTAGAGGCCAAAGCCCAAATCTGTAAAGTTTAAACGCACGTTTGCATGCATTTAAGCCAAAGTTCTTCACCGCCTATAGTTGATGTCATGAAAAAGTTCCAAATCTAGCAAATAAAAATGAAAAAGTTTTTCGTTGGAAGCAAAATTTGTCCTTCAAGAATCATTCTGCACCAATAAAATTAGAAGCCAAAGTAAAAATCTATATAGTTTGACCAAATGTTTACATGAATCTAAGATAAGATGATTCATCTCCTGTAATTGATTCCTGGAACAAGCCCCATAAAAGAAGAGAAGTAATTTTAGCTGGCTGTTTTGTGGAACATCTGTAAAGCATTATGATCAGGAACCATTTACTTATTTTGTATTAATGTTAATGGATGCAGAGGAGACAACAATGGTGATGTTATAGAAACAAAGACTGAGGGGACCTGCTGGTTTCTGTTTGTTAAACTGGAAATTTACCACACAGTCTATTATTTTTGAATGTTTGTATAGAGCTTTTGAGAATCTTACACATGGATGACTTTCACCCATAACTTTGAAGGAGATTTCACAGTAAACCTGGGGAATTTTCCATCAATAATGGTTATGGCAGTCATGCTTCCCATCATCAAGAAGTTATACATTATTTATTCTATGTATAAGATCAGTAGGCGTCTAAGAAATAGATAATTAATAATTTATTTGTGTATGGTTTATTATAACTTAAAAATAAATGAAATCAAAGAAATTATTTACAATTTTACTTTTTGATTTGTTTTTATTTTTGTGGGGAAATATTTAATGTCCTTAAAGACAAAACCTGCGTCCGTCGTTGGAGCTGCTGGTTCATCTGAATATTGCCGTTCCCCCCGTGAGCTGCTAATTTTGCTCTACTTGTAATAAACAGCGGCTGTATAGACACTTAGCTTTCCACCTGATTTTAGTTACACAATTGCAATAAGAAAACACACGAGACTGAGTCAAGCGACAGCATGGTTCAAAACTGTGTGCAGATATATAATAAGCAGGGCAGCAGGCACACATTCGCAGGATACCACCTTGCTTGTTACGTACCTATATATGGCCGTGTGGTTGCCTCACGCTGGCAGGGTGACTGACTAGAGGTGAAACACGCCATCCATCTGTCTCAAGATTGCCGCGTTCCCATCTTATTTTGGCCTGTTCTGTAGCCGACAGATCTCACCTTTAAGATGGCATACGGGTTTTTTTCACCATGCAATCTGACTTTTTGGAGCATTTACGGCATCAGAGGAATGAAGAAGCTGTGAAACAAGGGAGCAAAAATAACATATATTGTTGTACAACATACACGATAATGATAATCGTGCTACCACTTAACAACAGAATAAAGGAAGCCTTTAAAATGAGTAAAATATGTCATTTTTTTTCAAACCCAACACTGCTTATCCGGTACTGGGTCAGTGAGCCTGGCATATATCCCAGGTAGCCCAGAACACCCTGGGGGAGGGATTCCAGTCCATCACAGGGCACAGACAATGCAGAGATGCCAGCCTACCTGATGACAGCAGCCAGAGAGCCAGAGGAATCCCACACAGACTGGAGAACGCACAAACTCACATGTACAGGAGTGAGGGCAGGGTTGGAAGCCCCAAAGCTGAAAGTATGAGGGAGTAGCACTACTTGGCTGAATACTCACATATCTGTGGGGCTTTGAGAAAGACCTTAAGCCCCAGCTTCAGGGGTGCTGCATGCATCTGTGAATGCAGGCATCTGTGAATATCACTCCAAATGCCTGTTTATGTTAGCTATCGCTTGAATATATTTGCAGCAATTCTATGTTACCAAAAAGTTTACTAAAGAAAAACCCTGCATGGGTTTTTTAAGCTTTGTTTCAGGTGAATCTCTTTGTTCGTGCTGCAACATCTTCAAGGTTCAGACATTTGTGTAATAAGAATAATAACTAAAAAATAAGGAGACGGTGCAGATCACTGTCCTTGTCGGGGCTAAGTTTTCCCCATCAGCGCTTTACGCTAAGTGTACGACATCGTTACTTTACGCTAAGTGTATGCCATCGACGCTTTACACTAAGTGTACCCCATTGGTGCTTTACGCTACGTGTACCCCATTGGCGCTTTACGCTAAGTGTACGGCATCGTTGCTTTACGCTAAGTGTATGCCATCGACACTTTACACTAAGTGTACCCCATTGGTGCTTTACGCTACGTGTACCCCATTGGCGCTTTAGGCTAAGTGTACCCCATCAACGCTTCACACTAAGTGTACCCCATCGGCGCTTTATGCTAAGTATACCCCATCAACGACTAAGTGTACCCCATCAGCGCTTTACGCTAAGTGTACCCCATCGGCGCTTTACACTAAGTGTACCCCATCAACGACTTACGCTAAGTGTACCCCATCAATGACTTACGCTAAGTGTACCCCATCAGCGCTTTACGCTAAGTGTACCCCATCGGCGCTTTATGCTAAGTGTACCCCATCAACGACTTACGCTAAGTGTACCCCATCAATGACTTACGCTAAGTGTACCCCATCCGCGCTTTACGCTAAGTGTACACCGTCGGCACTTTACTTGCGTCCCTACTGCATCTTGCCCCATTTATACATACAAACAAGAGTGTTAGCTCCATTTGCATTCATCTACACATATTCGTGAATCATACACGAGTTATCAGTAGCTTTAAATTTATTTTTTTATAATGTATATTTTATTTACTACTACTTACTATCTACTTTTTTATACATTCACATTTAAGGGCAGAGTTTACAGGCCTACTGTACATATTGAGCAATTTTTTTCTTACAAACATGAGCGTCCTCAAGTCTTGGTCTGATTTATGAATCTAACATGTCAATTCACTTATTTATTTTTATATTTTGAATTGGTAAATCCACATCATTTAAAAATGTACAAATATTTACACCTTACATCTGCTGGAATGTGACTGACTGTGATTGTGATCTCAGAAGACAGATATAAACAAGAGTTTGCAAACTCGCCCCCAGATTAAACACACTGCCAGCAAACAATAAGCTCTATTCACCTTTGTTTGTGGTACAGCAAATGTGCAAGATGTGTGAGAGCTTGGAACCCCCAACACCAGTACGTATATGGAGAGAAATGAGATTGTTTGATATGACCTGTGAGGCGTGAGTGTTATTCACTGAGATGTGTAGTTCATAATTAAGGCAGATGGGAGAAGGACTCCTATAACATGCGTTCAGGAATTAAGTGTTAATGGCTTACCAATGTGTAATGATCAGTGCTCGATTTTTCTAAAGTGAGTAACTCAACGGCAGCTTTTAAAATTCAAGTCGTATGGCAGGAATCAGCGTTCGGCTGACTGCGTAGGTATTCTGCAATTATGACGGCACGTCTATCTATCCACAGGAGTGAGCTGAAATTGTATATGAATTGTGTGTGAATGATTGCAAAGCTCTTCACAGAAATCCTCACCAATGCAGATGTTGCTCTTTGCTTGGATGCAGCGACAGCTGTGCCCGGTTAATACAGAGGCATCAGAATTGGGATGACGGCAGAAGACGAAGTAGCGTGGTCTTGGGAAGGGAGACACCATCAAGCAGAGAGGCTCTGGCTAATCGAATTGTGAAGCACTGCCGCCATTTGCATCCTTTTTCACTCAATTCTTTATAAAGCTGGATGTGAACAAGTTCATAAGCAATGTATTTATGATTTATATCAGTTTTCTGCACTTCTTAGACATTTTAAAACATTTTAGAAGTCATGTGTCCTCAGTGTAAAGATGTTTAAATTCATTTCAGTTTTATTTGTATAGCGCATTTTCACAACATTACATCGTCTCAAAGTGCTTTACATTATCCCTGCCCAAAGCCCCCAGTGAGCAGCCATAGGCGACAGTGGCAAGGAAAAATTCCCTAGAAGGAAGAAACCTTGGGAGGAATCAGACCCAAAGATGGAGCCCGTCCTCCAGGGGGCAGCAGAGGAAGCCTAACCCTAACCAGACCCAAAGGGGAAGCCTGTCCTCTAGGGGGCAGCAGAGGAAGCCCAACCCTAACCAAACCCAAAGGTGGAGCCCATCCTCCAGGGGGCAGCAGAGGAAGCCCTAACCCTAACCAGACCCAAAAGGGGAGCCCATCCTCCAGGGGGCAGCAGAGGAAGCCCTAACCCTAACCAGACCCAAAGGGGGAACCCATCCTCCAGGGGGCAGCAGAGGAAGCCCTAACCCTAACCAGACTCAAAGCGGGAGCCCATCTTCTGGGTGATCTTGTGAACAAGATCACAAATCATAAAATGAAAAATAAAATACCAGTTTTTAAATATAGCAGTAAGTGAGAGACATGATTGCTTTGCTCAGTAACAGTGTCACTCTACTCAGCCTTGGTCGACATTGGCATGGAGGTTGGCGACAGAAGATTTTGCCAGCTGGAACAGCTCGGGATGAACATGCAAATATGACCGATGTGGATTGATTTGGGATGCAGGGTGAAGAAGTGGAATCGATGAAAGGTTACTGCATGTGTAAGACGTGATCAGCCCACCCACCCCGACAGCAGGCTGTGCATAACTTCACTACGTTCACTGCCTATACCATAGGATTACAAGTCAAACATCATTGCACTTTGTGAGCAGAATGGCCATAGTGGTCAGTGTTTGGTTTAATCCTTCATCCTTCTTCACCAGTTCTCCCAAAGCCACATGCATGGAACATCAAATGATGTCTACAGGCTTGAGTGCCATTCAGAAGAGCTATGCTGCATATAGGATGCATTTCCTCACACTTTAGTAGGGAAAGTATAGGGCAGTTAATGCTAAGAAATTTTGAGCTTTCGTATTCAGCTTGTGGTGTCATAAATGAAAACACAAAACTTCTCCTTCCAGAGAGGTGAACATAGTCTCTGAAAAGGTCCGATGAGCAGAAAATGAAATCTGCTGGATCTTTGGGGTCCAATGAAATTTTAAGTACTGTGCTACATTTTATGACAAATGCATGTGGATATTCCCAATAAGCAGAAATCCTACCTTTCTGTTGTCGACCTAAGCACACAAATTAATAATTAATCTATTTAAATTTGAAAAAGGTATAAAATCTATAAAATTACTTTCATATACATATGATGAGGGATAATAGGGGAGAAAAAAAATCTGCACTGAGTTACTGGGCTTGTGTAAATGTATTTGAAATTTAAATGCCAGCTTCATTTTCTAAGTAAACCAAGTGTTATAATTGTAAGTGATGACCCGGCGATCTGAGTCTGTAACGTGTCATATGATTATGGCATCCGAGCTGCATTCATTGGACGTGAGAAGGTGTAATGCTTGGTGTGGATGGGTATGGTCTGCACGGGGGTATTTCTGCAAACGCTGAGGCTCAGGAATTCATAGTGTGGCGCAGTTAATCGCCTTCAGATCCCCTTTAAACAGCGCTCGCAGTTCAGCAGGGGATATTCTCCCGGCATAACCTCTCATCTGAAAACATCACATTCCTTTGCCAGAAAGCTGGAGGTTGCTTGAAGAAAATATATAAGAAAGTATAAATACATAGCGTAGGTTATCCAGACACCGGAGCTGAGGCTCACATTTGCGGACTCGATAGAGGCTTTGGGGATTACGGTGCGGCTTTTTGCGAGCGGAGGCGGCAGGCTCCCGGACCGGGCTGCCCAGTGAGATCCGACCGACAACGCGGTACCGTCACACCGTGCAGGATAACTGATCTCGCTTACTGAGGAAATGGTTGCATTAACAGTGAAGCACAAAGGCGCAGCACCGTGCATGCCAGCATAGGAATCAATGCCCTGCGCCCAGCCTGGACTCCAGTTTCATGAGGAGGAAAAAGACCGCATTTCCTTCGCCGGCTGGGTAAGTAACAGAAATCCGCGAAAACTGTGCTTACTGCTATTTTTCACGCTTACAATGGAATACACTTGATCAATTATTATACATTTTACTCTTCATCATCATCCTTATTATAAATCTATTATTATTATTATTATTATTATTATTATTACTACTACTACTACTTCAACTAGTACTATTGTAAAATACTATAGCAGCAATATGAATAATTTATAAACTGCATTCTCTTATTGTACTTCCGCAAACTATGAACTGATTTCTAAGAGCAGGCTAAGGGGGTATGTGCATCTAAATGTCTTAAGAATCGAATTGCTTGTTGACGTTCTTCCAAAACGAATGTGACAAAAGTGCGTGTATTTCTGTGTGCCATTTGCCGTGCGAATATTTAACTTAAGTTTTGAGAACTGTCCATGCACGATTAAAATAATAAAGTTAAATCAATAAAACACACTTGTAGCACGAAAATATGCTTCATGCGGAGGCGTATTTTGTCCGGATTTTGCGTCACTTTCATCATTTAAGCGCGCGTGCTTTTTGCGTGGCTCAGTGCTCACTTTAAACGGAAGGTGTTCCCGTCAGCTTTTGAAATCTGGCACGTTTATCTTGTATCTGGTTGATTAGGCATCCAAAGCGGCATTCAGTATTACTGGTAGGAGATTTTAAATGTATAAGATTATGTGACACTTAGGTCACATACGCACAGCCGATGCAGGTGTCTCTCTAAATTCATTAATTCCGATGTCCATTAAACTGTCATTAGAATGACCCTCCAGAACTTAAATTCACCTACCGTCATCTACCATCCATCAGCCTTTCTGAGACATGAAATCTGTATGGTGTTTGCTAAATCAGATATAACACATGGAAAATGTTTATTTATTTGTTTGTTCGGTGCATGTTTGGCTAGCAATCACAGCTAAATCTGAGAAGGATAGTCATGTTTATTACCTACGGGTGTTATTTAGTTGTACTGGAACAGTGTACCGTAATTGCACCTTCCTAAAAATGACTCACTTTGAAGGCGTCAGGTAACAGATTGTGATCCCCTTGCTTCCTTAAGTTGACTTTAAAATGGCACATAGCCAGATCGCGATATTGGGCTCTGATCTGCTGTTTCGTGGCACCATACCTCTGGATGTTTCATGTGCCTCACAGACAGCAGAAGAAATCTTCTTATCCAGAGTCTTCCGTCTGATAACTAATAATTCATTCCTTTTGCTGAACGGAGGACGGTACAGAGATGACACAGTGGTTCAGGTGCCTGACTCCTGTCTTCCTATGCGATAGGTGTCCTTGGTTCCTCATATAGCGTCTGAAGCGTCCCCGGAGTGCTAAAATATCCGAGGTGTGTTTCTAGCTAGGGTGACATCAGTCGTGGGCTTCTGACGGATTCAAGTCCTCGTTACACTCATGTTCATTGGATTATTTCTAGGTATATTGCCAGACCAAAAACTTGCTGCCTTTCATTTTTCTTAGGGTGGATCAAATTATTATTAAAAGCTATGAGCGTGTGGGAAATGTGATGTGTTCGACAAAAACTTTTCACGTATTGTATATACAATAAAAAAATTATTTTACATTCCAGTTTATTAAAACAAACATATGATTATGTATTTTGACTTATTACAAAATGATTTGGGAATAGTACGTTTTAATGGTTTTAGAGTTCACTGTTGTCCTTTCGATCATGTTCCAATCAGAGCAGCCTCTGTTAACAGTGAGTGAGTATAATTCAACTCATGTGAGTGATTGGCTTTTCCGCCAGGACAGATTATTCTGTCTGTTCTCCTGGGTGTGTGATTCGTGACAACGTGGTACTCTCTTGTGATTTCTGGTGCTGTTTTGGAAGTGTTGCCAGTTTCTGTTGTTATAAAATGTTATTTATGCGTGCATACTAAGACACATTGATCAATCATATTCACGCTGCTCTGAACTGCCATTTGCTTTGATGGAAGCAGTTTTCAAAGCAACAGTCAGGAACTTCTCAATAATTACATTTACATAAAACATAGAAGTATGAGGAATGATATTTCATGGTTGCAGATGTAGAATAATGCATTGTTTATGAAATGGTCTATCGACATATGTAGAATAACTGTTTCAAGATACCTTTGTAGTTCGTATGTATTTTGCATTTAACGACAAGCATAGCACAGCTTGTCTACAGTAGTTGTTGTGTCAGATATCCTGGGCTATTGTAATATTTATTGTAAATGTTGACTGCAGACATATTCCAATTACAATTTGGTTTTGTGATTATCCATTCGAGTGGCGGTTGTAATTGGTTTAGCCTCGGAACCTTGATTTTTTTCTGTGGTCCTTAAGGGATCACGACCCAAATTAAAAAAAAAAAGAACCAAATTTATTTCACAAGAAATACAGTAACAGTAAGTAGAATATAGCAGAGTATCAGTAATGCTGTATGAGAAATGCCAGTGCATGCCAGTCAAAACATATATAAATACACCAATCACACATTCCATGACCAGTTGAGAAACAGTGCATTAAAGAATGCCTTTGGAGATGTTGCTATTCATGATGAGTATAACCAGATTAATCACAGTAGCACTGCCAGTAGAATAACACAGTCCCATTCCACACTGCATTTTTTTTCATGATCAGTCTTTCAACATGCACATTTCTACGGGATTCTTTTTACACTTGGTCCTGCTCAACATATTTTTCCAGCTTTTATTCTTTTGTAAGTGCTGCAGTTGGAAGCTGGTAATTTTGCCACCTTGGATACAAGCACTGGGTTGGACTCATACTCCAGGAAGTAGTGCTGTAGTATGACGTGGAAATCAGCTGTAAGGCTGCATCGCACAAACCGCTCCAGCGAGGTGCATAATAAACGACAGACACGGTTATGGGATATACGTGTAACTGCGAAGAGTAAATTCACACCTGTGTTTTCTGTGAACGTTGTCGCAGCATTTTGCTGTTTATGAAGCCCAAGTATAGAATGCCTTACTTCAAAGCAGGAGAATCCCAGATCTAGTGCAATAGCCAGTGAGAGCACAACTGAATAAATTTATCATATCTGAAGCCAGCTTGTAAAACACTATAGGGATATTCTCCATCTTTATTTTATATTATTGATGTTTCTTGAATATAATGTATTGATCAAAACAAGGTCTTACTGTACATTTGCAAAGTGCTGTGTAATTAGATAAACATTTTACTAGTCAAATTTATACGTAGAAGGTATTCAAAAGATTCAAATTCCCTATACAGGCCTCATTTTAAATGTTACAGTGTTGTGTTACATTAATAAGACATATATAAAAGACAATCGATGTTCACTGTTTTTCTTTGTTCCTATGTTAAGGACAATATAATGCATTATCCTCTAACGACACCGGAATAAATTATGAATTAAGGACTCTAATGAATATTCCTGTTTGAATTCTCAAATTTTAATGCAATATTCTGCCCAAAGTATATATTTTTTGCAATCGTGGTCAAAATAAAATATTACATTAACAATAAATAGAAAGTGTACGGTATACATTATGTCAGATTATTTTAGTCGCACACCTGGAAGCCGACTGTATTCTTTGAATTAATGAATGAATTAAATACATTATCCTAATGTAAGATTAAATCATTTGTTTTAGAGTCTCTGTATTTTTCTGTGTTGATCTTTTTTCATTTAATTTAAAAAAATGTTTGTTTTTTCGCTTATGCAAATAAAATAGCTTTTATCTAATCACTTGTGAAAAATATACAAACCAGAATAAAATACCAAGTAGTTTTGTTCGTTCTTCTTGTCTTCATGAAGTTTTAACAAATGTTATCTTTGTATCTTTTATGGTTGTTCCTTGAGGTATATTACCATGTTCTCTGCCACACTTTTCAAATTAATTTGATTTGAACTGTGACATTTCTCTAATTAATTAAGAGTGTAACAAAATATGTTTTATTGAAGATAAAAAAAAAAATATTGTGGCATGTGAGATTCTGACTGTGATTTTAGTGGTTTGATATGTATTTTGTTTACATTGCACATGATCAGATTTTATGCAAATTGGATAAAATGAATCACGGTGAAGTCCACATCTGTATGCTTCAAGTTAAAAAGCACCGTTTCAATCGGCTTTAATCACAGATCTTCCTGGCATGTCTGTATATATGCATCTGCTAGAGACAGAAAATTGCAATGCACTTTTGTAAATATAATTATTCTGATTATGTGGGATTCAATACCAGTAAGAAAAAAGTTTTTAAAATTGTTTCATTCACAGGAAATTTGGGCCAAAAGAATCGCCACTTATGTCAGCCCCATTCTTCTATCCAGCTGACTTAACTAAATTTATCTTCTCTTAGAAGAGAGTGAAAAACCCAAAAGTCTGGGTCTTTACAAAGCTTTGCTGTAATTGATTCAGGAAAACGTGCAGTAAAATATCTGTTACAAATCCTCCTGCATTGTAAGATTAAATGAACTCACAGCTTGAACACCCCTCCCAACAAACACGTCTCACAGCCTTTTATTTAGTTCTTTTTTGTAGTTAAGCGGACATTAAGAGATCATTTTCCTTTTTTTGGGGGGGGGGGGGGTAGCACAGTTTCAGATACAATGACACGATGCACTGGTTATACGTGCATATCTATAACTGGGATAAATGGGCGTTGTTCACCCAGTTTGGATGAGCTCATAGGGGCCTTCGCTGGTGGCCAGTGCTGACAGTTTATAGATGGCCGCTGTGAGTGTCAGCTCTTGGCAGAGCTGCTGAAGCTGCACAATGGCCTGTTCCCAGTTCCTTTATCACCTCAAACCATGAGGTGTGTGTCGGGGATGCGGGTTAGGGGTGAGCATGCGGAAAGGCTCCTGTCAAACTTAGAAATACCCTCATATATTTTTTTCCACTGGGAGGCAGTAATTACTTTTATTTGACACTTATTTATATAGGATACACCTTTATCCCAGGCAAATCACACATTTTTGCTCCCATACCGCTGTGAAAAGCCAGTGTATTTGGAGTGGCAGAGTCTGCACTGCCCTTCTTTCGGCCGACTGTGAGTCGTGCCTCTCTGTGAGGTCGTGCCTCTCTGTGAGCTCAGACGATGGCAGCTAGATGGTGGTTATCCCAGCTACCGTCAGCGCATTGCGACTCACACGGCTCTTAGGTGGCAGAGCAGCTTGGGGATGCAGAATCCGCTAATGGAGCAGCCAGAATGCCTCTGTGGCGCGTGGCGGCCTCACGTAAGCCGCGTCGATAAGTTTGTCCGCTCGTGCCATGGGATTTGCATCAGGATTTGCATGAGAAGTAGAGAGCAAATTAATCTTTCTAAAATCGTTAATGAGCCAGCGGCTGACGCCAGGCTGCGAGAGCCCCGCCATCAGGAGGCCCCGGTAGCTGTCTGACTCTTGCTGGCTAACCACAAGTATAACATTTTTTATTTTATGAGAGTTCAGTCAGTGGCCAGGGTGCCTGTCAGGATAATCTCAGTATCTCTAGGGCGGGGTTGGGGTACAAGCAACTGCAGAAGACATAAGTAAAATTAAGCCATGAGCGACATTTACATATGTTTTTTTTTTTTTTTTAAATAGCTTGTATGTGAAAAAAACTTGTTTCAGATAGCACCCGATAGATCTGAGAAGCTTTTTATGATTTGATGATCTGTATTTAATAAACAATGCAGTCATTTTTGATATTTAAACTTATTACCAATTAGCATTAGATTTTTTATTTCTAACTGCTGCCCAATCGGCTGTCTGACATTGAGGTGCATTTTAGTTTCGGCCAATCCACGGTCTTCCACCGGTCTTAAGTGCCGATTGTTGCCATATTTAGCATACTGTAGATTCGTTTATGATGACTTCTGCATTGAATAGGGTTCATACTTCTAGGTGATTTATCATCACGATAACTGGTAAGATCTTCCTTTTACAAATTATTATTTTAATACACATAAACATGCTGTTGTTATGCAACGATTCTCAGTATTTCCCTCATATTTTAATGGGAATCACTGCTGGTGAATTTAATGGTTCTACTACTTCGATACATTAGAGCGATGTAGTAAAAATCCTTGCTTGGAAATAATGTCTAAATATAAATGGCAGAAAGCTAATTGTTTCATTTGTGTCGAGGACTGTAAAGTATCTCTAAGGTAATTTAATTTCTGATGTGGTGCACAATCTGAATAGATAGGATTTCAAAGTAGTCCACGCGGACCACGTTTCAACATCCACACTGAGAATTTTTAAATATCAAGGTAGTAAAATTACTTGTATTACAAAAATAAGAAACAAACTCATGATTCTATCTGACTTTAAAATCTATCTTGGGAAAATATACAAAACTTTCCATTTTGTAAAACTCAGTGAAATAAACCCTTAAATTAAATGTGGATCCTAATTTCTTTATTTGTTTGTTTGCACGATTATTATGGGCTTGCCATGGTGTGGGTGATGTGGGATTTTAATGAATCATTACTAGGAGTTTTTTTAAATACCCGGAAGTGACCTGAACCTCACTCTACTCTCCAGAGCTCCGAAAACATACCGATTTTTACACTAAAAGCAACCTATCACATCCATAACCCCATTCCCACACGCCTGAACACACCAATTACATGCAGGAACCTGGCAGTATGCCGGACTACTCAAAAGAAATGCAAGCCCTTTGAAGTATCACTCTCGGATTTTTGGGCCATAGACTACAGTTGTTGTAAAGCTGAATGGATTGAAGTAAGTGCCTAGACCTAAGGATGACCTTTAATATCACCTACCAATAAACACACTTCAGTCAGAAACACAGCGAAGAGCCTGAGATGGAGGCAGTGGACAGACGCCACGTGTGATGGGCAGTGGACAGACGCCACGTGTGAAATTTGGGCAGCGCTGTGGTATCTCGGCCCCTTGATTTCTCCCCGTGTTCTGCCAGCCTGCCGATCCCCTCCCCTGTTCTCCTCCTAGGACCCGTTTTGTCCCAGTTCACCATGCAGTGACAGCCTTCTGTACGCACTGTGCTGGCTGCCTCCTTCGAGAGGCGTGAGGCTTGCCGTTTCCATGAACTGGAAAAGCTGATATGAAAAATGAACAAACAACAGACACAGTAATCTTGCTGTTGTGGTTTTAGTATTGGGGGCGTCATGGTGGCAGTCTTTAGCGTCGATGTTTGTAGAGTTCTCTCTATAATGCCGTAGGGTGTCCAAAAACATAGGAGTTGCCAGATAGTCCACAGTTGTGGATGATTGCATGAATGGTGTATCTGCCCTGCCATGGGTTGGCGCCCCATCCTGGGTTGTTCCCTGCCTTGTGCCTGTAGCTGCTGGGATAGGCCCTGCATCCCCCGCCACCCTGCACAGGATTAGTGATGCACCCATGAGGAAAGTTTTGTCCGAAACCGATTATTTTGAAAACTACTCCACCCAAATAAATAAAAAAACAAATAAAGTATATTCCAAAAATATGAAAAGGTATTTGTTTCTTGGTAATAAAACTGTGGCATACAACAACAGTGGCATAGCACTATTTTACAACTGTATTCTTGCATATTTATAACATTTATAACAGAGAAGTGTTGATTATCAAGTGCGATAAACTCCGTAATTTCCCAAGTGTTTTTCCTAGTAATTTTGCACTGTCTGCACTGAATTTTCTTTTGCTGTCAAATGCAGGCATTACTGATGGACAGGCATCTTTCAGTAGAATTGCAGCATCCTCTGTCGGATTAGATTTTTTTTCCAGAAACTTCTCATGCTCTCCTGTGTCTTGCTTTAAGGTTAGCAGTCAGGTTTGTTGTTTCAAAATGTTTCATAGTAGATCTTCCTCGTGAAATTTTAGCAGAGCGGGGTTTGCAAAATGCATTTCTAATGGCATTAAAATAATTCCACTCAGCAGACATTTTTCTAACGTTTTAGTATGCACGTGTGGAAAGCAAAATGGGGTTACATTTTAAAGGTAATTATGGGCAGTAGGGCTGCACGATTTGGGGAAAATATCCAATCGCGATTTTTCTGACAGAAATTGCGATTACGATTTGATTTGCGA
>JABFEA020000130.1:16499111-16532106 GCA_019775915.2 Cyphomyrus plagiostoma | reverse complement strand
GAGTAATGTAACAGAATGAAGATAACAAATGACTGTTTATTACAGAGTAATGTAACAGAATGAAGGTAACAAATGACAAACATTGTATGTGTTGCTGGGTGAAAATGTTACTGAATGTAGAATTTTTCTCATGTTTACTCAGTTTTTGCAAGAAAACATGATTGGCTGTAGGCTTAGGGAACATGGGTATTTCTGCAGAATGTTTGTGAATACAGGCATACAGGCTGCCCATTATATAGTAATGTTATTGTTGATGGTGATGATGACTGAGAAGACAGAAACAGCAGCAACAACAATAACACCAATAATAATAACAATGATAATAGCCATTTCAACTGAGAAGACAATTATCATTATTATTGTACTACAGCCCTTGTGTTTATAGCATAGTTGCTAAGATTTGTTATTGTGTAATGATGTGTTTCTCTTGCCCTGCCATTTTTTGGTGTTTTATGTATAAACTTAACAGAGGAACAGTCTAATAATAATTCATGTGTGTATTTGTATATGGAGGTGTATGGCTGCTATATTACACCTTATATGTTGCATTTTAATTATTTCTGCAATGATTCTTTCTCACAGATTCAAATTCCCGTTCAAAGGAAAAGTATTCCATTCACAAGCTATTGGATGACAGCATTATTTGCCCTTGGCAACTGAAGATGATGTTACTATGGAAACAACTTGTGATTCTATCAGTCATTGGCTGCCTGGCAGGTAAAATCTTGCTATTTCTTTACCACTGATTATATGCAAATGTGTTACATTCAGTTCATATGTATGTTCTGACACAGTGTTACTGTCATTCAAATGTACAGTTTTTAATGTCGCTGAGATACGTGGTCTTCTGCTGAAAAGTTGGTAGATAGTATATAGGGCCCAGGGACTCTATGCTGGAGCAAACTAATCAGAATTAAAACAGAACTACTAAATAAGCTGGTATTCATCAACAGTAGGTCATTTTCTTTTGTAATTTAAAAATATTTTTTCTCAGGAACGTAATGGCAGCATGTCACAGAAATTTTATATCAGGAATATCACAACAAATGTTGTCATATTTCTGTTTTCTTTCTTCTCAGTATCTTCATTATTACTTGCCATAAGAAATGCTACATGTAAATATGTATAACCACAGTGGTAATGCTATATTTTATATGTATTGTTCCATTGTGGCTTCCGGTTTAATCTAATTTAAACAGAATTATTTAAAAAGATTTATTACAGCTAAACATAAAGACGCATTGGAAATGGATACATTAAAAAATTGAAAAAGATGAATCGGATCAGATGCTGTTGTTTTTATAGAACATCATTTTTCATCACATCACACAAACTTCTTTGTAATAATGTTGTGTACGGTCTGTGCCTGAGAAGAAGCCCATTAGATTGCATGGGCTTTCATAGCCAGCTACACCATGCATTTTTAAATAAACTTCAAGGACATAAGTGACATTGGCTTCCAACACAAACATTACTCACAATTATAAGACGGGTTGGTTATCCCTTGCTCTGTATCAGATGCTTAACACGTCACACACATTTTCATACAGATTGAAGATTAACATTAAGCTGTTAGCTAGTACTCTTCGAGGAGCCGGTACTTGAGGGACCCCCTTTGGTAAACTTAGGGTTATGAAAAAGGCACTTAGAACCTCAGAAGAGAGGTTCCTAGGTAGGCTTTGTGTAGTTTATGCCCGTAAATCCATATACATCATGAGGAACCCTACTGGATAATTTCTGAATGAATTGTTTCATGGTCTTTCCCATCAGTGGGTGCTTCTGTTTCTGTTAATTATATGGTTTATGATATGAAGCTGCACACTGATGTTTGCTTATATTTTATATTTACTGGGTTAAACTAACAACAAATGGCTGGTTGCAGGTTTCAGAATCTCTGCTGCCTTGCAGCCAATCTACAACAACTTGTATTCCTCTAATGTAGTGTTTCCCAATGCGGTTTTCGGGGAGGGACCAAAAATGTGGATTGTTGGGGGTCCCCGAGGATCAGATTGCTCTAAGATTTTCTGGGATGATCCAGAATTCACCTCTGTTCCTGTGCACGCCACGATTACAAAATGCCAGGCGTGTAATGTGGGTGGCGATCAGATACTGTAAGTGAGAATACTACTGCTCACAATTAGACCCTCCAAAGCTTACATCACCAAAAACTTTTCATTTCAAAGAATACCATGTACGTGACACCAGATCCTGTGTTTACATTTATAAATTTGAAAATTCACAATTAATCAACACCCAAACTTCTCCAGCACAATCTGCATCTCCAATATGTTTATCAGTCAGCATTGTTGCTTTCTATTTTTATGCATTTTTACATATTGAAGGATTTTTGGGATGCATAGATGGTCTCTAAATCTCCTTTTCATGCTGTCTTCTGTTGCCCCTATACAGTATTAAACAAAGCAATTTGAAATGGCCTGTTGCGTTGGACTGTACTGTTGTCATTATTTTTTATATGCCAGCCTGTGCAGGAAAATATGTGCAGTTCTTAATAATATCAAACCCTTGAATATTAGGGAACATCTTCAAATATGCTCATTACGGCCATTTGTAAGTGATTTGGCTGTCATTTGGTTCATTCAGGTTTATCTAACTCAATAAATACTACAACGAGAAAATGGGACATTCAGATGAAGTTTAAGTAGTAAGAGTATTTGCTAGAAATGTACTTAAGAAGGATAATTATGGTTTGCTGGTTTACTGTATTTTCCGGATTTGCTTGTGGCTTCAAAAGTGTAAAATGAACTGATTCGAGGCAGGAAATCTCACTTGAATATTTTACTCTCGTTTGTTAAAAAGATAAAAGACACGCTTCAGGGCCGGTGCTAAACACACAAGCTGCTGCCTTCATACGCTCCCGCTCGCTTCAGCGCTGATCCTCATGCGCTCCCGCTCGCTGCAGCGCTGATCGTCATGCGCTCCCGCTCGCTGCAGCGCTGCTCCTCATCCGCTCCCTCTCGCTGCAGCGCTGCTCCTCATATGCTCCCGCTCGCTGCAGCGCTGATCCTCATGCGCTCCCGCTCGCTGCAGCGCTGATCCTCATGCGCTCCCGCTGCAGCGCTGATCCTCGTCCGCTCCCGCTCGCTGCAGCCCCGATCCCCCCCATCTCTCACTCACTCAACATCCACATTCAGTCTCAGACAAAACAGACCCTCTTCTCAACCAATACGAAACAGTAGAATTAAACTCTTACATTATCCTATCATTGTTGAAGTGCATTACAGCGATGTGAACTGAATACTAATACAGTCACACTGTATACTGATGTTGCTGCAGATGTTATTCTGTGTACTTAATGGAGTATTATTCATGGGTGTAACATGATAATGGATTTGCTGTCCATTTTATACTCGTGTATTTAGCAAACATTTTTGGGAACGCATGTTAAGTGCAATAACATCAGGGTTCAAGGTGTCCAGAGATGCACACGCCCCCACTGGAAAAAATAACAAAACCCATCCCCTTCTGAAAATATATCATCCCCCCCTCCTCTCCTCTGAATTGTTCTGTGTAATTTCACTCACTTAAAAGTAAATCTCCAGACTATATGAGGGTTACAACGTAGTGTAATTCCCTCGCTCAGCAAATTGTATCGTCAGGGGATCCCCGCCAGCGTGCCACCCCCCTTGAAATATTTTTACACCTCGATCACTGACAAGCATTCAGTTATGCAAAGCTGAAAATATGACACACCACAGTGATTTAAGAACTGTTAAGTTAAATTGTCACTGCGTGCCGTGGAATATGCCAGCCCCATATGTCTGCTTTCATTTCAATGTTTCTTCACATCTGTAATTTTGTATTGCAAAAAAAAAAATAAAAAAATTTACAATTAAGGAGCCGCATGGTGATATACTGCATCGTGTAGCTCTGCTCTCTTGTTTCAGTTTTCCAGAACTTTCCACCAAAGGATACAAACACTTGCAGGATTCTGCAATTCCCCAGTACCCATGCGTTTAGGGTGTTTCCTTTCATGAATATCTGAATGTCACTTACTTAATCAAATCTTAAAAGCTGCATCCATCATGTTACATAAACAGGAGGACAAACATGGTGTCATTTAAGCCTGAACGGATTTCTGACGGTGAGTGTTATGTTAGGGAAGAGCCAGGGCAAATTAAACAACTCCAGCACAGTCTCCGCTGTGAAAGATTCAATTAAAATGTTCAGTCAATCTGAAAATTGCTTGTATTTTTAGGATGCATTGTTTTGTATGCATTCTCCAGGGATACAGTGACCTGAATAGGCATTTTTGTTTAATATTAATATTATGTCTGTTTATGTGCTTGATTTTAATGTTATTATTTATGCCTATACAGTATATGCAGTACAGTGTGAAAGTATTAAATAGTCAAAGAGTATGTTTCAGGCTATTTATCTGGGTAAGGCATGCATATTTGCTCAGAAAAAAAAACACAATTTAACCTAAGAACATATGCAAATTAACAGTAACACATTAAAAAATAAGCAAGAATTTCTTCTGGTTTTCAAAAAATTACTGATATCTTGTTGAATGACTAGATGAACACCACTTTGGTTCCCAAACCTCACCTCAGGGGTACCCCAGACATTACATTTCTTCAAATTTCTCCACCAGCTCAGTTTATTAATTAATTTTAATTAGAAAAATAACTTGCTGAGGTATTAATTTTCTAAACAATATGGGGTGGTGGTCAAGTCAGAAGCACACGGGTGTGTGTGATGAAAACCAGTGATAAAAACTAGTCATTTTGATATTGTGAGGGCCACTTTTTTGGTCTCCTCAAGGAGAAACACAGTTTTATAAAAATCTGTGTGTGTGTGTGTGCGTGTGTGTGTTTGTGTGTGTGTGCCTGTAGCTAACCCTGATGACATTTCACGATTATTTAAGCAGGACAGGCACATCATTCCTGTCACATGATTTCTTTCTCCCGTTTGTGTCTCGGGTGACGCTTTTGGCAGTAAATGACATTTTCATTCAAGTTCAAAAGGAAGACATGCTTTCTGTTTGTCTCTGCACTCTGCATGGCATCGTTCGTCAGTCAAACAGCTCGAACATGAGCAATACAAAGGCCAGCGCTGTGTCCCTCTGTCCGGCCAAAATACAGTGGGGCAGAATGTGGAGTTTCTCCACTGGACTTAGAGAGCGGGACATGAGCATTGACTGCAGCAGTGTGGTGTTAAGCAGGTCAAAGAACCTTATTTCTTTTGCGTTGTGCTGTGTTTTATCACTGGGATTTTGTAGGTGCTGCCATCTGCTAAGGTTTTCATCATACAAACCGCAACCATGTGAAAGTTACCAACACGGTAACAACACGTGACCTAACTCTGCATTGTGGCTATGCCTTGTAAAATAGCATCATAAAATAGGGCTTTTTAAAAACCATTTCTTTTCTTATAAAGTTTCTGGAGAAGGTTCAGCAAGAACATTTCACGCGTGACACTCTTTGTTGGCCCAGCTGGTTCCTTTCACCAATTTTAGCCCGAAGAAACTCTCCCCGCAGAAACAGATGTCGGCTCACAAGGCTGCAATGGCGCATGTTGCTGAAAGGGACAGAGGAAGAAAAACAATAAATTACATTTTTACGGCCAGTCAGGGGGTAGCATGATGATGCTGTGGTTCGCACTGTCGCCTGACGCCTCTGGGACCCGGGTTCGAGTCTGCACCAGGGTTCCATGTGTGTGGAGTTTGCATGTTCTTCTTGTGCCATTCTGGGGCTTCCTCTTGGTACTCCGGTTTCCCCCCACAGTCCAAAAAACATGCTGAGGCTATTTGCCGATACACACTTGTCCATTGGCGTGCAGGTGTAAGCAAGGGGTTAGTATCCTCTGCAATGCAACACTGAATAGAACAAGTGGTTTCAGAAAACGGACGGACAGAACGTCAGTCCAATTCCACTGAAAGAATGGATCAAAGAGCCAGTGTGTGCCTGTTTGTGATGATTGTTTTTCAGTGTTTAAGTCATTGGTAGCTGAGGTAATCAGTTCAGTATTGGTGTTTTAATCATCCACGAAGGCAATTAGTGGAACTCAGGTGTAACGACTGGTCTGGTATAAAGAGTAGAGAATATTAAATGAGATGTGGTTCGATTTGTTACTGACTACATGTGCTTGTGCAATATAGACAGAACACATCACAGTACCTAATATTTGATGATTTCAGTGACAACGTTTAACCCCTACCCACCCCAAACCAACTGAGTTCCCCCCCCCACAACATCAACATAACAGGTTTTTATCACATTGTGGGGATATTTGGTCCCTACAATGTAATATATACCTAATCCCCCCCCCCCTCCAACACAGACAGACAGACACACACACACGCACACATACACACACAGACTAAGGTAGAACACAAATGAGTCTGAATTTGCTCTAGTTGCTGTAACCTTAAATCTCTAGTTTATATTTGCTAAGAAACGTCAGTGTCTGGAAAGACCCCCCCCCATGAAGTGAATTAGCAGTATCTTCCCGGGTTTCGGTACGACTGAAATGTTACCACCAGCCGGTGACACAGCTAAATGGAGATCAAAGAACTCACACTTTTCTTCTCCCTTTCAGCTTTTGCAGAAGATGAAATGTTCCTTGGTCCAAGGTGGATAACAGAGCCCAGCGATTTGACACTCCCCATCGATTCCCCCGACCAGGAGGTCACCATACCATGTGACGCGGGCGGGGACCCGCCCCCCCAGTACAGGTCGGCACATCCATGTGTCGTACTGCATCCAGAAGCCTCCGGTTTAAAACTGTCTCATGAAATATTGCACCCTAGAAATGTTTGGTATAGCACATTAAGAAAAATGGAAAACTGACTGTGCATATAGATTACTTTGGGCATAAATTAAAAATAACATCGTTGACACTTACCTCTGCACAAAATCTCCCGGCATAACATTGATTTCTTTGGTGGTAGGCTAGTAGTTGATTTAACTGCAGCATAATTACTTTAATCTAAGGATTTATTAACAGTTCGGTGTTGCTTTTTAAAGCTTATATCACCAGAGACATTTGCTTCACTGCTTTTGGGAAAAAAATGCCAGTAATTGAAATCACTGGCCTTTCTGGGTCCTGTCTTGTTCTTTAACTACTATACTAGAAAGGGCACTTGCTGTTGTACCCATGAGAAATGTGCCTCAGCGGAAATCCGTTAAGTAAAATCTGTCTGACTGAGACCTAGGTACGACTGGAAACTAGTTCTCATGATTAGTTTGACTGGATAATGATTTTCGAAAAGCAAATTAATTAATAATTAAAATTTCATGATGAAGCTATATTACTTTACCCACAAATGCATGAAGAGATAACAGTCATTAAGTGCTCTCCACTTAAGACTTACTTGCAAACCTGTCAAACATTTCTTGATAAATAAATACAGAGGCTGGCGATGGTCTTGCGCGCGGTTGTGTTTCGTAGCTCGGTCAGCATCGTACATCGCGTATCGCCAGCAGTAACCTTCCAAGCGGCATTTTGTTTAACTCGTACGTTTGCTCTTGCTTATGTTTGTTGAAAATCTGCGTCTTACAGCAGCAGGGAGCATCATCACATGTGCGTAAACACGGCGATTTACATTTATCTTGCAGATGCTTTTTCCGAAAGTGACATGCAGTTGAGATTGCAGGGTCAAACACTCCCTGGCACGGTTGGGGTTAGGCGTCTAGCTCAAGGGCCCAACAGAAAGATCACTCTGCCGACCGCGGGATTTCAGCCAGCAAACTTCCGATCACGTATACCCAGGGTTCCAAGCAGGGAAATGTAGCTCTCCTTTCAAAATAGACAGCCTTGTCCTTAAAATAGAATCCAGTATTTGAGGTAACTGTACTGCCAAAACATTAGCGTAATGCTAGCTGGTGTCTTCACTTTGCCTGTACTAAAATTGCAGAGGTTGTATAAGCTCATCTTTGCCATGTTGTTTGGAAAAATGAGGAAGTGTACACACTTGTCAAAATGAATTCAGGACAGGGGTAGGGGGAGGAGTTACAGTTCTCTGAAATTCAAACAGCATACAGATATTCAAACTGCATATCTGTCGTCAACACCTTAAGCTAGGAAGCCAAGGGCAGAACGCAGTATTATCTAAGATTTACATTCTTACTTCTAGTCAGTGTTTCCCAATCCAGTTCATGTAGTGGGAGCTGAGAGGGAGCAAAATGTGGACAGTCTGGCAGGGAGCTGGGAAGGAACAGAAGTGTGGACTGTCTGTGGGTCCCCGCCCGAAGGCTGGGTTAGGAACCACTGTTCTAGATGTTTCAGATGAATCCTGGTACAGTGTGGGCTTTGATCAGTTGAATATCGCTGCAGAAAATCCCTCATTCTTATCAGTGTCCAAAAGCAACTAAGAATATGTGGTTACTGCAAAGAATACAGGCTATATGTACACATATCAAGTCTTGGCTTATTTTGTTCAGTTGTCTCATGCAAGGATGATGACGAGCTAAGCAGAGGATGCTAAATATGATGACTATCGTGACAGGAAAGGGCAGACCTTTCAGGTGTATACTTGGACAGAAAGCTCTCCTTGCTGAAGTGTTCTGTCCTGTTAATGTGCCTATCTGAACAGTTCAGAGAGCCTGTGTGTAACTAACTGAGAGATAAGGTCCCCTCCGGCTAAGTGTGGCCTTTTGTCCTGATGCTTAAAAGTGAGATGCTTCATAGCGCCACGAATCCATAACGTAACATGAATACACAATATGTCCTGCACCACAACCTCAGTGCTACGCTAGACAGGAGGAAGTTGTAGAGCGATGTCTTTGAGCTCATCAGAGTAAATTGCTCACCCTCCTCCCTCTCGCTCGCTGTCTGTTCCTCTTTAAAATTCTGCAGCAGTAAATTGCTGTGGAGTGGTTTTGAAGATTTGAGGAATACTGCATGATGTTGACCTTGATTTCCCGGGGTCCCATCTATCAGCGCGGTGTCAGTGTTGGGCAGGAGCTACCCAAAGCCAAATCCCAGAGGATGGAACCTGAAGCAATGCACGATGAGCCAAATTATACTGCGGATCATATGAGTATTGAACGAGTAACCAGCTGTCAGAAGAAAGCGGGCTTATTTCCATGTGGAGGAAAGTAAGAAAACCCACCTGGTTATGAAGAAATAAAAAATCTCAGGGGGGTTGTATCGTAAGATGGCGCCTCCATCTGGTCATCAGTATGCAGGGAAAAAAAAACAGGATATCAGGAAAGTTAAATACGAAAACAACTGTTGCAAGAGTGTCAGTCCACAAACACATGATAACTTTTTTATTTTTTTGAGAGAGAGCAGGATCTGAGATAAGGAATAGTGGGCAGGATGTTCCTGGGGAGCCAGCGGCTCAGCATCACGTGAGAGCAGTGATCCATTATTAACACAAACTGATGTTAAGATCGCAAAGCCGGCAGGTGGAGGGTTGTGGAAGCAGAGATGCGTCTTGGCGTCGTCACTGTCAAATTCACGTCCGTGATGTTGTGGCTACTTTGACGTTGTTACAAGATCCCATGACGAATTCTCCTCACTGCAGCATATAGCTCCAGATGAAACACTTAATGCAGAACTGAAGTTGCTACAGCAACACACCATGTTTCAGGGGTAGCGGGTGTCTCGCCTAGCGAGGTGTTGGGCATCCCAGCAGCGGCAGGTGGAGGAATTCTGGCAGGGGGCGCTGCTGTCAAGCTCTGTTAGCTGGTCTTTACGTAACGCTTTAAGGGTGAGGTCAGCCAGAGTTGAGACCGCTGTGCTCTTAACAACAGCGGATAAGCTGCATGGTTTCTCAAAAATGTGTCCACCGTCACGACTGGCCATAAGGGTACAGCCGTGTCCTGTGGATAGAGCTGATCGGTAAATGTATAAATAAGTGAATAATGTCTTTGAGTAAGCAAACAGTTGAGTCATCGTCTGCTGATGGTCGGTGACATTTCCAGGTACATTTCCAGTCCGTGTTGGGGGGGGGGGGGGGAGTTTTACCGCCATTATTTGCATGTTTGGTGCGTTCACTAGCATGGTGGAACATCTCTCAGTAAAAATAATCATGCTTCGTTCTGATGTTTCCACTCCATGAAATCTATCACCACAGATGAAAGAAGCGTGTTTCATCTTCCATAACTAACCTATTATAATCGGCCATTTCCATTCATTGATATGCTTTTCCATCTGTACACCTGTAAGTTATGCAGAGTTAATTGACAAAAAAACGTTTGACTTTTATGTAAACTTTTCCTTTGCTGGTACCTGCTTTGTTTGTGGAATAATGAATGACTGCTGGAGAGTCCGCGGCGAAGGGCCGGGCGGTCTGCTCCCGCCGGGCCAGATGGCTGACGGTGTCTCTGTCCTTTCAGGTGGTCACTAAACGGAACGATCCTTGTTCTCGGCAGCGACTACAGACGTCACACGTCCAGCGGCGACCTAATCATTAGTCGCCTGGACAGGAACCACGACACGGGGCTGTACCAGTGCACGGCCCTCAGTCCGCTGGGGAGTGTCGTCAGCAGGAAGGCCAGCCTGCAGTTTGCCTGTGAGTTATTAGCTCTGTCTCTGAAGTGCCTTTGTGCAGTTCTCTCATTTAAATGGAATGACAATTTCTCACGCACCCTACAAAACTGGGAGAACATTAATGCGTCTTGATTTTAGTAATACATACATTTCGAAGGTTGTCACCATTTCTTAGTATGTTTCCCCCAATGCAAATGTATTACTTTACAATATAAAATCCGTCAGCGGCGACTCGATATAAGAGCCTATTAAAGACGCAGTCAGATCACAGCTGCTGCCACACGCCCCGCCTTCCCGGGGTCCTGCTATCGACCTTTCTATAGCTAACAATCTCAGCTGAGGTCTGGGCTGAGCTTCACTGTCCAGGTTGGTGGTGATAGAGGCATCACATCCAGTCATTTGATTGGTCATCGCTGTGCGCACGCTCACAGACACACGGCTGGACTGCAGGCCCGTCCACATGCACGATGGTCAGGTTATTCTGGCACAAGGTTAATCTGTATCAAGCCCTTTTTAATTTTTACTTTAAAATGTCCATACAGAGTTAAGGTCTGATCTTTCAACTCTTGCTCTGAGATGTTCCTCTCTGCCTTCATTATGGAAAACAGCTGAATATTAATGTGGAGAAGAGTCTCGGATTCTGCACAGACTCTCTGTCCCTGTGAACTGTGCCCTGGTGAATTCTGGCCCCTACAGTAACATGCCAGTGCCAGTGTTCTGGGTTATGAGGATATGCCCAGCAATATGATGGTGGCAGAGGAAGGAAAATCCTCTAAAACATATACATACATATACATATGAAGCACTTGTTTTATATGTACATGCACACACGCATGTGTCTATATCTATACCAGGACATCCCGCCTACAGTTGTCACAATTAGGCACAATTCAGAAAATTGAAAAAGATGTACTGATATTTTACACGGAATGAGCTTCACCCTCTGTTTCATGGAAAATATAAAAACATATGTGAGATTAAACTTCCAAAACCTCATGATTAAAACATCCAAGTATCACAACCAGCTATTTCTTGCAGTAAGTGAAGGATGAACGTTTAACACTGAACTGATCTCAGCTGTCAAACAAATAAATGTGAAATTGACCTGATGAATTGATCAGCTGACGCTGAAATGTTCCCAAGTGTCAGAGAGCCTCCGTCACACAGTTACTGGGTTTAAGTAATGTTGTGCTGTTTACAAAGAGAGAAAAGATGATTGCAATTTAAAATATTTAAAAATAATGTTTATTTTCTTGTGTGTCTTTGGCCAGCTCTTCTAAATTCGGCACAATTACGGAAAAGAATCTTTGCGTAAAGATCTGGGTTTTGGTACGACCCAAAATCATGCGATCTGCTCTGAACCGTCCCAGGGGGGAACTTGATGTTTTATTCTTGTGCAAAGTACTTAACCTGGATCGCTTGAGTAAAGCATCCCAAATATATAAATAGGCATAATTGTAAAAATCATGTCTGCTGAGCAATGATAATAATAATATTGTGAGATAAGGAAGAAATGGAACAGCGGGGGTAGCATGATGGGATATACAGTACGAGCGTGTTAATCCATGCACTCAGATAGACAGATAATATCGTAATGTTTTGACATTTAACAATGGCAGGAACAATGTTGCACGCCAGAAGCCAGCTATGAAGCCGGGGTCAGTATTGTTGCATGACTTTTAGAACAGCTCCTGAAAGATAAAAGTATATTTTAATACATTTTGTTTTCCAGATACTTATGCTGGAAAGCTAGTAGTCATTTTACTTCTTATTCATGTGATAGTTTTTTTAGAAAATTGAGTGTCCCCTTATGGGGACTAAATAGGTGGTCCCTACAACGTCAAAATTTGGCGCACACAATGTAATATATACATAACCCACACCACGCACACACACACACACACACACATACAATCACACGCCATGGGCAATTTACAGGTACCAGTTCACCTTTTTTAGAGAATAAATAAGGATATGGGTACAATCATCCACATGCATATTTTTTAAAATAAAATAACAGAAACACCCTGCTTACAGGACAGATTTGACTGGTATCTGGTTTTCATGTACATCGAATGTGACGCTGAGTTTTCTGTGAGGAGATGTTGGCGTTAGCATCTATCATGGGATGAGGAGCAGTATTTTGGGCCAGGTACAAGCACGGCATGCCAACGTGTCCTAATTTACATAAATGGATTGAATTACGCCCATTGACATGGAAACTAATTCTTTAAAGTGCAGGATTAAGCTGCATTTGATATTGGCTGTTATTTCTGGCAGTGCAAACTGTTGTTAACGATGTGCTCTGCTTCAACTCTGACTCACATCAATCTTCTGCAAACTTCCACATCTCGTTTTGTCTTATGGTACGGAAGATTCATTACATCATAAAGTTATTTTTGTTCAGCGGCGTTTAAAGATTCCAGTAACTTCTGTCATTAATCACTCATTTACTGTGATGCTTGAAATACTGTGAGAGAATAATTACTTTAAGTATTGTGCCAAATGGTAACGTGCCAAATGGTAGCCACTACAAAGTGGGTTTGGAAAAATACTTAATACTGCAGTTTATGCAGAATTTTGCAAGATGTAATGGTATTCTGCGATTTCTTTATAAGATACATGGGTAAATGTCTGAATATGTGGATGAGACGCTTTTCTGTTCTGAGATACCTAACCTTTAAAAACTGTAAAATAGAGGCAAATCCACTATGGCGAATAGCACGTTATTCATCAGGTTAGTGAACATTAATGAGCGTGCCTTACTTGCACTCATTAACCCGTATACTGCCCTGTATACATCATTGCAGCATGTAACTCCCTGAATCAGTTTTTTTTTTATCATTTTCATTTGTAGACTTGGAGAATTTCAAAGCCCAGCTGAGAAGTAGCGTCTCAGTACGCGAAGGACAAGGCGTGGTGTTGCTGTGCGGACCCCCCATGCACTCTGGAGGTAGGGCTAACAAAATGACTATTCAGGTGGGGGCGAGGGGCGCAGCTAATAAGTGACTAAGATGGTAAGATGTCTCTCTCACCCTGTATGAATCTGTTCTTCACAGACATATTTTACCCTTTGTCTAGTGATTTCATGATTTTTTGCCCCAAAATAATGGTACAGAAATGCAGGAAAATGTGTTAAAAATGACACAAAATGTTGTTGCTTTATATTTTGCTTTTTTTATAATTATAAAATAAGTGGCGTATGTATATGCACATGCATGTTTGGCTTTCTTTCCAAAATTTGCCATACCATGGTATGATTTTATTTCTAGTGCCAATGATGACTGGGAGTTTTCTTGCCTTAGCTAACCAGTTCGCCTGCTGATTGTTTAAAGGCTTTCAGTTATGCAAGAACAAACTGAAATGCACTGATTTGGTAAACGAAACCTAATCTCCTACAAAGCATATTATACCAACTGGCTTCCAGAATAAATAAAAAATGTCAGTTATATGCAGCCACAACAAAGTCGCCCTACTGGCAGTGCTGCTAGGGGTTTCAGCAGTGACCAATCAGCTTGCTCGAATACGTTGTCACAGCAACAGCTACTAAACTGTGCTTTTTGCCCAAAGATGGTGAAAGCAGAGTTGACTAAACCAAACTGAGCCAGAAACGTTCTTGTGAATAAAAATGTGATATTTATTTATTTTACTTCCTTTTTATACAGAATTGAGATTTAAGACATATGTTGTTTGTTAATTTGTTCATTCATTAACTAATCCATTCATTTGATTGACAGAAGCCTAGTTCTATTGTTTTATGTGATCTGAAGTCTGAATTGAAAAATATATAAAATCACACCATACACACTAGTATTTTTTTTTTCCAATTGATCCCATTCATTCAATTAGAGCTAAACCTGTTGGAAAATGAAAGGGTGTTATCCTCAGATTGAAGTCTCGACCCAATTCCAAGCCAATCCAAATTCAGCAGGGTGCAATTTCAGCCAAGATTAACTAATCATGTGCACAGTAATCCCAACTCAAATTTAATGTAGGGATTTGGCATTTAAAACACAAACCCTAAGAAAAAAATACAAATATGCTGGTGGAAGAAATGTTGATGCACTTAATTGATTGGGAAAATGTAGACAAGTCCTTTGTATCTGTGTGCATTTTTGTCTGTAGATTCCATATACATAGACACAGGAGATGTGCTCTTGCGCTTCTCTTTATCACACGTATTTACATATGTAAATAATGCTCACCTGCCATGTATTAGGCACCGGGAGGAAGTGCTCTCTCCCACAGCCAATCGATCCACCCAGTGGGTAGCTGATGTGCTCGGATGCGATTATAACCACCCCGAATATGACAGTTGGTGTGAATCACATCATAGCCGCCAGTGTGAAATGCGTGCTGACAGCCCTCTACTCAGAGACTGTAACGTCTCCTGCAGCTTACACTCTATCAGATCTCCAGTACGTCGTTTCTGTCACTCACTGAATGCAGAACTCATTGCTAATGCTTCTGGAAATGCTACTGCATGCATGTTCTCTTTTACCTTAAGGTTATTTCAGCCATGATTTACCTATACATGTCAAAGAAATTCCAATAGATTGTTTTATATGCCCCGGAATGTATTGTAGATTTTTTTCTAGTATTATTTTGATTAAATAAGGGTGCATTCTCTGGCGTGTAATGTGGTATCTTAATGGCCATCAGTCCAGCCCACATAATGAGGTTGTACATTTCTATAACACTATTTATGGTCATATCTGCTGTAGAAGGAGATTCAGCCTTTAGCAGAATAATGAGACTGAACTGCTTTCAGCTTCGGTGGCCTGAATCCCAGGATGTTAAGGGTCACTTTTCACACTTACATGACCTGTGAGAGAACAAGAGTGACTTTGTCCACCTCATAGCTTCTGGGACACCAGTCTCTGTTAGGGTAGCCTTCCTCGGCGAAGCTCCTTCTCCCAGGTCGCTGCACTGCTGCTCTCCACGTGAGTGACGCAGGCGTGGAACTTGCTGTAACAAACAGGGAATCCTCAGCGACCCCTGGATGTGGGCCAGACCCTGTCCTAGGCGAAGGCGGCCATTGTAATCCATTCACCTCCCACCAGAGTTATCAGCCATGTCCACCGAGCCTTCCGTCCTCCCTGAAAATACACATGAAAAGGAAATACTGACATTCAAAATTCTTATTACGCATGGGCTGTACGTTCTTATATGAATATGTAAGGCTTTACATTAACTGCACCTTCATAATGTCTTTATAATGCATTCATAGAACATTTATAAGCAGCAAGTAAGCATACAGCTTGCATGTACATCAACAACAAACATTATAATCATATAATGTGTGTTATTAATGTATACGAAAGCTGTTACGGTATATTAGAATGCTAATGTTTACTTACGTGCTGCACTGAATCTTCTGTGAAGGCATAATGAATGCATTATGAAGGTGCACTTAATGTAGAGTGCTACAAAATGCATTGTATGCACAGAAAAGAGTCAGCGTTACAAAATAAATTCATTACAGGTTCAGAGTGGAGAGTCTGCAGTGTGTCAGTTTACGATGTTCATGCTTTCCTTTAACTGTAACAGTTTACTGTTACCGTTCTAATAACATTACTATTATGTGTACCATGCACTAAACTGTTATTCTCAAGTAATGTAATAAACTAGTGTTTAATTTCTTCCTTTTCTGACTCAGAGCTTAGTTTCTCTTGGGTGTTTAATGAATACCCAAACTTCATACAACAAGACAGCCGACGATTTGTATCACAAGAGACGGGGAACCTCTACATTGCTAAGGTGGAACCATCAGACGTGGGCAACTACTCCTGCGTGGTGACCAACTCCATCACCAAGGGGAAAGTCCTAAGCTCTCCTACCCTACTGACCTTGAGGACAGACGGTGAGGTCATTTTTAGTCACACGTCCTCAAGATCACAGCATGTCCTCTTGACAAGAATCCATGGAGTAAAAAAATATTACACAAGTCCTACATCGTCCGTGAAGTACTGTTTTCTTTAATGTGCACAAAAGATAAAGCACACACTCAATCCTCTTGAAGACTCTTTGTGTTGCGTTTGTCATGGGCTCGCGAGGAGCAACAGAAACATATTCTTGCAGTTTATTTAAATATTTACCGACAGTCTAAAAGTTACCCAGATATGAATCTCTAATGAAGTAACAACGGCACCTGCTTTATAAATTATGGGTGCATTTGTCTGTATGCTTTTAAGGTGTCCAGTAAAGAGTCACATGATTCTTGTCGTTATTCGTATTATTAGTTTTATTATTATTATTATTATTATTATTATTATTATTATTATTAGTAGTAGTATTAGTATTGTTATTCCTTTTTGCTTCATCTTATATAACACAGTCGACTCTGTGTTTGTCACGTTTATTTTTATGCCTCTGTTTATCCTCGTGTGTCTCATGTTCTTTTCATTGTAGGAGCGATGGGTGAATATGAACCAAAAATTGAAGTTCATTTTCCTGACGCCGTTCCTGCAGCCAAAGACTCTGTGGTTAAGCTGGAGTGCTTTGCTCTGGGAAAGTAAGTTACATGCAGCATGCTTACCGACAGTGAGTGTGTTTTTTCCCCTGCAGTCCTTCAACCTTGGGCTGATGGGGGCCATTTCATATGTTTCAAGTAGTTCCTTCATCCACTTGTATGAAAGAAATGCCATTTTCTCGGCCTGCTGATGGCCGTGTGTAGGTTCTTCATGCATCTTACTAGATTCATGCCTGCTTATGATCAATAGCAATTAGAAGAATCATTTGTCGATATTTCAGCCGGAAGTTCCTTTGCGATCTTGGGTTTTTCACTCAGGATCTTGGCTGAGGTCGGGATTATGAACTGGATGCTCTGTGAAGTAGGTCTGTGGAGTGATATCAGTAAGCACGATGCCTTATTATAAAGCAATAGTTTGGGAAAGAAATAAAAATCAGATGCAACCTTTATGCTTGACTGTTATTGTGGCAGGCTGGGTAATATTGTGTTCCATAGCAGGAAAGTTTTATTAATGACACCCTTCCTAATAGGTTTTATAGGGTACATATCTCCTTGAAGTGTTTACTTGTCTTTCTGTCTGTCTATCTGTCAGTCTGTCTGCCCTTCTGTCTGTCTGTCTACCTGCCTGCCTGTCTGCATGGCCTTCTGTATGTCTGTCTGTCTGTCTGCCTGTGGTCTGTCTGCCTGCCCTTCTATCTGTCTACCTGTCTGCCTGTTTGCCTGTCAGTCTGTCTACCTGCCCGTCTGGCTGACTGCCTGCCTCTCTCTCTGTCTAGCCCAGTCCCTGAAATCACCTGGAGGAGAGTGAATGGGGTCCCATTTCCCAGCAAGGTGAATGTGAAGAACTCTGGTGCTGTCCTAGAGATTCCCAGCTTTCAGCAGGAAGATGCCGGGACATACGAGTGCACGGCCGAAAACAGCCGGGGAAAGAATACAGCGCGTGGCCGCCTGACATTTCACTGTAGGTGCCTCGAGCGTCTGCTGACGGTCAAAGGGAGCCATCTGTCACCGTGGGGGTAGAACTTAAACTGAACTGACAAATGATATATGATCCAATAAGTCCCTGATTTATGAGTTGACATTTGCTCTTCTGAATATATGTGTGTGTGCAGAAGCGTCTGAGCACGCATGCATGTGAAGTAATCGTGTCCAGTAACTGTTCCGCTTCCCCCGGTCACATGACTGAGGAAAATAAAGCTCTTTCCTAATGGAAGTTGACATCGTGCTGCCGTGAAGAGCACCACACGTGTTAACAGATGACAGCGACGCTGAGCTACTTCCGGGCAAGTGCCCTCGAAATGGGGCTGCCACAGCCTCAGAGGGGAACAGCAAAGGCCTGTGATTTATAGTGTGTTTTGTTGCAAAACAAAGTGGCATTATAATGCTCCCATTGCTGTGTAAGACAGATGAACGCTCTCATAAGGAGACGGCAGGTTGCCCCAGGACAAAATGGCTGTGTCCTTTGAAAGGGGGAAGTCCTTTAACTGGCCCAGAGACTGAATTTCTGCCCAGTAGAAGCACTCAAACCCCCAGCGGCCGGAACATGATGGTGCCGCTGGTCCGTGGCTGAGTTTGCTCACCAGGGCAGCCGGTCAGAGCCGCCTTTTTTGCTTTTCCCGCAGCAAAGCCCCACTGGATCCAGACGATGCAGAACACGGCTGTCTCCGTCGGGACTGGCCTCTACTGGGAGTGCAAGGCCAGTGGGAAGCCAAAGCCGTCTTACAGCTGGCTGAAGAACGGGAAGATCCTCGCCTCCGAGGTAACGAACCCTGAAGAAATTAACGTGAAACGCCACTGACCATCTCCAGAGGCAGATTCTGCTTCTGCTGTCACCTCATTCTGCTTAGTTCACACTAAATCCAAAAATGTGCCAACAAGCTTAATATTCTGATTTCAGCAGGTATTCTCCCTTATGCTTCCTTACTGTTACAGCTTACATGGTTATCATGTTATGTCCCTCAGATAATTTCAGCTTCACTAACGCAGGGCTGCATCTCTGTCTCTCGGTCTCAGGGAAGGCTGACGATTGAAAATGGAGTTTTGTCTATCTCCTCTTTGGACCTGTCAGACGCTGGGATGTATCAGTGCATCGCTGAAAACAAACATGGGACTATTTACTCCAGTGCTGAATTGATGGTCTTAGGTAATGTTATCTCTTCACAGGTCTATTTCCCACTTGCTAGTGCCTCACTACTAAATTATAGAAATTCTGAGGCATCTCCCCCGAACTTTAACTCAACAGCTCCGAGGCTCTGTCAGGTTCCGCTTAGGGAACGTCTGAAGGCTTCTCTCCCGAATTCTTGTTATTAACTTCAATTCATTGCAGTTTCAATGGGTACAAAGTGGAGAAAATTAATTTTTCTTGTCTCACTGATTGATTTTTGGATCTAATGCATTGCAAATGATGCGCAGGCAGCCGGCAGATGAGATGTTGACAATTTGCAAAGACTCTGTTTGCCTGTCAGATGAAAGCGAGGAAGCCTCTCTTGTCAAGATCCTAAACAGAGGCTCCTGCCTGGCAGAGGCTGCCTATTTCCATTGTGAACCAAAGATAAAAGGCGGCCCATAAATAACTTGGAAAAAGCTTAATGAGGACGGTGATGTGATGTGGAGCCTTGCTTCTGCTTCTTGAAGTGAGGGACGCCCCGGAACGGCCTGCGTCTCACTGGGGGTCTGCCTCGAGTCAGCCTCGGTGACACGCTGCCTCCTTAAATTCTCACTGACGCGGCTCATGACCTCGCCTCCCCCTCCTCCTTCTGCAGCCTCGGCGCCCAGCTTTTCCCGCGACACACTGAGGGCGGTGCTGAAGGCACGCACAGGAAGTGAGGTCGTTCTGGAGTGCAGGCCCCAAGCTTCTCCCCAAGCTATTAAACTCTGGAAGAAAGGGAATGAGGTCTTGCACCCCAACGAGAGGTAATTTACGATATGATGATTGATACCATGCAGTTATCCCAGTGCTTATAGGAAGTTTAACCATGTTTAATATCAGTGACAAAAACAGACTGAGCACTTTTAATGGGAATATTAACCAACGTGCTGCTGTGCGTGTTTTTGAAGAAAAGTCTTAGGGTCTTTTACATTAGAAGTAATTCATAAGATTTGACTGTTGCATTTCACTGAAATGTAAACAATCATATAGTAATAACAGATGAAAAAGATCAGTAATTAGCTTGCTGACTTCAGCAGTGGCCAATTTGGCGACATAGAAAATATACGAATCATAAATATATTTAATTTTAGTTAATATTTAAGTCATGCTACTTGTCATATATACATTTACAATATGTTTGAACTGAAACTCTGAAACTCTTAAAACTGTTTTATGTTGGAATATAATATTTGTAAGGCTTTTTATATCATCTCAGTCCATTTACTCTGAATATCTAAAAATATAATTCCTGGAGGGAGAGTGGAAGTCTTTTAGTCGACTGTCTTACCGATACCCCCCCCCACACCCCCCCCCCCCCAATCTTTGGTTCCTTCTTGGCCCCGCATTTGGAGATACCACTGATTTGCTGGAAGCTAAATTTAAGAATGGAATCCCATTAAAGCCTTGAGTTTAAAAATGCGCAGAGTAAGATATCCCCTGCCGAAATCAGACAAGGAGCAGGGCAGGTCATTCTGTTTTTTTAAGCAGTGGTGTTCTGAGGAATTATTCACAATCAATGAAAGCTTTTAAAATACAACATCTGCGGGACGTACTCAGAATATGCGATACGCTGTCGCAGAGCTGCAGAGAGTACAAGGCTGTTGCAAAGGTATTGCACCAATAACATGTAAAGAATATACAAGGCACTATATATACCAGATATCTTAATAAGAATCTCGCAAGCTCATAAAAAATAATTGTGACACACAGCATTTTCCATTCAGGTCCAAACTAATTTTTGTTTGATTTAAACACACTTGATTACTGGGAACCTTCAGGTATTTTCTAGCACAAATGTAGTGTCTCCGGTAAGTAGGAATGCCAAAGGTTCGACTGAGTCCAGAGCCACTCTTGTCTTTTCCAGGATTTCACTCTATCCTAACGGAACCTTAAGGATCTCGAACGTGACCCGGCGGGATGGCGGCAGCTACACCTGTATCGCGCGGAACCAGTTTGGAACTGCCAGCACTACGGGAAGACTGCTGGTCACTGGTGCGTCGCACTGCAGCGCTTTTTGATGTTAGCTGTTCATTGGCTCATTTGCCAAGTGTGGTTTAAGTCACAGTCATCTAAGCATTGCTAAGAGAGGCCACTTCATTTAGCATTAAATGCCTGATAAAGGAAAGTATGCAGGTTAGTCATGAAATACATTTAATAAGAATAATGGCACTTTCTGTTACATTATAATGTATTTAAAAATTGCCAGTGATCCTGACATTAGAAGACGGATGGATGGAAGTATGGATGGATGGATGGAGGAATGGATTGATGGATGGGTGGATGTACAAGACTATCCACCATCCAACTGCATATCCTGTACATTTTTTCTTTGTTTAATACTTTATATTTTGTACTGTCCTCCTCCTACTACCTATCGTGCTATAAAAAGTTTGAATATCTATGAATTATACGGCAAGTAATGTCTGTGCAGTTATGGTAGAATAATTTTAAAAGAAAACTTGCCAAGATGTGTTAATGATAGGCTGTAGTAATTGTTATTTTGGCCATTAATCTAGCAAGCACGTGAAAGTCTCCTGTCCTTTTGCACTGATTTAGAATGAAGTGAGTATTTGAATCCTAATCATGAAAAGGCAGTAAATCCTGGACTGACTTTAACGCGGAGCGGAGGCAGTGTGACCACGCTGCTCTGATGCCGACTCGGCCGTTTGCTGAGCTGCTGTTTCATCCCACAAGGTCGTAGCTCTGCTCTGAGACCCTCATGCGTATCTCTTTCATATCCTTACCTTTCATCCTTTCATATCTGCTTTCTATTAATGGGAGCGGCGTCCCAGGGGACCCACACCCCAAACGCTTCAATGTAGGTTACAGTGGACTTGTGGGCAAATCAGATAAGCATCCTGCACACGAAAATACCTTCCAAACCTTATTCATACCTGCTTGAGATGGTTTTAATGTTTGCTTACTAAATTATGCAGTCTGCAAGTTTATTCAGGGAAGGAATCAAGATGAAAAGCCTCAAAAATCTGCATATATTAACAACAACAATATTTTTCAGTATTTCTTTATTTGTTTGTGTTTATATTTATTATTATTATTATTGTTATTATTATTATTATCATTATTATTATTTACTAACACATTCTGCCTTTAAGATGCCAGCGGGGTTAGAATATTTGACTTAAGGACAACCCGACTTCCATAAAGCCTATATATAAAAAATTCAGGCCAAATGCGATGATTCATAATAACAAACACAAATGCTACCTTGATGATAACAAACACAAACGCTACTTTGATGATAACAAACACACACGCTACCTTGATACTAACAAACACACATGCTACATTGATAATAATAAACACAAACGCTACCTTGATACTAACAAACACAAACGCTACCTTGATACTAACAAACACACACGCTACATTGATACTAACAAACACAAACGCTACCTTGATACTAACAAACACAAACGCTACATTGATACTAACAAACACAAACGCTACCTTGATACTAACAAACACAAACGCTACCTTGATACTAACAAACACTAACGCTACCTTGATACTAACAAACACACACGCTACATTGATACTAACAAACACAAACGCTACCTTGATACTAACAAACACAAACGCTACATTGATACTAACAAACACAAACGCTACCTTGATACTAACAAACACAAACGCTACCTTGATACTAACAAACACAAACTCTACTTTGTGGCGCTCATGAACATCACATGGTTTCAGCAGTTTGTCAGCTCCTGGTACAGCACAGTACCGCATGCAGTTACTTTCATTTTTACTCTATAATAATAATAATAATAATAATGATTATTATTATTATTATTATTATAGTCATTATAATTATTATTATCATTGGTTATCATTGGTATTTTGAATCATTCCCAAAAATTCGGCTTAAAGACAGTTTTAGAGAACGGATCTTGTTCATAACCTGAGAACTGCCTGCATATCCACCTGGCATTGTGTTGAGGAATTAGACGTAACATTCATGATACTTATTTTCAAATGGCAGGACATTTATTTCTAAAATATTATTAGCATTTTCTTGTATTTTCTCATATTTTTCTCGTATTTTTCCCATATGATTGTGGACCATATGATCTGGTTTATTGTCACAATAATGGGACTGTGATTGTCTGGTTGTGTATCAGCCATATAATAAAGGGCATTATTATAATATAGGTGATTATTATTGCAGGGTGTTCTTTGTTGTGCTGCTGTCTTTAATCTCCAAGCTTACATAATGACGCAGGACTGTGCTACTGTAGCATGGCACTATACTACTGAGAAATGGGTTTCTGTTATTTTTAAAATATTTGTTAATACTTGGCAATCCTTGACAGACACTGATAAATCGGTCATTTTCACATAGTTAGCTAGGAGGCCATTTGTTTGTTTTCTTTTTTTTCTAGAATCCCAATTGCTTGTTTTTTACAAAATCTCAGACAGAACAATACAGAATAAAATGCATGAACTCCTTATGTCCTGTCAGGGGAAATCCATAAACTAACAGCACAAATATTCTGGCATTTGAACCCAAGAAGAGTGGCTCAGTGGTCGGCACTGTAGCTGTGCACCTTCAGGGTTATGGGTTCAATTCCCGTATTAGTGTGTGTGTGCATGTGTGTGTGTGAGAGATGTATATATATCCCATTTTGGGGACATCCTGCAATGTGATAAAATCTGCTATTTTGACATTGTTGGGACCATTTTTTGATCCTCACAAGGGGAATCTCAATTTTATAAAAATCTGCGACTGCAATTCAAATGCGCAAAGTCCTGCATTTTGTTTGGTTACTTTTGGTTAAGGTTAGGGCTGGGTTTAGGTTGTCATGTTGGGGTTAGAGTTTGTCCCATTGAGGTGAATGGAGAGTACCAAAAAGATGCAATTACAAACGTGTGTGTGTGTGCCTGTGTGTGTGTTGGGGGGGGGGGGGGGGTGAAATGATTTACCGTTACTAATTATACTTGCCATTGACATAATTTTACTGGAGAAATATGACAGAAAGAGGCTCTGTTTCTCTTCCTGGCACAGAGCCCACGAAAATAATCCAGGGGCCGAACGACATGGAGATTATAGTCGGCGAGAGCATCGTGTTGCCCTGCCAGGTAGCCTGTGACCCAGTTCTCGATGTGTCCTTCTCCTGGGCTTTCAACGGACAGCTGATTGACTTCTACGAGGAGGTGGATCATTTTGAGAGAGTGGGAGGGGTGAGTCACTCATGGCTGCAGGCCTGTTCCTACTATTTTAACTTTAATTAGCCGAACTCCCGCTGCTCGGGAAAAAGCGGAGAATCTGCGTGTCATTCATGTCTAATTACCGGGCCGACAAAGTTCGGGAAGTGAGCAGAAAATGAAGACGGGGCAGGCTCTGGGGGGGTTTCAGAGAACATAAACACAATTTATGGAGACCCGCGATCTTATAAAACTCGCTGGAAAACTATTTATTATACCTATCGTCACGGCTTTAATATGTATTGTTTACAACTTAAATTCATTGCATGAGGATAAGGGAATCACGTCTAGCAATAAAATGCCACAGGCATGTTTCATAAGGAGTTCTAAGCTCAGTGGTTTTGGGGACTTATGAATTGTATTAATTTTCCGGGGAGCCCTTCAGCTACCTGACTTTATTAAAATATGAGGTTCATTCTATGAGCTTCAGCCGTGGACGTTCTATCGTGCATACTTGTTCTCTGCCTGCATGCCTTTCCTGTATGAAGATGCTCAGATCCGAATGTCAAGTGCCGTCAAGAGGTTGTAGAACAAACATCAAAGCAACGATAATGGCTGTGCTCTGTGTGCGGAACCGAGACTGAAATAGCACGTGGAGCATTGTCTGAAATGTCCTTTTTACTACTAATGCCTTCTCTAGCATAATGAAGTAAATTTGTCATGAATTAGATTATAATAAGAGACAGTGACCCAAGACAATGGCTCAGAAAAACAATAATGTACTGTACTATTGTTTACTGAAAATGTAATCCTTTTAGTAGAGAATAAAATAATGTGCTCCAATTTTGCCTAATGAGAATGCCCGTACAATCCCAGTAAAACCGAGTTTTGTTCTTTTGTCTGTTAATGGAGAGTCATCCTTTGGAATTGCAAGAATTTTACATTGTGTCTTCGACATTTAACATTCAGTTTTTCATTTTAGGAAAATTAAAAAGAAAACGGATGATACAAATAAAAAAATGAAATGCTCATATATGCACAAGAACACACACTTGGGTGCCTGTCTAAGAAGCATACAGTAAATGATGATGATATAATCATGACATTGCTGCTTCAGGATGATTTGAGATGACTTAGTGTCATGTTGTTGTCCATACAGCCAAGCAGACATCGCCGTTCCGAGTTAGTGCATCCGAGATCTCTTTACGGTGTGTGTGCGTCTGTATGTGAGTGTGTGTACTTGCTCTGCAGTTGATCCCCTTGTCCAGAGGCTTCAGGAATCAATCTCAGCCTCTAGGCTTGTCCAGTGGGCTCCACAGGGAACCCGCGGGCATGGATTTTAAAATGTAATTTTAAAATAATTTTTCCAGGCCCTGGATAAGTTTAGGAATTGTTGGACAGAGAGGAAAAGTTATGGAAAAGTTTTGGAAACTAGCCTTGTTCATTTTTTCCCGCTTCGTTCCGCAACGCGCTAACAGAAATGTACGAGTGGAAATCAATAGTAGACTACCTTGGTAAACATCCGTTCCCACGCAGATTTGGCATATTTTACATCGCTGCTTTTATGCTCGTTATTCCAGTTTTTATGGTTTTATTTATTTATTTGCGCGCATTTGATTTTTTTTGATCAGTTTCCCGTTTTTGACTCTTTTTGACTCTCGTTTTCGTTTGCCTCTACGAATCATCATAAGGTACATAAAATTGTAATATTTAGATTCATTTTCTTAATAATTGAATGCTATTTGCACATTGACGAAAGTCCTCTATGTTTATTTGTTAAGCAGATTGGCTATTATCGTGCCGAAAATTGCAGCATTACTGCCGTGCCGTATGCTGGACGCAGAGCGGAGACAGAGTAGCGGCAGTCAGGAAATCGGGGAATATGGGGTATAATAAAAAAAAGAGCATACAAGAAAACACACAGTGATATTAAAATGACCGGACTGGGGAAACAAACTGAAAAGTGGACTAAATACAGAGGACAAATGACAACAAGCAGAAACGTATAGGGATTCCACACGGGGTTAACAAGGGGTGTGTGGGGCAGGACAATTACTATACTTACTGCATACATCATTGAGTAAAACAAACTTGTGGGTTTTCGAAAAAAAATTGTGGTACTGGAAAAGTTTTTGAAAAGTTTTGAAAAGTTTGGAGGTTAACTGTTCTACCTTTGATCCTTGTACTAAACCTGAATGGTCTTTATGAGAGATACATTTGTAACATTTAACAGTTGTCTGAAAGCAGTTATCCTACATCCTTGGACTGTAGGGGGAAACTAGAAAAAATAACCCAAACATGAGAACATCCACGCAGTTACATAGCCTGTGAAGGCAGTCAGGCTCGGATCCAAGAGGCCGAGCTTTGCGTATTGTCTTGTATGTGTAGCCGCAGAATATTTCTATTTTGGTAGGAGTGTCTGCCAAGCAAGTGAAATTGTGCTGTATATCACACTTGCACGTGTTCACTGGGAGGTGGAAATGGCTTCTGGTACAGTGGGATTGGTGTGAAAACAGAAAGCCAGACAATTGGCTGTGCATTATCTCTGCTTTGGCATTGGATAATTGGACACAATGAGTTTTTTCCCTTTAGGAAATATGAAAGGTGCTTGCCGTACACTTTGGACCATGATCTGTGACCTTATATCTGTGTGGCACTGCGTTCTGCAGTGCCCCAGTGATCTTCACTGCAGTGTCGCATTTTAAGCTGACTTTCCTGCCGTAGTTCTGCCCGAACTGCCCGTCACTGTTTGCCTCCCTGCCGAACAAAACAGCTTGATGGTTTGATAGTTTAGCTAACGATACCAGCTTATGGTTTTCATACTAGCTGGTTTAGCTGGTCATAGCAGCATGCTCAACTAGTGACCGCCCCAGCCAAACCCTCGAACGTGACCATCTTAGACCAGCTAAGACCAGCTAAACCCAGCTACCAACATAACCTGGTTTTCAGTTGTTCTTTAAAGCAGTACTGGCTTTATTTGACTTTTAAGGAACATCTGTGGAACTACAGTGCGAGTGTAATCACCTTTTTGTCCAACTCTGTGTAATTATCAACTTGTTAACAGCTCGTTCTCTGTTACCTAGCTTGTTTGTAGGTGTCCATTTGAAACCGGAGGGGACCGTTATGAATTTATCAACAACCACCAGCGGGATTCATATTTTTATTGTTATGGAGTAAGCTTTGTTTTTCATAGATGTCACAGACATTTGCAGTAATTTCCAAGCTTGTTCAAGCTCTGGCACGTAAAAGTCGCAATTAAACACATTTTCTGTTTTCAAGGCTGCTGCACCGAGAAGGAGCCCATGCCTTTATTCCAGCTCTGGCTCTGTTTATCTGCATTGTGTCATTACTGTGTTACTCTGTCTAAAGCCAAGTGTCTTTTTCTTCTTTTATAATTTGAAAATATTATATTTCTTTTCATGTTCTCCGTACTCTGTCTGCTCGCGTGGGAAAATGTGGCCTGTTTTCTGTCATTTTACTTATTTTGCCCACATATATTGATGATAGATTCTTGACACTTAGGCTGTTTCAGGAGATTTGATGATTCGCAACATTCAGCTGCGTCACGGTGGAAAATACGTCTGCATTGTCGATACGGATGTGGAGAGCTTGTCATCTGCTGCAGTCGTGGTTGTGAAAGGTAAGGGATCCAACTTCAGAAAGAAGCCCTCTCCTCTCCACAGTCACTTGCACTAAAAGAGCCACAAGATCATAATCGAGTTTCTTTTTTGCGACATGAGTAGATTTCACAACACCAAAAGAAAATGACCAGAGTGAGCGTCCAAAACAGTAAATGAAGATTTTATTTTGCATAGACATTATGGGGTGAAACTGAGTGTGAATCTGTGAAAAAGAAATTGCTGGTTTGAAACATTTAAATAAAAATGAGTAATAAATGAATAGAATGAACATTAGTGAGATGTCTATTGATGGTACTATAACTCTGTGGGGAATTGAATCCCAGCCTCGCTTTGTGTGTGGAATTTGCACGTTCTGTCTCTGTCTTGCAGATTCTCTCCCAAAGCTGTTAGTCTGATCGGTAAAATCTGTAACTTTACCCATAGTGTGTGTGTGTACATATATGGATTTTGCTTATATTACATTGTCGGGAACAAATATCCCAAAGAATATAATAAAAACCTGTTATTTTGACATTGTGGGCACAATTTTTAGGTCCCCCAATGATCCTTGAATGCAAAAAACTAAAAATGCCAAAAGTCTCGTATTTTGTTTGGTTACTTATGGTTAAGGTTAGGGCTGGGTAGGAGTTAAGGTCGTCATGATGGGATGAGAGTTTTCCCCATAGAAATGAATGGAGAGTCCCCACAAAGATATAATTAAAAATGTCTTATCTGTGTGTGTGTGTGTGTGTGTGTGTGTGTGTGTGTCTGCAATCTGCAATGGACTGATGGCCTGGTAACCTTCTGCTCTGTATTGTCTGTAGCCTCCCATCCAGCCTTGTCCAGGATAAGTGACCGAATATGTTTGACATGATTAATGTAGCACCTTGAATTGGCACTATGTTGCTTTGCTTGATAATTTGGTTTATATTTTTAAAATAACATTTACAGGTGACAGTACAACACAAGGAAGTATCGAAGGTTTACAGTTTGTCACAGGGAAACACGAAAGCATAAAAATGCTGCATTGGGTCTTTGGAAAAGAGAGAACATGTGCGCCTGTCTTGGAAGTGGTCTAGGGAAATCAGCATCTCCAAGCATTAACCCCTTTTACGTCAAACGTCATTTTAAAGGTTTAAAAGTAGAGTCATAAATTATACTTTTAGAGCCTGAATTATTTCCCAGTTGAGCAGGAAATTGATATGTAATTATAGGCAGTCAAATAAGGTTAGATATTGCTGATGGAGTAGTGGAACGGCATTATGGGCCGTGGCTGCTGTGTCGACACTAACTTTGCTAATTGTCTGATTGAGTCAGGTCCCCCAGGACGCCCAGGCACCGTGGTGGTGGAGGAGGTGACAGACAGCACCGCCCAGCTTTCTTGGAGTCCTGGCAGAGACAACGGCAGCCCCATCACTGGATACATCATCCAGGGGAGCACAGCCTACACTGTGGGCTGGCAGCTGGTCAATACAGGTGACTGTGCAGGCCAGACTACATTATGGATGGATGGATGGATGGATGGATGGATAAAAAATCTAAAAAAATTTTTGCTTGATTGTCAGTCATCATTCTAGGTACTGAACGATTCAGTAAATATGCCTTTGATTAGGTGTAAGACCATGGTTAGGTTTTCCAAAAGAAAATCAAATAAGACTTTGATTTGAAATTAAGCTAGACATAGGTAGATAAACTTGAAATATGTTGTTCCTGACATATTTCCTTAATTGGCATTATCTGTGTGGCACCCCCCGCCATTCACAGTGCCCGAAACCATCGATGGGAATACGCTGACGGCCACCGTGGTGGATTTGAATGCCTGGGTGGAGTACGAGTTCCGTGTGGTCGCCAGTAACAGTGTGGGCATGGGGGAGCCCAGTGCCCCCTCCATCAAAGCCAGGACAGAGGATACCAGTAAGTGCGCCCTCCACATCACTTCCTTCACAGATCCCATGCCATTTACAGAGAAATCGGTTAATTCATTTGGAGTATAAATATTAGGGATGGGAATCACCAGTCACCTCCCGATATAATATTATCGTGATACTTAGGTGGCGATTCGATATGTGTTGCGATTCTGTACGTATTGCGAAAAAATGGAGTCGTCATACCGCGAAAACTTTATTCAGTAGCTGGGTGAACATGAGTAAACTCCTCAAAACCCAAAGGCAGCATTTAAACAGTGTGAAACAACTTTACACAGTAGTATAAATTATAACTTAAAATTATGAGTTAACAAAAAGCCACATTTGCTGTTGTCATGACATAAACTACACAGTTCTTATGTTTCCCAATTTCTTTGTCTATCTCAAGATGATGCCGAGTAACGTGTCTCGTATGTCCATCACATTACAACAGTACTCAATATCCGCAAGTTTGCATACATGACTTATGCCCAACTCCTCTTTACCGATTGATTTTTGAAAGCGAAAGTACCTCCATGCATTGAATTTGAACTGTGGAGGAGCAGCACATATCACTGCTATGTCATCCGCCATTCCTGTTATTGCTAAACAAAGTTAGAAAATAATTGTCTCCTACTGCATTGGATGCTGTACTGCCAGTCAATGTGGGCATAGTGTTGAGCAGGCCACCTGCAGGATGATAGAGAAACGACGTTTCTCCACCCTCAATCCAAACATATACAGATCACTTATAGTGATCACATCTTGTAAGGGTGAAATTGATTGCTATAAGGAGATGAGCATTACAACCGATTTTTTTTAATGGTAGTTTTGCTGCTGCAATTTGTCATTAAGAGAAAATAACTTTCTTTCTCCCACTATGTTTTTTGTGCACGCAGAATTAGCCTTGGGTTATCGCAAGGTGAAGTAGGGCGATCATATTTTGTCATGTTTAAAAAGACCAAAAACTGTAAATGGACTACTTCATTATAAATAGCAAATTGTTTGAACTGAATTTGTACAGGAATGATTCTGTCCCCAGCTTTTTCATTCTTGTAAGTGGTTGATCACTATAATCCTGGTCATTGTAACCATAACCACTATAAGCAATTTCCACTGTATAAATTATATAAAAGAATAAAAAGCAGATTCAGAGTTAGTGTAGTGATACATGAATCTCTACACAAAAGAATCACAATACATAAATTAATTGATTTTTCCCCATCTCTAATAAATATAGATGCATGTTTAAATAGTCTGGAACTCTATTATGCTGTTTATAATCTCTGTATATGTGGATGTAAACAAAAGCATCAGGTTGAATGACGAACCGTAAGCTTTTTGTTATTTAATTATGTAACGGGTACACACATCTTTTTATTTATGTGTTTTATTATTAGGTAAGTTGCCTTCTCTTCTCCAATCAATCTCTTAAGCTCCCTAAGACGGCCTACAGTATATGACATCATCATAATTCACAGCAAATATCCAGTGTGGTAAATAAAGGGATAAAGACACAGTATGCAGATATTGCAGCGATGTTTAGTGACACACTGTCACCTTGCTCTGCCTTCTCTTTGACATCACGCAGCCCCTGATACAGCGCCCTCTGATGTTGGGGGAGGTGGTGGCACTAAATCTGAACTGGTGATAACATGGGAGGTGAGCTGTCTTTCACACATTACTCTTGGTAATGAAATATTTCTTAATGGAACACGATTTACAGCCAAAGCTTGGTCAGCCCTGTTTGTCAGGTCCTGACCGCCGTGTCCGCCTGACCCTCCTGTGTCACCTGACCGCCGTGTCCGCCTGACCCTCCTGTGTCACCTGACCGCCGTGTCCGCCTGACCCTCCTGTGTCACCTGACTGCCGTGTCCCTCCTGTGTCACCTGACCGCCGTGTCCGCCTGACCCTCCTGTCTCCTCCCTGACGTGGTCATGACAGGCTGCGCCTGTTGCTTGTTGTCCCTCATTAATTAATTTGAGTACCTGTCTGTCTCCTCATCACTGGTCTGATCATCGACGTCGCTCCTCCTGTCTGCCCGCTTCCAGTTCTCCTCTCGCCCTCTCGTTTTGATCCCTCTGCTTTTTTTCCTGCCCCTGTTGGTTTAAGTTTAATAATAATGCTGTTTCTGTTATGCCAAACAACAGCCCTCGAGTCCTTTGTCTCTCCTATTGTAACATTTATTTTGTGTGCAATTCTAAAATTTTAAGTGATATTACCGAACACCGAATAGTCTTTGAATTCAGCCCTATCTGTGCTATGTTAATAAACATGTGATTAATGGTACATGATTTATAGCCAAGGCTACATCACTTCTGTTCTGATTTTTTTTTCTTTTTCATTTATTATTAATTTCTGTTTGTGCATGTTTGAGAAATTCCAACAGCAATATATTTGAATCATTGTAACAAAATATACAAGCTCATTTATACATTTATTTCATGTATAGAACTGCACAGAATAAGTCCTAAATTTTACACAACCAGCTAATACAGTCTGAAGTAAAATTACCACACAGAATAGTCTCAGATTGAGCATCACCCATGGTTTGTCAATGAATGCTATCATCAGTAACATTTAATTAAGCATTTTTGGAGCAATGGGTCCTAGGAACTGACTGAATAGTCATTTATTAATATTGTTATTTTTTTCTAAAACTTCTGGGGGAGAACGAAGTAGGGTTCTAAATACTGGGTCAGGGTGCCTCTGGGTTTTACTGGGATACCAGCTGCTGTTGCAAATTTGATGCCCTGTCACAAATATTACATAGCAGGCAATTTTTTCAGTTATTTGTGCCTGGTTTGTTTGGACTGGTGGCCATTTAAGTGATTCTGTGTAATGCTAATAAAGCGGACCAGAAGTATGTATGTATTAGAAAAGGCTGGAGAAAGACCAAGTAGCGAGGTAGCCATGAGTTGAAGTCACCCAGTCAGGGTGATGTAATGGTTTTATGGAGTATTTGGGTTGAGTGTTTGAAGATGGAGGTTAGATCCAGAAGAATGATACACTCGCCATCATCTTAGGCAGGGGGCAATCAAATATTTCAGTACAGCCAGCGGAGATTTGAAAACAAGCCCTTGGGTCAGAAGAAACAAGTAGAGCTGATAAGCAAGGCAATGATGGCGGTCACCACTGTAGCGTACTGCAGAAGACATTCCACTGTAGAGCACCGCAGAAGACGTTCCACTGTAGAGCACCGCAGAAGACGTTCCACTGT
>JABFEA020000130.1:16473787-16489248 GCA_019775915.2 Cyphomyrus plagiostoma | reverse complement strand
CCCCCCCCCCCCCCCCCCCCCCCCCCCCCCCCCCCCCCCCCCCCCTTGCTCAGATAATGCTCAAATGATACCTGTATATCAGGATTTTTTTGTCGGTCAGCGTGGAAATGGCTGCTAATTTCAGGGGATGGTGCCTTTCTCAAACCCCGGCTGTCTGATTCACCCCCACCGAGGCTGCATTCCCAGCTGTCCCTCACGCGATGCACTTCCTTTCAAAGTCAGATGAAAGCACAAGGAAATGAACCAAGGTGACGTGGCATCCCTGGCCAGCCGGCGGAAGTGGTGAGCTGACCGCTGCAGGCCCCTTACCTTCAAACAGCACTTACGCTCGGGCGGCCTATCTACTCCCTCACTGAGGCCTACGCTCATTGATTAGGCCTCAGCAGCAGAGCGAATGGGATATCGATCCTTCTTCCCAATTATCATGGCCGTCAGAATGCTGACGGCTGATTGGTTGACGTTGCCGTCGCAGGTGTTTGGTAGATTATGCTCTGATACGTCCTCTGTCTCTCTCGTCTTCCCTGTGTATTTCTTTTAGCTAGTCTTTATGAATGAAACCGCATAAAAAAATCTAAATACACTTCTGCGAAATGTGAGCATATTTACCATAAACTAGTCGTTTTATTTATGATTTGTGAATTCTCTCTGAATCATGTTTTCTTGTTATTGAAGATTTGCTGTATGTTAACCGTGTTGAAACTGCAATTGATTAGTGCATCTGTTCATTATTTTGGTGGGTTCAGAAATTGTAAAAGACAATGAGTTTGTAGTACTTACCATAATGAAGCATCAGAATGGGAGCATTTGTAATGTTTTCATTCATACTTTCTTAAAGGTCAAGTGTTGTTTAGGGATTTTTATAACGGAAATGACTCTTGTAACATAGTTTTTATTTATAATATGGGCATTTCTGAAGCATTATTTTGCAGTGATGTTATGGATTTTTATGAATTATTTAACTGCAAACAGCAATGTTCAAAGCAATGTGTGGACTGTACACCCACTGCATAATGGAGATTACCTGATACAGTCAGATGGAATTATCTGTCACAAAAAAACAAAGACCAAGCTTTTATATAAATCAAGGCCATATATAATAAGTAATTATGCAATATGCACGGATACACAGAATATAATTATGAAACCTGCACATGAAACCTTTTGAGAACTGTACAGTTTTTGGGACTAATTACTTGAACTTGATGTAGTAACCCTGCTCCAAATCTAGTATGGACATATAATATAGTTTGTCAGCTAGAATTCATTATTTTATTGTATTATTAATATTATTTTGCAGGATGTGAATTGCACATCTGATCTGTCCATCCATCTTGCAGTCCGTAGAAGGTTGTGGTGAGTTCTTAGATTTCACTTATTTATATGGCTAGATATGAGGTTACATTAAATCCCTAAACCGGTACTCAGCATAGCTGTCCATTCCTATCATTTGAGATACGTAAAATATCACTAATCATTACTCAAAATGCAATTTAGTTTATCAGGAAAGTATTCATACAGTGCATTGGTTTTTCTTCAAAATGTACAAAAATGTCAAATACACTCAGTATCCAGTTTACTAGGTACTCTTGCTCGTTAAGACAAATAGCCTGTTCCTGCGAGCAGCGAGTGATGTGGCTGCAACCGAATACATTACATAGTCACATAGGCAGGGCCGGGGGATTTAGTTACTGTCTAGCTAAACATTAGAACGGCTGAGACGCCTGATGTAAAGGGATTTTTGAATGTAGTGTGATTGTCGGTGCCAGACAATGGTTCTGTTTCAATGGTTCTAGCCAATCAGAAACCGGCACCACTAGGATATTACTGCTTGGCAGTATCTAATGTTTATAGAGAATAGTGAACAAAATAGCATCCAGTTAGTGGCCATTCTGTGGCTGAAAACACCCTGTTAATGAGAGAGGTTGCTGCAGTATGGTTAGACTAAGCTAAAAGGAAGTGTGAAAATGACAGCTCAGTACAGCAATGGTGTGCAGATTGGCTTCTCTGAAATCATAAGTCGTCTGCCTTTGGAGTGGTTCTAGCAGAAAAAGGGGGGTTCTACCCGGTACTAGCTAGGTGTACCTAATAAAGTGGGGCCTACTCAGTACTAGATAGGTGTGACTAATAAAGTGGGTCCTACCCAGTACAAGTTAGATGTACCTAATAAAATGACCACTGAGTGTATGGTACAGCACTAAATTGTTTTATATAGAAGTCTTAATTTCTTGTAAATCTAGAATCTAAAGAGTTTAAAAACATATTGATATTTTTACAACACTTGGCCTTTGATTTTAATACCACTGTATTAATTGACTGTTTTTGTTATCTCTATGAGATTAATGATTTAAAAGATCTTTTCATATTGAAAAGTTACTTGTCAGTCTTGTATACTAAAGCTGTGCATGCATTACGTTGTTTGGTGGATTTGTGTTGATTTTTTTACAAAAAAAAAAACTAACTAATAAAATGTTTAAAGTGACAAATTTTTATTCTACATGTGGATTATTTGGTGTAATTGCCAGACATTTTAATGACAATTTAGTACATTTTTGCCTCTTCTTCTGAACTCATTATTTTTTTTTATTTGCGCAGCTATCCAACGATACCAGACCTTTTTGCTTGTTTTGCATGATGATGCGCTGTTGCCAGTGTTTCACTGTGGAAGTATTTGTGGATAAAAAAGGCTAATCCCAAAATGGGATTTTTGCAGGGACGCACCACTTGATTGATCCATAATCATGAGACCTGGTCTAAAAATTCATAATGAACTCAGCCGTTATGAAACACATTGACTGCTGGGCACAGTTTTAGAGAAGCTCCTAGAATGTGTAATTGCACAATCAACATGCAGTGTTTTTTTTCCTTAAGACATGGATAAAAGATGATGCTAAATTGGATTGAAGGCAGTCTCTTATGCAATCTAATGCAAGGATTGCAAAGCCTTCAACAAGCTCAGCTTCAGGGACTCGTGTGCTCATACTAACTGACTTCTTGGTCTGGCACGATTCACTTCACATTACATTTTATTAATGCCATATAATTTCAAAAGTTGAAGCAGCCTTGGCGTCTCCTGGTTTTCCACTTTAGAGTTTCAGAAACTGATTTGTTTAAATTACACTGGAATCAGGAGTGAGTCATATTCTATATTTTGTACATGCCTGTTTCATTCATAAGCTGATCAAAAGCCAATCCTGTACGTTATTTATTTATTTTTTTAAATAAATGGTTAATGTTCCAAAGCTTTATAAAAGAATGCAGGACCGTATGGGTGATACTTCATAAGCACACAAATAGTACTAAGCTTTTTTTGCCCTTTTTTTCAAAAGAACAGCAGGTGTTGCTTGTATAGTAATATCCAGGGGCTTCATACTTAGACTTCTTTAAATTCATGAAGGGAGCCGGATAATGATCCCGTGATGTGTGAATTAACGTAAATTTGGCATATTCTGTGTCAGGAACTCAAGTGCCAGCGATTTGTGAATCAGTATGAATGAAGTCATTGTGGTTTGGAACATTGCGGCTTATGGAAACACATGCTGCAGAGAGATATATGTCAGTCTCAAAGGAAGAATTTTTTCTGCTCATGCAAAGTCCATCTTGTCACAATGTGAAAGATCATTTGCAAAAGTGTAACAAGGTTTCCAATCCACCCTGGAGAGTCTGTTCCCCCAGATTCATCCCCAGCTTGACTCATACGATGTTCTTAAAGGCCGACATGCCTACGGATACATTTTGGAAAAAGTAGGCCTCTGTCAGGGCTGGTAATGGGATGGTGTTTATGGAAAGGTGAGAATCCATTCTTTCTGAAGTACTCTGGACAGACAAGACCAAAGTGGAGTCCAATGGCTGTAATCAAACGCGATGTTTTTGCACAGGAATCCCATACCAGCTGTCAAGCATGGTGGTTAGGGTGATGATTCAGACCTGCCTGGTTACCGTGGGATATAGACACCCTCATTATTGTTGCGACCACTCTGAATTCTTCTCAGTGCCAGTATTTTTTAGAGTAAACCATGACACCATCTGTCCCACAACTAAGGCTTAGCTAAAAGTAGATCTCAAAAGAAGACTGGGATCCAAAACAGAGAGTAAACCTACAAGCGGATGGCGGAAGGCGTTGGGACTCTGAAATAAGCCAGCAATAGTGAAAGAACTCAACTCCATTGAGATGGTGGTGTGGGAATGCAGGAGAGCTTTCAAACAGCCCCTGGTTACATAAGCAGCGGTGGGGCACAATCCCACTCGCTTGATGCGAGGGACTGATAAACCGTCACAGCCTGTTACCAAGCCCTGCCGTCTATATGTGAGCCTCTCATATCCAGGGACCCGGTACAGCGTCACTGGGAGACCATCCCAGGAAAGGAGTGACAGGGGAATTAACAGCACAAAACAGTTTAGAGACATCAATCACTTAAACTGTGTGTCTTCGCGAGAGGAACTGCGACTGTGCAAGGAAACTCACATAGAACGGGTAGGGAGAGGACGCAGACACAGAGCACACACATAGAGCTGAAGCAGGAACTGGGCCCACCGTGGAACATGTGAGACCACACACTGGGCACACTGGGGCCTCCCCAGTGAACCAGCGGGCCACCCACTGTATGTACGACGATCCTCAAATAACCTGTAATATGTCCTGAGCCCTTCCATAATGAGCAATGTCTTTACTTCTGAGGAAATATGACTTACAGGCTCAATCATTAATACAGGAAGTAGTACACTCATTAAAAATGCATTTTCTTTTTTCTTATTTGATATTAATTCAGCTTGTTCCATTTCGTGCTCTTCCTGTGGCCAAAATGGGGGCATTTCCCTTTCGGTCTCACAGTAAAACTCTCACGGCACAGCTGGAGAAAACTGGACCTCAGTCACGTCCCTGCTTGTGTCCTGGGGCCATCCCAGCTTTTGCTGGTCTCCATGACCTCCTTTGAGGCCTGGAGCCATGGTTAGCCAAAGCTCTCAGGCAGCTGTACTAATCTCCATAATAGCAAGGCAGAATGAGTCATTCAAAAACCCACAGCAAAAAGTTTTGCGATGTACAGTATATTATTATACTCTTAAAGAATAAGCACGATATAATCCATCCATCTTCTATAGTCACTTGTGCAGTAGAAGGTTTCAGTGCATATGATTTAATCATATTTAAAAAGGGCTGCAAGTGCATATTTATATTCTTTGAATATCGCTGGCATTTCTTACAATTCAACTGCCCATTTAGATCTGGTTATAATGTAAAGCAGAGAGTGATGGACGTTGACACTGAGCACATCTGCCAATCGCACCATCACCTCCCAGCCCATGTAAAGACTTACACATACATACACATTACACACATACACATATACATATGCACATACACACAAATGAAAAAAGATTACATTACATAATAAAACCCACTGAATATAGCTTCTTTTCACACTGAAAATCTATTCCACAAAAAAGTGGAGTAAAAAATATTTAGCTGTTTCTACAGACTCTTGCAAGGTGAGAAATCCATTCAGCTTGTCATACGGTGTCTATCGCACGGTGACCCGTGTTTCAGTGGACGTGTAATAGCAGCTGAATAAGCAGAAGGTCCGTGCACCATGTCACCCTCTGCGCCCAGCTGCCCGAAGCCATTTTGGCAATATTTTGTTTCACAGAATTTCTTCGCAGTCACTGCTCGTCTGGCTAAGTGTTTCTCGACCCCGTGCAGGGACCCTGAGACAGTCCACATTTGCTACTAAAAGGAGTTGAGAGGAGGAAAAAACATGGACTGTCTGCCCCCCCCCAAGGATCAGGTAGAGAAGCACTGGGCTGGACGATTGTGATGATCCTTTCAATCAGGCCTTGCTCCTGATTTGTCGTTTTGTCTTCCTTTTCATCTTCACATTCTCACAGAAACAGGGTCTGTTGGCACTTAAATTGCTTTCAGAATGTGGGTCTTCCGTCAACACATGATGAATGTGTGTAATGATCCAGATGCCTGAATTCATCTCTAGTGAGCGATTAGAATTGGACACTCAGGAACAAATAGTGTAACAGAGCTTAGAGAAAAGAGTGACTGCGCACACGGCTCGGCCTTTCTGGCGGAAAATCTCACTTTATTCCTTATACTTCGGGTTTCAGTTTTGGCCGAGCTTCCCTCGCCGGACTCCTGGATTTTCAGTGGGACATCATCAGTGGTGCGTTTAGAGCACAATAGGGACCGACAGGGTGTGGGATTGGATGATTAACGGCAGAGCAGCAGCCCTCCGCAGTCGCACACTGTCACAAGGGTCCTCGAGGTGGGGGGGGTGGGCCCCCTCTGTTGGCTTGTGGAGGTAGGTTAAACAATCAAAGCTGTTACTGGCCTAAGATCTCGCATAGCATTTCTACACAGGTTACCTGAAAAAGTAGCCCACAAGCTCAGCATGCCTGAAAGCTGTATGCCCACTAATTATTTATGTCATTTATCTTACCTAGCATTACAGTGGTTTAAACTAAAACTACTTTTTCACCTTTCTATGCGCAGTTAAAAATCTATAAAGCTAGTAAAAGTTTGAGTGCAAGTGATTTTCAGGGTTCTTGTGAATGTCCAAAGCAATTCTACATCGTCCGTACGTCTGCCTCCGAGGGCCCAGGAAAACTCCAGCCTGCTCAACCTACTTGAAATTCATTCAGCTTGTACAGTAAAAAGAAAAGGGCATGAAAAGGACCACTTGGTAAATAATGACTGATGACAAAAATAATTTTAGCAGCAACTGTGCGGTATGTGATGAGTTATTGCAATAACACCTGATACAGAAATGACTGGTGATATGAGATACAGCAGAATGCTTCAGTTCCCGTTCTCCTCTGCGTGTGCCGGTTCTCCGGGTCTCCGCCCCTCCCTTAGCTCGAACATATGGTAAATTATCCTTCCTTCCATCCATCCATCCACTCATCCATCCATCCATATGACCTATCCAAGAGTCTCTCCCAGGATGCCCCTGGATAGATCAGTCCCCAGGAGGATATACACCCACAACCACCCGCACACAGCAAAGAGGCTGTGCTTTTGCCAGTTACTGTGTGATCAAAACACCTTTCTGAACATGCATTAACATGCATTCAATATTTTATAATCTAAATAGCATTCTGGTAATGGAGTAAACCATTTTTTTTTACCTAAAAATGTCATTTTTGACAACAGCAAGACATTGAGGATCAGGGGCAAACAGGGTAAAATATTTGTGATCAACAAAATAAATCTGAAGATGAGGCGTTTTTATAAATCGGAGCTTAGAAAAATATTTGCATAGAGTATCAATACAGCTGTTTTAGCTCCAATGCTACCAACTTTTTGCAATGTTTTTTGTAAATATTCTCATGCCTGTTAGTTATATAGCTAAATAGCTACATGTGCATGTTTATGAAATAAATTAAACTTAGTGAACAAAATTAAACATAATGAAATTGCCAAGCAATTAACCATTGTCAGCTAAAAAGGCTTTTTGACCAGGGTACTTGTACACTGGAAACGAGCTAAATGAAACACTTCATTCTGGAGCTGTGCTCTATATATAACCATGTGCTACAGCCCAGTTTTCAGGCAGAACCGATTTCGCTGATAGTAATAATAGGTCAGAGAGGAGACACAAGAAGACGTCCTGAACCATTACCTGGAGGACTGAGCTCACTCCTGCTTCATTAGCATCCATGTTTAATCTGCAAGCCTTACAAAAAATCCCACAGCAATATTGTTGTGGTAAAAGCAGTAAAAGCACAGTCAGGTTACTGACCTACATCAGCATTCGAAAGGAATGGAAAATCGAACTAGGTATCGAAAAAACACGCGACCTTTCCTGAACATTTATAACATCTGTACTTGCACTTTAAACATCTGTACTCACACTTCAGATATCTCTACTCACGCTTCAGACGTCTGTATTCACACTTCAAACATCTGTACTCACACTTCAGATATCTCTACTCACGCTTCAGACGTCTATATTCACACTTCAAACATCTGTACTCACGCTTCAGACATCTGCACTCATGCTTCAGACATCTGTAATTACGCTTCAAACATCTGTACCGACACCGCAGACATCTGGACTGATCAGGGCGCGTATTGGAGAATTCCGAAAGAGTGTGAAATTTGCAACACGATGCTCTTTCCATGAAACCCCCAGACAAATGCTCAGTAGCACATCCAGATGGATTCCCAGATGAGCGATATAAAATGTTCTGGTCCACACTGGCACCATCATTCCTGTTTGTTTCCCCATCCTAGTCACATTGCGATCACTTTAACCTTTCAGTAATTTCAAGGCAAGCTGTTTCTATACACTTTAAATAAAGCAGAATATATTTGCAATTATGAGTTGTTGTGATACAGATTAAGGCTTCCATTTGAAGATTCCCTTTGGTCCTGTAAAATGCCAAAGCTGAATGGCCTCAAATTCATATAAAGTTTAACCCTCTACATCTATCATTATGCTATTAGTTTATTCGTTTTTATTCTGCAGAAAAAGAAGCACATATAGATTATTCAATCCGGCTACCTTCTCTGGTAAAAAAAACTCTTCCAGCTGTTACATAGAAACTGACATCACGCTGTCTAATGACTACCTCCCCCGTAAATCTTTCCAGACTGTGCATAAAACATACATTATGTATATAGATCTATTTTCATAAGAATAAATCCTCATAAATATGGTTTTTGTGTCATATTAATGTTAGAGTCTAACTGACCATCCATCCATTTTCAGAATGGCTCTCCTGGCGTTGATCGCTCTTGCAGTTTGTCAGGCAGGTCGGACCAAACCTCCCTCTTCCCAAGGTCACACGCTCACAAGCTCGTTCTGGGGGATTCCCGCCTGTTCCCAAGTCAGTTATGAGCTACAGTCCCTCCAGCATGTTCTAGGTCTGCCCTGGGGCCTCAGCCCAGTGGGACATCTCCCTTGGAAGCCAACCAGCTGGCGCCTTCACCAGTTTCCATAACCACCTCGGCAGACTCATGCAGCACTGGTTCCATTTTGAAGCCTCCCAGGACCTCGGAAGCCCCCGCCTGCCACGCAGAGCGAGCCTGGCAGGCCGGCAGAGAAACCGCGTTTTGGCAGGTTGTACTTGCAACCTTGTCCTTTTCGTCATCACCAAAGGTGAGGGTTGGGATGTAGCCTGGCTGCTATGCTCCAGTACACACCTAACCTCTTAGGGTCTGTCTCATGGATACGGACCTGCAGAGGCCAAGTCTGCAGCCACCTGTCAATCTCATTTGCCCTTTTAGATCTCCAGATGCTTAAACCTAAGGGCAGATTGGCAGATTTGCTCCCTCACCAGAAAGGAAACATCCTTGAGACCACTTGATACTCTTTCTCCATGGCATCTTCGAACTCCTCCCACGTACAAGCTTTCATCTCAGTGCAAACTTCAACCAGACATTCGAACCCTGACTGCTTGTCTGGATAATTCTGCCCTATCTGACCTCTCCGTGTGCAAAATCCAACTTACCACTAAGAAATTATCAGTTGAAGACTGCCAGGAGCACACCTGACAACAGAACCAAAAGGCCTGTAGGACCAAGAGTGGGTCCCAGTACTCCCAGTCCAGACAGGGTACCCTGGAATTTTATGGCATGAAATCTCTGAACTCTGGAAATGTCATGTCCTTTTAAAGAAATTCCATGTACAAGGAAAATGTTCAATATATAATTAATTAAGAAGAATCCAAGGACCATGTCTGCAGTACAAAAGGTTTCAGATGCAGGAGACCTGCGGTAATTTCTCTGAAGTTTTTGCTTAATTATATCTTTCATCACTGTCAGTTACTCAATAAATTGATAGGGAGAAAAACCACTAAGATGCACTCATGGATCAGAGTAGAATAAGATCTTCTCCTGCTTCTCCGATGTCCCCCCCAAATGACACAAAAATGTAATCAGTCCCAAGCATGAGGAACGTGCACATCTCAGCCACAGTTGTGGCTTATTGGAAAGAGGGTCACACAAACCCTCTGGGTACCTTTTAGTCTCTAAGGCATTGACTGTGTCTTTCTTATTCAACTCCTGGACAAGATGGGATAAGAGAAAGTAGAAACATTTTTGTTTTTATCCAAGACACTGTTTTACGTATAAGTTCACATCTTAACCATATCCCCCTGTCAGTACTTCTGCTAACTAGTCCCTCAGAGTCTATAATAGGTGTTGATATCTATACAGGTATAGAAATAGATGTGGTTTTTTGTAAAAGCTCCCCCACTAACGGCAGGCAGTGTTCCATACTGTGAAGTTTCACTATTAGGTGTATACACTCAGTGGGCACTGTAAGGTGGTATCAAGTAGGGCCCGCATTCTCCTGTAAAACCGCTTCAGGACCCATCCTGCACCCAACTGTGCTCAGCTGATTTAGCTTTAACATGTATGGTCACTCTCCTCTGCCCGCTCTCATGGACGCAGTGCTCCCAGATGCAAAACTGCCACTAACTGGATGTTTTTGTTCATTATTGTCTGTACACTCTGTATCACAGTGAGATCCCAAGAGGGTGGCTGTTTCTGCTGGAAGCAGCGCATCTGACACCAGTGATCACAGCACGCTGACAATCACACAGCTAGTCACGCGCTCGCTGCCATTCTGTATGTATTCAGCTTCATTACTGACTCTTTGGAGGAGCAGCATGTTTGCACTGACAAGCAGGTACACAGATTTAACTGCCCACTGAGTGTATGTGGTCTATATATATCATTGGAGTCAGGAACAGTTTCACATTGTGCGGGAGCACACATACACATACACATACACATACACATACATGTACACAAACATACTCATACACATATACACAAACACATACACATACACATACACATACATGTACACAAACATACTCATACACATATACACAAACACATATACACATACACATACACAAACATACACATACACATATACATATACATACACAAACATACACATACACACACACAAACACACACATACACATACACAAACATGCACATACACAAACATACACATATACACATACACGCACACACACATAGACATATACACATACACAAACATACACATATACATACATACACACAAACACACATATACACATACACATACACATACACACACACACATACACACATACACATACAAACATACACTTACACAAGCATACACATATACACATACACACACATACATGTATACACATACACACACACACACATACACAAACATACACATACACATATACACATACACGCACACACACATAGACATATAGACATATACATACACACACACAAACACACATATACACATACACATACACACACACACATACACATACAAACATACACATACACACACATACATGTATACACATACACAAACATACACATATACACATACACAAACATACACATACACATATACACATACACAAACATGCACATGCACGTACATAGACACACACTTGCAGGAACACACACACACGTACACACATGCACACGCATATTCATTTAATCCACACACTCTACATGCACAGCAAATTGGCCTCAGTAACACGCAGACTCATAATAAAAGACAAGGAACATGCTATTACATATTTATAGGGGAGCAGGTGTCCTGTCCTCCCTGTTTCACACACCCCTCACATATACTGTATGTTTGCAGGAATGGAAGGAAACAGGGGACAAGGCTGTGAGCTCACAGCCCGTTGTCAATGAGGGGAGCTGGCAGACAGGCAGCTGCTTCCCTGAAACACCATCTCACGCCATGTCACTGCTTAGCCGCATTAGCGCCATGCTGCTAGCTGCTGATGCTTTATACTTCTGCACTGCCACCTGATGTAACTATAGGACACTATTAAATTCCATATGCAATTTTAATTATATCTGAACTGTAATTATTACATAAATTAGGGTAGAAGCATTAAAGTAATACTAAAGACATTTTTTCCCCTCCCTAAATAAATCTGCTATACGAAAACTTAGCAAACTCATTTATCTTCCAACAGCCTGTCCAGTGTGGGGTCACAGGGGTCTTGGAGGTAGTCCCAGACATCGCAGGGCCAGGGAAAAACCTGGATGAGATCCACCATTGGGTATACACACATTCACACAATATGGGCAATTTAGGGATGCCAATTCTCCCAACTGCATGTCTTTGGATCCTACGGGAGAAAGCAGAGGGCCTGGCAGGGAGCAGTGCAACAAGGGGGGGTGGGGGGGCCCACTCAAACCATCCAGTCAACCTTGGAGGTACAAGGTGACAGTGATACCCACTGCGCCAAAATGCCGTCCACTTAAAGAGATCAAATATGAAAATAACCGTAAATTCTACTCTAACAGGCTTCTGGGCCTGTAAAATAATGTTATTCAGGCAGGCGACGGGGTACTTTGCTAAAGTTAGCTGCTTCAGGATTGGGGGCACGGTGATCCCCAGTGTGCCGGAGCCTCCGGATTCAAGCAAACCATCAGGGTCTCCCACAGCCTGCAGTGCTTGTGGCTTTTCGACACTGCCAGGGTATCTAATCTGTATGAAGTCTGCCTTTATCATCTGTTTTATCACGTTTATCATTTATTAAAGGGGCAGTTCACCCCAAAATCAAAAAAAGCAAATGTTTCAAATATGCTGGAGGACTATCTATCCATCTAGGTCATTCTGCTTGGCGATGTCTAGTTTTGAAGATATCAGTTACAGAAATGTCGGGCTTCTCTCAAATACAATGGGAGTGAACGGCATTCTTTCTGTGATGATTAAAGTACCAGAAAAATACATTTGAGAAATTCAACACTAACATCTCTTATCAGAAATCATGACCCGGTTACTCATGATAATACATAGACCTTGTAGATGAGCAGAATAATGAAGGAGCTATTTTCTTTCTACCGAATTCCACACACCAACCATATCACTGCACACTGACCTTAATGCCAGGGCATTTGTATTCCTGACAACGTGACCCTAACTTGCCATTCATTCCTATTATATTCACTTTTAGATAAAGTCGGCTTAAAATATTTACTCCATAGAAAATTCAGTGCAGCTTTGCACATTCTCTCTGTGTTCATGTGAGTTACACAGACAGGTGTAGTTTAGGAGAACCGCTGTGTCTAAATTGTCCATGTTTGCCTATACGGTGTGTAATGTGTTGTCATGTGTACAGGCCATAGGTTGTGGGACTTTTCTTTATCCAAAGTGACATACAACTGAGGGACCAGGGGCAGCCAGTCCTGGGAGTAATTGGGGTTAAGGGCCACGCTTAGGGGCCCAACTGTGAAATCGCTCTGTTGGCCCTTAGATTAGAACCAGCATCTTTTCAACCACAGGTACAGAAATCCAATCTGGTTTAACTTTTGGCCAGTTGATAGATTTTACTGAGGCAGTTTTGTGCGGATTTCAGGGGTAAAAGATCAGGATCTCCCTAGAACCCTGAACAGCTTCTACTCGACGGACCAAAAGTTTGGTTGCGTATCTATTAGACTACATTCTACGCCTCTGTAACAGTGGTTGCTACATCGCTGCCAAAGGGTCAAGAATGTGTGTGACCATATAATCAGTGATGTACACTTCATATACACAAAATAATTTTTAAACTGTTCATTTAGAAAACAGTAGAACTATGAAAGAGAACCGTAGCGTGTAGTTGGTCATGCACCTTCCTTCAAAGCTGTGCATTTGGAAGCTGAAACTCCCAACCACAAGATCGTCTCTGGCATCTGTCACGGGGCCCCTGGCTGCCAGAATTCAAGGCTTCATGTCATCCGCAGCAGAGCTCGCTGTTAATTACATTCTATACAGCTAAAGCTGGGTTAAGGTTTCCCCAGAAAAAAATAACTGTTTTCCTTTTAAATCTGGTCAAGCTGGCAGGAGACAGATCTGTACTGAAACACACAAAATATGTGCAGCCGTATGGAGGTACATCACTGGTCAGGCCTGACATATGTTGTTATTCACCAGCGTCTACAGAGCAACGAGAGAAGAGAGACGGAGTAAGATTCTCTAGCCACGCCGGTAGTATCATTAAGGAGGAGGTCAGTGTAATTACAGACGACCAAGAGGAGCAAACAACAATCCCATCTTGTCAGTTTATTGAAGGATTTAATTATTATACTGCAGCGCTTGAATTTACATTGTTTGCTTCCTTTTTCAGGTTGTTTATGAAATCTGTTAGTAATATCTGAAAGAAAACAGATATTTTGTAAAGGCCAAATGAAAAAAAAAAAGTATTTTTTTCTCTCAATGTCATTGCTATTTTTACGATTAAAACAATAAAAAAGAATTAAAAACAGAGATGACATTGAGAATCCTAAGCATCTTTCAAACGCAGACGGCTCTATAAAAATCAAGAGGAAAATGGTCCGCAGACGGTGGCACAGCGGGTAGCGTCGTCGCTGTGTGGCTCTGGGCGTCTGCTCCGTTGCATCCATTGTGTCTGCGTGGACGTTCTTCCTGTAGCGGAGCGGCTCCCTCCTATGACCCAAAGAGATGCCGCGCAGATAAACTGCTAACTCTAAATAGCCCTTAATATGCGACAGAGTATGAATGCCTTAGGGTCTGCTGGCAATGTGTCCGAGCAGAGCCTTCGGGCTGCTGGGCTAATCACAGCGCTGCTAACCAGAGGAATTATTCATGACCATAGAAGGTGCCGCGCTTCATTCAGCTAAGCTACAAAAGGCGAACAAAAATAAAAAGCAAAACTTTCACGTTACATAGGCAACATATATAAACAAAGCCTCACTGTTTTGGCCCTGCAGAGTTTAATCTGCTGCCATTCTTTTTTAAGAGCAATTGTTCCACTGGGCACCTGGTGTTTTCGCCCATCGCAGAAGCCCCACAGCAGTGGCTAAATACTACGCCATTGGTCGCTTCTAAATCATTTCTTTTCCTGCCCTAAATTTGAGTGTGTCCATGTTGTTATTAGGCGGTGTATGGGGGGGGGGGGTGTCCCCACCCCTTTTCTGCGTGCCCCCTTTTAATGCAGACAGAGTTGTGGGATGTGACCTTCTTATGGCTGGAAACCTTGCAGACTGGAGCAGCAGTAACTCAGATGGATATTTTTCTCTGGAAGAACAATTGCTGCAGACAGCTGGTGATGCACGTGTTCTGCGGAACATCTGTCGTGTAGCCTTGGGTACCCCGGAGTCCCAGAACTACAGGTGTATGTATTCTTGAAAAAGAATTTTAATGTGACACAACTCGAACCGCCTTTTCTTTCTAACCAGTTACCAGCAGGCAAAATGAAGGACTTTCATCTTTTTATTTATTGCACAATGACACTTTTTGTGAAAAGTATATTGAACAATATCAGCAAAATATCACAAGCAAAGTCACCATTATGAGTGAAAGTAAATGACTTCTCTTGAATCACATCACTAATTAATAAAATAAATGTTATTAAAGTGCCTTGAAGTTGTCAATTTAAAAATTTAACCCTCTGGCGCATAGCGGTCACTACAGTGGACAGCTGTTTAAAAGTAATCAACTGGGAAATCAACTGTT
>JABFEA020000130.1:16447920-16459772 GCA_019775915.2 Cyphomyrus plagiostoma | reverse complement strand
CCGGGCTCCGGCCCCCTCTTCGCTCCTTCCCCCCTGGCGTGGCCCCGCGCGGCCCCCCGCGCCCCCCCCCCCCCGGGCCTCGCGTATCTTACTTTGTGGGGTACCAAGTGGCCCCCACAATGTAATAAAAACCTGATTCATAAAAACCTGTGTATGTGTGTGTACAGTTTGTGTGTCTTTGTCTATCTGTGTGTGTGTCTGTGTGTGTGTGTCTGTGTGTGTTTGTGTATCCGTGTGTGTGTCTGTGTGAGACTGTGTGTGTGTCTGTGCGTGTGTGTGTTTGTGTCTGTGTGCATGTGTGTTTACAGTTTGTGCATCTTTGTCTATCCGTGTGTGTGTGTGTCTGTGTGAGACTGTCTGTGTGTCTGTGTGAGACTGTGTGTGTGTCTATGTATTCGTGTGTGTGTCTGTGTATCCGTGTGTGTGTCTGTGCGTGTGTTTGTTTGTGTCTGTGTGCATGTGTGTTTACAGATTGTGTGTCTTTGTCTATCTGTGTGTGTGTCTGTGTATATCTGTGTGTGTGTGCATGTGTCTGTGTATTCGTGTGTGTGTCTGTGTGAGACTGTGTGTGTGTCTGTGTAGTCGTGTGTGTGTCTGTGTGTGTGTCTGTGTGTGTGTCTGTGTATTCGTGTGTCTGTGTATTCGTGTGTCTGTGTATTGGTGTGTCTGTGTATTTGTGTGTGTGTCTGTGTGTGTGTCTGTGTGTGTGTGCCCTGCGATGGACTGGCATCCTGGGCAGGGTGTTCCCAAAGCCTTCAGTCTCCCCTGTGACCCTGTGCTGAATGAGAGGCCAGCAGATTGATGGAGGTCCAAGAGCTGCTCCTTCAAGCCCATCTTAAAATCAGGCCAGCAAAAGAGTGATTTAGGAGGACACAGCATGTTCATGCCAGGCCTCCCATCACCTACCAGGTCAGGTTCCCCACCAAAAACATATATACACACATATAAGCAGGTTCATACCATCACTTAGGTAAATGCAATTTTCTTATTGGTCCAGAGATGTCATGCAGGTGTTGATTAGTTTCGTGTAACTGCACATGTATTTCCATCAACCTAATATCAGTTCTATATTAAGGCATTTTAATGATTTATTTAACGTGTTAATATATAATCCATTATGACATTTTATCCATAAATAAATCATCATTCTTATCAGCATAATTTTCCCTGTCCAACCCCTGTAACTTCTCGTTTTTATAAGGTAACGTGACAGACTCCAGGGAGTAGCCTGACCAGACATATATTTTTATAGCACATAATTTTCTTCTGAAAAATTAACAGCAACTACTTTTTTTCTGTTATTGTTTCTTGTTGATTAGCCATGGTATAGGTGGGACAAACCCCTTCCAGGTGTGCAGTTATACAAAAATAACCAGCCCCAACACCAACTTTATAATAACTGTACACCTTGCAGTGCTTTATGTTTTACTTATTATTCCAGTGGCCTGTACTACGAAGCGGGGTTACTGGCTTATCGGGGTAATGGACTTCATATTCGTTCAGACTACCTTAAACCTGACCATGCCCAGACTACCTTAAACCTGACAAGTTACCCCGATAAGCCAGTAACCCCGCTTCGTAGTCCAGGCCACGGGTTGCAACACCAGACTACAGAAAGCCCGCCCAGCTGATCTCTCTGCCAGCGGATTCATCCCAGGGCCAGTCAGTCAGTCCCTCTGTCCAATCACGTTCCAGCATCCATTCGCCAGCGCATACTAAGGCGGACTAAAGCCCTTGTGTCTTTTCGAGGCAGAGGCAGTGAGCCCTTGGTGCAGGTGTGAGGCCAGCCTGGCTGACTTGCCCCCAGCAGCTTGGCTGGACCCTCCCGTCCGAAGCAGACACAGTTGACACTATTCTCCAGTGAAACCCCAGCGTAGCCAGACCCCCTGCAATCTGGTGCCACTTCTTAAAGGAGCTCACTTTCTTCCCAATATTTTAATTCTTCACAGTACATTTCATTTCTGCGTATGTATATTTTTTCTTGCTTGCAGAGCATTGGTGTTAGAAATTGTTTGGTACACCACTGACCACCGAATTAAACGTAAACGATCGGACCCCAATTTATCTTAATCAGTAACATTCATAATCGGCCCAGTGTTCTGTCAGCTGTTCAGGTGCCACTTGCTCCTGGCCAGAACACCGTAGGCCCATCCCGACTGGTCTCGGCCCTCCGGCTGGGTGACCGCTCCGCTTCAGCTTGTCCAGAAGGGGGCCGACGTGACATCCATGTCACAGCTGGCCTGGCCTTGCACATGTCACCTCCACGCTGGCTCGCTCTTTACTGGCCGCCCATCACAGAAAAATGGGATGTAAAAGGTCTGTTCCCTCCTACCAGGCAGCAAATCGTCCAGGACCATGACAGCACTGCCACCCCAGCCTGACCAAAGCACCCGGAACCTGAAGAGGGCTCTTGTCCCTATCTGCCTTTTCCTGTCTGCCACCCAGCTGACATTAGAGTCCAAAAGTGACCAAAACTCTCTTTCACAAAGCTGTAGACAGCTTGGACTGCAGAGTAACTCTGTGTCTCCTTTTGTCTCTGCATTAATGCGTCTGTGTGTGTACTGTGCACTTCATAGCAAATGACTCTGTATCTCTAGTGTAATTGTCCAGTACAATATTTCTTGATTACTGCTACATGACTGTGAATTACAACTAAAATAACTTAAGTTATATTAGACCATACATGCAGTGATGAGCATGAGTGCCTCAAATTCACCCACAAGTCTTTCAGGGTTTTAAATAAATAAAATTTCTCGAAAGTTCAAAATAATATACATATGAAAAATGTATAATATTCCTAATAAATGAGTTGGATGTAATAAATGAAATTAAAACATGGCGTATTGAAACGCGGTGGACATGCTCTGTGAGGATGCAGAGGGGCCTGATCTCAAAGCAGGCTGTGGAAGTACGACGTCGGACAGCTGTGGCCGAAATGCAGCTCCTCAGATGGACGGCAGATGGATGGGTGACGGAAAACACACAACTGTCAGGAGCTAAAGAAATGTATTATTTATTTTTAAAATGTGTGGACGGATATACTAACTTTGAAGGAACTGCAAAGAAAATCCCCTCCCCTTCGAGATAACACTGCCCCATTTCTGTCCTAAAATCTTCCTGCCAGCGACTAGAATGGCATCAGCGTATATGATGGCTGCCTCACGTCTCCCTGCACGTAAATTATCCTCTGAAACGGATACAAGCAGGCAAAACGGAAGGCAGTGCAGGTGCCACTGCTCCGTGGCTGGATGCATGTCACGGAAGTGTAGGTCAAACTGGAAAACTGGTTCAAGGCCAGTTTGGAGAGGCTTTGTAATGTACACCCAGTCCCAAGGGGCTTCCTCGGCCAGGCCCTCCTCCTGCTCGCTGAAGGAGTAATCAGCTGTGACCTTGGTGCTTGCAGGCGCTGGCGTGGACCCATCCACACATTAATAGCACTTCTGCCATTAAAGCGCATTTGCTTATCAAACATATTCCGCCAAGCTGGTCCCAGTGTTTTACCCAGGAGAGGGTAGCTGCTGAGTCACCTTGCAGAGGTGTAGCAAACCATCAATCGCTGCCATCATTCCCATTAATAACCGGGGGTGAGCTTGTGTTTTTCCCTCCGCCCCAAATATTCCTTTTGTTTTACAACACAATAAGATTCACATTGATCTGATCGCGTTGCTTTAATCCAGCTCCCTTGTAGAGAGTCTCGCAGAATCCGCCTATTCCGCATTTTCAGGGTGTCTCCAGTGCCTTGATTCCCAGTTAACTCTTCCGCATATCAAATGGACGTGTGTCCTTCAGAACGCATCTTCTATCGACGGAGGTAATTTAAAAGTACTATTTCTGATACACGGATCTACTTATTTTTACATTTCTGAAGAGCATTTTTTTTTTTTACTTCCTGTCTTTATTCTCGTTCCAGCTTAGGGCAGTAAAATGCGTTTGTGAGAGGCCTATGATTGTGATAAAGCTCTCCACCAGCTAGTGATAAGCGCACAAGCATGCAGCTCCACACATGCATGCAGATAGCACAAGTGCATGCTGATGGCGCATGTATGCGGATAACATAAGTGCATGCGGATAGTGCACATGTATGCGGATAGCACAGGACCTTGGGCTGTTCATTTTGTTTCCACCCGCAGCACGGAGAGGTGAGTTATCCTGCGGGAACCTTTTAAATGCCGAAAGGGTGATGAATGCCTCACCTTATATGTTGTCGTAAGCTCCTTATTGACGCAATTTTTTCCACACCTGTCTTTCTTGACACGCTGAAAGCGCCTTGACGTTCCATATACTTAACGCATGAAATGCGTGCGCTTTTTGCGTGTGCGCTCGAGACGTTTTTTGCGTGTCTTTTTGCCGCATGATCGACGTCTTCTCGACACGTTTTTTTTGCGTGTCACGTTGTCGTTTTTGATAGCTAAAAGAGCCTAGACGACATATCCACATATGCAAGGCATAAAATATGCGCGTTTCACGCATTTTTTGTGTATAGACTTAAGACAACGCATAACTTGTGATGTTTGTGACCCTTTTGGCGTTCCATGGAAAGCGACGCCGCAGAGACAGCGGCACTTTGCTCCCGTACGAGTAGAAAGGCGACATATGGATAAAGCTCCTGTTCATTTATTTATATTCATTAATTTCTATCATTGTTTCTATATCATTGTTCCTTTCAGGATGTTCTGTTTGTGTACTTTTTGAAAAATTGTCTGCACTGTGTTTACTTGTCTGAACCACATGTACGGTCTATGGACTTGATGTACCTTGCTGCTGCATGCACAAGAATTTCCCCCTGGGATCACTAAAGTTATCACTAAGGTTTCTGTCTTACCATCACTGTGTGGAGGCCGGCTCTCCTGGCTTCATACACACAGCAAACACCGTCCCTCACTTACAGGATTAAAGCGCCGGCGGTTAACAAACGTCACATTTACGAGAGGCAGACACTTTTTCATTCTCACTACGTTTTAGAGGGATCTCCGTCCGAAGCGGGGAGGGCACGCCCTCGCTGTCACCGGAGCCTCTTCGGGAGACGGGCTCACGCCCACCGCGGCCCGGGGGGGGGGGGGGGTGCGTCTAGACAGCCGGCTGACGAGGAGGCAGTGTTGTCCCCGACTCACACGTATGTGCGGAAACAATTACACACCTTCGTCCATTTTCCTTGTTGTTTTTCATATGCTGACACATTGTTTTCACACCTGTCTTTCTATATACCATAGACCATATACCAATACCATAGAATTTCAACATTGTTATTCTGATAATTTCCTGCTTCACCCTTAATTGCGGTCAGCTGTGAGTTTCAGTGGATCCCCAACACCTGGAAAATACCTGCAATTTCATTTTCCATCCCCTTATATATCCGCACCTTTAAGAAACATCAGATTAAAGAACAAAAATGCAAAAGCATTGTTCTCTCAGCCAAAAACATAAAATTAGCATGGTCCGCTCTCACCTCACTGGGGAGCTGTCCACCCCAACAAACCCAGTGAAGATCATTAATTACCTACTCAGCTCATAATTGGACGTAATCCTGGAAGGTCTCCATAACATCAAACAGTGTAAAGAGCATGCAGCCTCTTTCTGCATATGCTGTCACGACCTGCCTAATGGTCTCAAAATGACACACCTACACTCACCACCCTCGTGACTGACTGAGAGCCCACTGAGAAAGTCAATGGAGCCCAACACAGGGGACAGAACTTAGCAAAATACATACAAAGGTCAATCTACTGGGTGATGGATGAAGCCAAATAAATATTATTGTGGTACAGCCCCCACTCGCCCAAACCCCCACCCCCGTTCCTGCACCCCTGCTTAAAACGCTGCACATCGTACACGCTGCCTGGAGATCCTCCTTTACAGAAGCACTACTACTGACTGATTGCCTGCATTTACCCATAATTATTCCGTATTTCGTACCTCCAACCCCCAATGTTCACTAGTTGGCTCAGTCACATGCACCATGCACCCCCCCCTTCATAGACACACGAGGGATCCTTTGATTCAGATGTTAAATAAGCTGGCGTTTCCCTTCAGGATTCCCACTCTCTCCTTTGGGTATTTGTCTACTTGCTGAATTTCCCAAATATCCTTCTCTTCCACCCCGGAGGTGCAAGGATAACCCCAACCCCCCTCCTCCAGAGATAAAAGGCAGATCTGTATTTGTTTGGTCCCTTACGCAGGTCCAAAGGGATTACTTACAATGCAAGGTTTTCACATAGATGCCTTAAATTATAGGTTAGAAAGCAGAACAGCCCTTGGGTTTTATAGCATGTGGTTGATGTGGTTTTTCTCGCGGCCTTCAAAAATTTTTCATTTCATAAGTCACATTTATGCTGTCTCTAAATCATTTGCATAATACAAATACAAATTAGGATAAATACCTTTTCAGAAATAAAAAGCAATTTATGACACATGTCAGAAATACAATAACGAATAGCCTCATTATTAGCTTTACTTACTCTGAGACAATGTGTCCATGATCAGAAGGTCACTGGTTCAAATCCTGGGGTCGGCAGAGTGGTTTCATCACTGGGCCCTTGCGCAAGGTCCCTAACCCCAACCCTAAGCCCAACCGCTCCAGGGACAGGCTGACTGCATTCTCAATGATACATCACTTTTAGATAAAAGTATCTATGAAATAAATGCATGCAATTTACTCTTGCTTTTTGAAAGAGAGACATTTTCACTGCAGAGACTCTATACAATCATACAATCATTTAAAATCCCAGCCCTTTGGATATTTGATGATAGAATCTGCAATCTATGAAATAACCTCGTCCCCTTTGCGTGAACCTGAGCAGTGACGTTAAACCTAAGCAGAAAGAGTGACCGTAGTTTGCTTTTGTGGAATCCCTAAGATGTCCCATAACCTTGACTGCATGGCCTACATGTGCTCTCTCAAATCCCATTTTGGAAGTGGGTCACAAGCCAGCACGAAAAGACTTCTTGTCATCTGACAGAAATAATTGCTGTGGCTGGGGCCTACATTCAGGTGGGTAAACATTGTGTCTTCTGTTCGGGGCTGGAGAATGTGTCTGCTTCACTCAGGACTCTCTACACCCTGAGCACTGTGTGCTGACACATTGAGGCTATGCCGCTGTCAATCCGCACTTTGTGTGAGCATGAATCATTTGTAATATGTATGGTTTTGTTAGCTCGGCACTCAAAACTACAAAAGGTCTGCTTCATGCTTGTGTTACAGGCCCGGGTGGCTCTGGGCAGCCAAAGCTTGTAATAATTCTCTACATCGTTTCGCTTTCCTGCAAGGGTCACCTACATGAATGTTGCAACGTCCTTACTCAAAGCTGTACATTTTCATCAACATTCCCTGCTCATCTCATTTGCTAAGCGTGTCTGTTGTGTACATGCAGCTCAGTTAAGGTTAAACTAATTTCTGGGACAACATGCACGGGGGAAGAACACATTGGCAATGATCAAAGAAAAATACTAAATAAATCAGCACTTGAACCTACATACATTACAGTAATATGGATGCTTTTTCCAGAGCCACTTAATTTACAATAGCAGATTCTGTTCTGGGCTGAACTGCAATCTTTTGCTGTTCATTTAATTTAAAATGACATGCTGTAAGTCATTCAGCTTCACATTTCGATAACTAATGTCAGTCTAGTGTCAGTGACTCTGCCTCCAGGGAACACTAAGGTCCTGAAAGGTAAATAGGTCAGACACATGTTGAAACAATCCATTTTTCTCACATTTTGCCAGGGAGATGTGTGTTTGCCCAAGGTTAAATCTGCCTCTGCCATAAACCAGATGACCTAAACTTGCCTTAAAGGTTATTTTTGGTTCTGCTGTGGGTTTCTCCAACCTATTTCATATGTCATGCTTAAATGCTCGTGTCGAGACTTAAATATTATCCCTCAAGACCAAACTAAATGAAAATGCACAAGGGAAACAAATAGATTTTAAGCAGAAAATATTTAGTACCTCAAGAAATTATGAACCTGAATGAAAAAAATAATTTTGTTCAGAAAACAGGGATTGTTGTAAATGCAACTTTGAGGTTAATTTGACAAAGCTTTCCTTGCCTTATTTAAATGGTTGTTTTCAGTAAAAGCCTGTAATTACATTAATTTCTCTGTTGTCTCTCTGAAGACAGTTGTTCTGCTGGACGGGCACTGAAATGATCAGAGAAATTCACACCTCTCTCATGTCATCGCACCTCCATATCCTGCCTGCTTTGCTGTCTGAAAAGCAGTTTGCAGGTATGTCAAAAGGCACTGACACGCCAGCAAATAATGAGCCAACTTTGAAAATGAGAAGAAAAATGTGGAAAAATAAACACAGCATAACTTTGAGGCGTGTTGAAGGCAGTCAAGGCTAGAAGCCTGTCACCTTAATGTCACACCATACACTAAAGACATATCACAGTCCCCAACTTGCACAAAGTACTAATAAATGAAACTAGTAAAACAATTCAACTTTATAAAGACCTGAGCTGCCTTCTCACTTATGCCATCAGGAACCTGTTAGTTTGTAAAAGACACACCAAGAAAAAGTCTTGTTGAGTGTCTACGGCAGTGTTTCTCAAAACAGTCCTCAGGAGGAAGCAAAAATGTGGACCATTTGGCAGGGAGCTGGGAGGGAGCAAAAACATGGACTGTCTGAGGATCCCCGAGGACCGGACTGGGAAACACTGCACTAGTCAATCAGTTATAACTTTGAGATGTGCACTGCTTCTGTTTTATCTCTCTCATACAGACACACGCACTGCACACTGGCACATTAGGAATAATCACATTCCTAGCATACTTGTGACCTGTGGCTTTGTCGGAGTGGTCAGCGTTACACGAAGCCTCATCACTCAGGGATATGCTTCCCCGTGCAGAGTACATTCGTGTCTAGGCCTGAGGCCCAGAGACACCCAAACCAGGAGATCCTAACCCTAACCCTCAGAGAGATCCTCATGTCAAACTGTTGCTCAAGTTCGACTTCCTCTGCTGCCCCCTGGAGGACGGGCTCCCCCTTTGGGTCTAGTTAGGGTTAGGGCTTCCTCTGCTGCCCCCTGGAGGATGGGCTCCCCCTTTGGGTCTAGTTAGGCTTTGGGCTTCCTCTGCTGCCCCCTAGAGGATGGGCTCCCATTTTGGGTCTGGTTAGGGTTAGAGCTTCCTCTGCTGCCCCCTGGAGGACGGGCTCGTCCTTTGGGTCTGGTTAGGGTTAGAGCTTCCTCTGCTGCCCCCTGAAGGATGGGCTCCCCCTTTGGGTCTGGTTAGGGTTAGGGCTTCCTCTGCTGCCCCCTGGAGGATGGGCTCCACCTTTGGGTCTGGTTAGGGTTAGGGCTTCCTCTGCTGCCCCCTGGAGGACGGGTTCCCCCTTTGTGTTAATAATGTTACAGGCTTCAGACAATGTAATATTATGAAAATGCACTATATAAATAAAATTGAATTGAACTGAATTGAATTGAATTGAATTGAATTGAAGTTCTGAGCCTATCGGAATAGTGACTGTCATTCCAACCTGTTAACCAGGATAGTTATCCGACTACAGGGATGCTGCATGAGGGTGGTCTCAAGGGTCTTCAGGGGGTGTGAGTGATGTCTGTTCTCCCACTGGTACAGACATACATCATCCTCTGTGCTTCTCTCTGCGTTGTAGCAGAGGCACAATATACACACATCCCACTCAAATGGCAGCCCCTTACAAAGACTGCAGTGGGCGTCATATTACTTACATAACCCTTGTTCACCTGAAGGTGGAATAGACTGGCAGGCTCCCTTGTCACTAGGTAACCCACACACTGGCCCCATATCAAAAGAGCAGAGCTGTCAATCAAATCACCAGCTACAGCAGAACCTGTGAAATGAGGCCTCTATGGAATACTAACCTGAGCCAATGAGGAGCTTGTGGGTGGGTCATCCTAATCACCTGACTTATACCCACGATGCCTTGGGGGGAAATGGCAGAAGGTACAGAGGGTTTACAGGTCCCTCCTGCTTTGGTTGCACCGTGATTTTAGCAGTGTTCTCACTTTCTGGTTGTGCCTGAAGGTTTTTATCCATTACACCTAACCGGGAAGCGCTCTGCCATGTAGATCCAACACTGTTTGTTTCGCGGCGCTATATGTACTTCCCTTTAATTAAAGCAGCAGTCTTTTCCGTGTTTTTTCCCCAACTGGAGCCGACTCACGACTTTGATTCCTGCTGCACTTCGGAGCCGAGATGAAGCCGGTGATTAGAACAGCATGTGTAGCCGCGATCCCTGGCTTCACAACCCGCTGCAAGTCCCGCACGCCTCCGCCCAGCCCGGAAAGACGGCAGATATACTATAACGCAGGCTGCTTCTCTGTGTCCACATTTGTAAGAAGTGTGACATTTCATGCTACGGAAATCGATTTGGAACACATAGGTTGGAATCGTATTAATGTATAGTAAAATGCAATGAAGACAAATAACAATTGAAGTATAAAACCACATTTTGTGTAATTATAAACAATTATGTATGTCGCTACATAAATATCAAATATGTAAATCGAATAACTCGGTCATTTTTCAAGATGATTTGCAGCATTTGCATTTATAAAGGCTGCCTATATGCAAGAACTAATTATATTTTCTTACCAATTATCGTGAAGTTCATACAGTACTTCAATTCGCTTTATTTACTACATCTTTTTTAATTTGCGTGTACTCATTTCTGTTTTAATGTGAATTTCGCTTTATTACACTGACCGTCTCTTACCGATCCGCGCTTAAGAGCGGATCCTTTGGAGGAAACTTTTCCCGGCGCTAAACGTCGGGATTTAGCGACAGTTACCGCCAACGCACTTAAAAGCGATCATATCTTCCTTTTCATCAGTGTTGATGTTACAGATTTCTGAGATACAGAAAGTTCCCCATTGGTATAATGTTGAATCACTGTGTGAAATACACTGAGACATATTTGTCTGGCAAAGCAGCGCTAAGGGCTTATTTACTGCAGTATATAATATGATAACTGGCTTTTTAAAAAAAAATCAGAGCAGTGGTTTGTGTTTATAGACCGAGTGGCTCCATTTATACTAGTACCCTGTGACAAGTGCAAGGGATGTTGGGCCTTGTGTTGGAAAAAGAGGTTTCAGGCTGTCATTTCCACTCTCTGAGGACTCTTTTACACCTTGTCACCAAATCACGATGCCCCGATGGAGGAAGTGTGGAGTGACAGCCAGAAAGAGGGGCAGTGACAGGAGCATGCCATCTAGGCAAATGTTATTGAAGAGTTCCAGCCATTTCTGATACAGGCACTGTAGCTGTGAGCATCGTAGTTATGGAACAATCAACCTCCCTTTGTTTCACTGCAAGAAATGTCGCCTTATGTTACAATGCAGGGTAACAATTATGGGGAAAGCACTCCGAGAGACGCTGGCTTTCTCTATGAGCCGCTGTCAGTCCTTTCTTTCCTTTCGTGCTCTCGCTCATCTTTCTTTTCAGAGGTTGCCTCCAAAATCTGCCTTTTCAAGGTGAATTCCTAGCTATGTCGTTTTTCTTTATCTGACTCGTTATTTCTCCGTCAGCTCATAAATAATCAGTCTTCCCGATTCCTGTGAAATTAGCGAACAGATGTTCAATCTAGGAAGAAAATAACTGAAATGATTGCGGCCCAGAGCCTCGCGCTCGCCCTCAGATGAGCGGCTATATTTAGGGCCCCTCTGTCACTCGGGGACGTGTGAAGCGCCGTTGATGTGGCACGCCGCCCAAACGGGAGGTGTGGCTTTCCCATCGCATTTTTACCCACAGCCCCACCCCCAACCATCCACCCCCCATTTCTTCCTGAGTTCTCACAACACATTGTAAACTCAGTGTGTCTCTGACTGCTCTGTAAATTTGGAGCTGAAGAGTACGGTGGTGGGGGGGAGGGGG
>JABFEA020000130.1:16410833-16423129 GCA_019775915.2 Cyphomyrus plagiostoma | reverse complement strand
CCCCCTCGCTGACTATCGCTCGCCTCTCCGCCTTGAAGACCCCCTCGAAGTGCAGTAACACTCTGGCTCACAGCTGAGCTCCATGAACACAGCGCGTCGTGTGGCCTCACCATGGACGTGTGTCTCTCCCTTTTGCGTTCAGGCCACGGCTGAAGACAAACCAAGCTACCATGGTCCATCCTGGACTGCAACTGACTCACTCATATACAGCAAGCCTCACAAAAGACAAAAAGGGACTAATACAGTTAATCTGTCAGAGTGGATTTTCTAATTCGTTTGACCCTAATTTGATCCAGGTCTCTGAATTCCAAGGCCCCGACCTCTGTGCTGCAGACGGTCCATGGGAGTCCGTCTCAGGGGTCTCTGCCCCTCTTCCACTCTCCTCTCCGTACACAGAGGGCCTTTCACGGAGTGTCAGTCAGAGATGGGCCCACCCCCACGCCGGGGGCTGCTCCCCGCAGAGCTCCTGAATAAAACGGCCCAGTAGGGGGTGCTGTACCCCCCACAGCGCCACTTCCATCGCCGCCGCTATGGAGCGTCACTCAAACGCTCGGGTCCCTCCTGGCTGGAGACTTGGTCTGGTGAAAGGACTAAACCCTCCAGACTCCAGTCACATTCTACTCAGATTCCAACCCATATCCACACATATTCCAACCCATATCCACACAGTCTTTTCCCACCAATCAGGTGGTCACCTACATTTCTTTCATCACTTCCTTAATGTCCGTGTGTGAAAATACAGGGTTGCCAGGTCTCACGCATCTGGGGGTGACAAGTCTCACGCTTTCAGACTCTCACGCAAGAAATCTTACGGCAAATCTGCATTATTCCATTATAAACCTAAAATTAGCTATGGACTATTTATTAAGGTAACAAAACTGTTACGTGTGTAAATGTGTGTGATGAATTGAAAATGTAATGCCAGCCAGCTGACCAAAGTTGGCAACCCTGAATATGTGTATATTTAAAGGGCACCACTTTGCAGTAAGGCTCCTTTTCGCCACTTATAAATGATAGTAACGCAGTAATGAAAAGAAAGCTGCGTTACTACTGGTTTATAATTATTATTATAATTATTATATATCATATAGTCTATTAATCATTTACAATTAATAACCGGATTATAAAGCACTCACAAACCCTTTCATAAGGGTTCTCTTACTATAAAGTGGTACCACTTTATGTTTATATTTCCAGTATTTATGTTCCGTTCATTGCCGTTTCATTTGCACTGCGAGCGATATCTCGCCCCAGCCTATTCCCCATGCATCAGAGACCTCAAGCTGACAATAAAAGAGACTTTGACTTGACTTCGTCTGTGTGCTACACTGTTGTGTCGGAGCAGAGCTGCGACCAGGACTGCCAGCTGTGAGCTTCAGGGCAGCATTGTGTAGCATTCAGCGGAATGTGTGGTAACAGCGTGGGCTTCCCCGAGATGATGGTCCGGCTCTTTTCCCGGGAATCTCATTCCACGACGGAGCTGTACCCCACCCACTTTTTCCCTTCCGCTTGTCCTGCTCCGCACATCAATTACATGGTTAGCGAGGAGCCCCCACGGCGAAGCCCGCATCAGCCCAGCCGCGCGTCTCGCTGACAGACGCTTCCTCTCGCACCTGCCCGGACTTGTTCACACTCCCGTATCCGATCGTTATCCGCACATTCCCAGCATTCCTGCCTCTCCGGCACTTGTGACACGCCGCCATTCCCTGGAATGCGTCGCTTTCCGTCACCTTCATTTCATACATTCATCCACCCCGAAAACACCAAAAAATGGTATTTTCGGTTTAAAGGTGATGTTATTTTCAGACCCTACCTTCATTTAGTATTGACCAAACTCTAAATAATTACTTGTGCTCCTCATCATTCTCCAAAGCTGTTCAGCGTTACCTTACAATGTCTTATGGAATCTGTGTAGGTTTGTTTCTTAAATCATTTTACTTGTAGTAGTTTTCTCAAGGGTACAACAGCAATGCCCCAATGACCCTTGACTGTCCTGTTCTTATAACTCCCCCCCCCCCAGCAGTGAGATGAATATCCTCGCTGATCTGATCATGTTACAAAACTGATAGAGGTCATTAACTTCATAGCAATGAAACTACTTTCACAAAGGGCTGAAAATTACAATATCAGTGTATTGGGAGCGTAGCTGTCTGGGGATGTCGGATATCTGAGCAAATAGAAGGAGACGCGACCCCCGTCTCAGATGTGCATCATTACTGGGATTTGACTTCATTGTTGTTGCAGCCTCAACCCCACTGAAAGGTCTTGGACTTTCAGTTGAAGCAAACGTTCAATTATTTGGTGCCTGGATGTCTCTCGCTCTGCACTCTGCTGAGTCTTACTTTCTGATACGGTCGACGACTCCACTGGGCCAGTATTAACTATGTAATTTTGTGGTTTGTGGATTGATGGACCATGTTATCTGATATCTGCTTTAAAGTACTGTCTTTACGTCAATAAGTGTTTATTTTGTTGGGTGCCCAGCAGGAGAAGCCAAACCGTTTCCTAGGTTAAAGATAAGGCCGATTCAGAGATCTCTGACTCCTGACCTCGCTTATCAGGCATCGGCGAGGACAGCGAGTCAGACACAGAGCCCTGTATCGGCGAGTGGCGCCCCCTACCTGCATAGCTGGAAAGGGGAGAGGATGCTGCCTCCCTGGGACGTGCCTTTGATCATAAGATACTTTGGGTCTAACGTGTCGTTTGGGTCGCTGCCCAGGAGCCGTGCAGCGGACGTCTCATCAAATCCATCAGCACCACAGACCTCAGCGGCCCGACCAGCCCCAGCACCGCGAGTGAACTGGGCCCCGATCTGCCACTTTCTGCCATAAGAGCAAGCCGGTCCCCGCCAAGGTCCAATGGCTCATGAAAATCCAGCCAGACACATGGAAGAGTTCACAGTAGGGTTTAGACCCCAGAAGGTGAAGGTTCTTTGGGTCCCCAAATACAAGAGCAGCTACCAAAGCTTTACTTTATTTAGCAGGTGAAGCAAATGGCACGTTGGAAACGTATCTCTGTCGAGGATTCGGCGTAAGTGCAGCTAGACCAAACCTCCAATAAAAACGCAGAACTTTTGTAATTCACTTTGGAGACAACGGTCTGCTGAGTGTATAAATAATGTAACAATGTAATGAATTATTCCCTCTCAGTTTAAACAGTACAAAGAAAGTTTTGGGGAGTGTTTTACATGTTTGTTTCTGCCGCACAGACTCTTGGGAAACATAGGATCATATTTCCGTAATGAGGAAGCCATTAGATCAACATTAATATCCTTTGTTAGGCTGACATTCAGTCTATGCAGGTACAATCTCCCTGAGAGCCGCTAGGCACAGCAGCCTAGGATTCGCTGACAGGGAGACATTTCCAACGTCAATACAAATCCAGAACCTTATAGACTGCAGCTGCCTAAGTGAGGTGTCTAGCAGGATATTATTCATGAGGGCATAATTACAAGATTGCACAAGTTTTACGTCATTATACATAGGAATTTTATTTAATTTTAATTAACCACGGGAGGGTTATTGTCAGTTATGTATACAGTGTGAAGATTTCAACGGCTTTAACATCTCAGCTCGACACTAAATCTGCATTCCTTTAACAAGAGAAAGTAGAGGAGAAACAGCAAGGAAAAGGTTCCGTAAGCAGGGATGGGAAGATATGGCCTATTTCCGGTACAGACATTTGTATAGCTCATACAGTACAGGAAGAATGTGCATCCAGACAGATGAAGTTCCACGAAGCTTAAACACAGAGGCATAAGGGCATAAGGAGAGGAGATGCTGTACCCTCCTCCTAAAAATGTCACCCATATTAGAAATGCTTGCTTATTTTTGTGATGCATTTGGCGTCAGTGAGCATTCAAGTCAGAGAGCATCCTCTCTTACGATCCCTCAAAGCTAACTAGCTAGCTAACCAAACTAGCCCATTTGCTGGTAACACTAAGCAAATCCAGGAGGTGCATTCTGAGCTTCTCGAATCAGGAAAAGTTGGTGGATCTCTCGCCGCTCGGGACAATAACATGTGTAAATAAAAACATTTCCATTTTTCTTTTTTCGGACTCTCCCCTAAAGTTGGGACCGTTTGTATGCAAATTGTCCATATGAGGAGACCTCAGAGCCTCTGTGAAATATGGAACATGCAGGTTGTGGATCATAAATGGCATTTTGTGAATCTAGCACGTGATCAAACACATCTGAGGTGGCATGTGAGTTACGCAGATATTCTTTATCAGTCTTTCTCGTGCACTTCGCTCCTCATGCGACGCGCTTAAAGTGTCCCCATTACTGCCTTCTGCTCCCTTTATCTTTATACATGGCAAAAGCAGCTCGCGTGGCGGAGCTGAAACTTAGAGATGATGCGCGATGGAGGCTTCAGGCCCTCAGCTTAACAGCACACCTTTTTTTCTTCGCGAGTAATTAATTTATTGAGGTTCAATGTGCCTGAGTTCAGCCATGGAAACAGACTAATTACTCAGATTTATGGTGTGTTTAAGAGGCCATAATGTGTAGCGACAAATGGCTTGTTTTTAAGATAAAGGAGGTTTTAATATTTATAAAACACACAGCGGTGATAAACACCGGGGACGTGCCAGGCTGCATTGTGACGCTTAACAAAGGTGCTGTCTTCATCCTCATAGGTCTGCATGTTGAAGTCGTGGCAGGAGCACGGCGGTATCACAGAGCATCTTGACGGCTCTTTCTTTGCTTCTGTTATGTGCAAAATAATTTAAAAAAATGAACACACAGTGGACCAAACCTCACGATAGAGTCCGTGTTCTATCGTATTATATAAATATCTCTCTTTCATAATGGTAAACTTTGGATGACATGTAAAGAAACACGGAGGAATTAAACACCACGCTTCCACCATTTCAGTCACAGTGCTAATCTTCATGCCATTTTTAACAGCAAGATTTCACATTGCGCGGTGAGATGCACAAAGTGTGTACAGAACTTTCAAAAGCAAATATCTAATACTTAAAAGCAAAGTGATTTGTTAGAATATGGTTTACATACGATCCAGTCAAAATACGTTGGGAAAAACCTCATGCATTTACATAAGCAGTTACATGTTTATTATTATTATTATTATTATTATTATTATTATTATTATTATTATTTAAAATAGATCATTATTATTTTGGATCACACATTTCTTACTTGTAATAACTGTGAGGCATGTACATCATATGTTAGCCTTATATTGAGGTGTTACCATAGGCCTTCAGGATCTTGAATGATTATGAACGGAATCTTGTAATGGGAAGGTTGTTGGTTCGTGTCCCACAGAGGGCGGTCCTGTTCTGCCCTTGGGTGACGTGCGTGACCTCACCTCCAGTAAAGCATCACACTGAGCTCGTGCCGTGGGCTGAGCCGTTTAAGTCTGTCTGTTTACAGGTGCGAGCAGAGCGTGTAAATGTGTCATGGCGTGTGAGTAACGTCACGGCTTTGCTCAGAGGGTATGTAATAATGACATATGGGGTCCATCGTCATGCTCGGCAGGCAGGAGCTATGAGCGTACATGCCTCAGATTTACATTCACGTCTATCACGTTCAGTGTACAATGTTTGACATCGTTTTCCTCAGATATGGGTCACATGCTTTCACATTTTAAGGACGGATCTGAGTGAAATTTGTCTCTATTCCACGCTGAGGCAATCTCTGCCACCGGGCCCTTTTCGGCAGGGGAGTTAAAGCCAGGAGATGTTTTCCTCTCTCTGCGAGATATCACACGCCAATTAAAGCTTTCTCCAGAGGGAAGAGGCGGCGAGCCCTAGTCACCACAGCAGAAGGGAGATAAACCCGCAGATTTTTGGATTGGGGACAACCGGTAACTGGTGATGCTGCACCTCCCAGAGCGACGAGGATGAGTGCAAGGCTCGCTCGGCTCCGATTGGCAGCCTGAAGCTCTTCCACCAACATCTCCCCCACTCCCGCCTTGACTGGCGATGGGGTTCCATTTTTAATTTCAGTTTATTACCCAGGAGGGCACCTCTGCCCAGCGGAGGGAATTCTGGAAGCGGTTGGCAGGTAGACAAACTCCCTGTGGTGGAAGTGAGCTGCCAGGCCAACCGTCCCACACTGGAGGATCCACCCCAGAGCGACTCCCTCCCTCAGAAAACGGCCATGAATAAATCACTTTCTAACTCTGCAGGGGAACATGAGAAAGAATGACCCACACCTCGAGTGCATAACTGGCGGGGGCTTAAGTTTGAGCCTCTTCTGGTGAGGACTAAGCGATCGATAAACAGCCATCTTTAATCAAGGCTCATGCAATTGTCACTATTGGGGAAGTAAATCCAGTAAAGGGAGAAAAGGGAGGTCAGTCTGAGACTCTGGTACCTGTGAAGTTAGCAGAGAAGCTCCTGAATAAGGAGACCCTGCATGACGATGATTTGTCTCCTTCAACCATAAAGTGGATCTGAGGGGAAAGATTAGCAAGAGGTTAGTCTTTAAGTTTGGGTTGAAAGGTGCTCGGGTTAATGAGTGATGCCTCATTGTATGCTAGTCACAGCGCAACCTCATCAACGTATACATGTTACTAACATAAATAGTACACCGTTCTATTCCGGAAAGTTCTGTTCCGGAATGTCGACGGACCTTCTGTAATTCTTAAAAACTGTTTCAAAATGTAATATCAGCCCTAAAAGTAGTATTTGCCAGCCCAGACTCTTTGGTAAAAATAGCCACGATATGGATGATAAGGGAGAATATCACCCCCCCCCCCCTCACTCTGCCAGTCAGCTTTGGCAGCTAATATGTCAGGATGACGTCGTCCAGTGCCGCTTCCAGCTGACTCCAGATGCCACGAGGCCGCCTCGCTTATATAAACTACCGGCTGTTATTAGTGAGCTGTCACTGAGGCAGCTGAGAGGCCCTGTTACAGCCTCGCCCGCCAGGCAGGTCCCACCCGAGTCCTGTTCCTCTCGGCTCGACCCGAGGGGCACAGCAGCAGGTCACTGGGGAGATGGCCGCCAGCCTGCATCACGTCCGCAATATGGTGGCTCCGCCCCTCAAAGGCTACATGCCACAGGCTGCTGCCAGGACATTCGGCCAAAAGTCCCGCAGTATCAAAGAAGCATCTCAGCCACAAGATCTCAACTTACACTCCTTCACCCTCCCACCCTCTCTCCCTTTCTCTCTGTCTGGCTCACTCCCCCTTTTCCTCTGTCACTTCATCTGTTTCGCCAAAGCTTAGCTTCTTGTGATAACAGTTTCCATGGTTACTCCAGATGACGTGGATAATTGCAGCTGGCCGATACGGGCGATGTCTTTCTGCAAGACTCTGCAGTCATGTTTAAAGTTCCCATCAAAAATAAATCACAGCAGTCAGATTTTCGTGTCCGTGGCAGCAAGAATTCCTAAATGCTTTCGGATTCAGACTTTAAAAGCATTAATTATTACGCATTTTCTCTAGATTGCATCACTCTCCTTCTAATGTTTGCAAAAATTTCATTAACTGCCTTCAGACTGGCTTCAACTTGGAAAATGCGATTCGCTTCGTCACAGTGAAAAGTGTGGCGTTGTGCTCCAGCCATACTTTTTAAACAGAGGACCTCTCTAAATCAGGACGAGTGATTCATCAAGTGGGACCCACAGGAGATAATGGTGGACTCATCTCCGAGCTGCATGAGAGCACAGTGCAGCCCCATAACCTGATACCCTTCACGTGCAGCCGGGCATCTGCGCTTAGCTTAAAGGATTCCAGGCTCATCGGATCCGTTAGAGACACAAATAATGAAAATGAGACCACCTGCAGGCCGGCGCTCTCTGTTTGTTGATACGCCTCACATCACCGCCCTCAGACAGAACAGCCGGACTTCTGTAAACCCCTGCAAAACGTTCTTCTGAAATGTCTGTGTGCTGAAAAGAGATGTCAGGTTTGACAAGGGCTTTAGAAAGTAACCAGTGAATGAGAACGCAATGCAGAGCACAGACACTCAATGTTCTTCAGTACCTCAGATGATATCTCAAGCATACCTTCAAAAATACACGCACACGCACACGCAAATTGGTATACCTATCTAAATGGGGGCCGTCCATTCATTTCTATGGGAAAAGGAAAATCACAACACCCTTAACCCCCACCCAGCCCTAATCTTAATCATAAATAACCAAACAAAATGCAAGACTTTTGGCATTTTTACTTTTTTCATCTTTGTGGGAACCTGAAAAATGTTCCCTACACGTTCAAAATAACAGGTTTTTATTACAGGAAACTGCTCCCCATGAGGAAAAAAAATCGTGTATTCATAACGTTGTGGGGACATTGTGTCCCCATAAGGTAAGGTATACCCGCTCACACACACAGACACATGCACAAACTTTCGCACACTCAGGCTTAATACAACTTCATGCGAAAATCACAAGACAAATCCAGGCAGCGACACTGTTTGTTGTGGGGACGTGTCCTGTGACAGCGTGTGAGGTGGCAAGCTGCTTGGAAGGCATGCAGTGGCAGCCCTATCATAACCTGGACTGCAAGCTGTATGGTGAACCCTGACGGAGGCTCAAATAGGAGACCCCGGCTTTGGAGGCCCTTAGCAGTGTGATTCAAACAGGAGACCCCGGCTTTGGAGGCCCTTAGCAGTGTGATTCAAACAGGAGACCCCAGCTTTGGAGGCCCTTAGCAGTGTGATTCAAACAGGAGACCTCGGCTTTGGAGGCCCAGTCTTAGGGATGAATAGCCGCCTCTATTGCAGCGGGCGCTCTTATTTTATCTTTCTGACAACTTTGAGGGACAATTATATTTAATAAACATTTATTACAGAGATATAAATCAATTTTGAGGGCCGAGTCTCAGGTGAAACGGACTGTGAAGCGGCGGGACTGGGGGAAAAAAAAACGTTTGAAACGGATCTAATGAAATACATGTGCTCCATAGCAGAGGTCTCTGTCCTGAGGACGGGTGCTTTCTGCCTGGGGGGGGGGGGCAGGAAAACAGGAGGCTCTGCTCTAGTCATGAAGTGAGGGGCCCCCGCTGTTTTCCCTCTATTAGTCTATTTTTACAGAGCTGAGCACTCTGCCAAGGCCTGCCCCCTCCTCAGTTATCAGCAGTGACATGTGCGTGGGACCTTTCCATTATCCTGTCACCCCCGGACTGTACCACTCTCACACGCAAGACCCCCATGCATCTGTACTGCTATCAGTGTCTGTCTACCTGGGTAACTGAGGGTCATGTCATTAAATGTTATCTATACCAATACAGAAAAATAAAATCAAGTATGTGTGTTGAGGTTGCTACAGAGCAGAGCCCCTGCTGGTGGAACAGAGAAACTGCAAAGCTGAAATGGGTTTGCTGGACATGCACTATTGAAGTATTAAATGGCTTATTACAGTAATCCTGAGAGGTCATTTAGGAAAAAAAGGAAAATGCCAGAAAAGAAATTTGTTCTGAAAACCACGTCACTGTCAGTATACAGTTGGCATGTCTATAACTGTGTAAAGAGCGACAGGGCACGTTAAACGTGTAGCCGTCTGCTCTGAGGGCCAGGAGTGCCTCCTCTCCTCACCTACAGTAGCACATTTGGGAGGAAAAGGCGGACGAACTGTGGGTCCGGCTCAGTATCAGGGGTCCTAATGCAGGGTTCTGTGGAGACTTTTACTATTTACCGCAGTTTATTTGAAACAAATGCCCAATCATATATCTATGATGTCAGGCCTTAAACACACAGGACAAAATTCGAAAATGTGCTGTTAATCTGAAAATAATTCTTGCGACTGATTATAATCACATATATTTTTGAGTTCCTCATATCTTTCCACTACAATATAACAAGGGCTAGTCTACATGCATTTCTGTAAACTGCAATTTATAAAATGTGTATTTTACGCTGAACAAAAAAGAGTTAAAAGTAAAAATGGAAGATCAAATCCAGTCAAAGGGTTACATATTTAAATAGGCTAAAGAAAAGTCCTTTTTGTGGTGTTGAATCACGTGTACATCCTACATATTTAGGTTCATGGCAAAGTGGAATGGATTTAAGTCAAGATTAAATTAATAAATATCATTTTTAGAATCAGCTTGCCGCAAGAAGCTTACGATGAACATTGGCTTTCATTAGTATGAATATTTTATGTCCTGAATTATACCAAGTAGCAGTACTTTACCACAACTCAGCAATCTTATAATTTGAAAAAGATAATCAAAGGGTTTTAGCATAAATAAACCCAGAGCCACAAAATCACTACAGTGCATAAAAGTAGCAAAACATTTACTTACTATTAAAGAAACAAACAAGGGGAGCGTTAATACTGACTTTTTGATGTTAAAACACGGTAGGATCTGCTTATGTTTTTAATTAGAGTCATCAGAAAAAATGTATATATATATATATATATATATATAACACACACATACACACATATATGACAGAGAGAGGCCAGTTTGTTGCTTAGTCATGACATTTTTTTAATTTTCCTTTACTAGCATAGAAATGTCTGTTGATTGTTTTGAAAAAAGTCGACCTGCTCTATAACAACATCATTACGTTTGCGTGCCATATGATTATACTAAGGAATGACTTAATGCGAGCAGGTAGAATTGATGTGTAGAATTTATATAGCTGCTGAAACGAGAAAGACCAGCTAATGCTACAGTCAACATTGACATTGTAAAATTGCAACAGTCTTACACATGCCTTTAGAGCTCTGTCAACAAACACGGGAAGCTGAGGAGCGCTAGGGCAGTTGTTTTTGCAAAGAGGAGGGCCGGACGCTCACACTACATAATTGAAGCTAATTGGAACAGCCTGGCTTGTGTGTTCATGTTCACAAAGTTAACTTACCCATAAAACAGCTGTTATCCAGGAACAATAACGGTACAAGACGGGATTTGTTTTCTTTCAGGCAACTTGTAAGTCTGCAGTGTCAGCTGTGATCTCCTCTGTATCAATGATTTTACACCTTTCGAGCAATCTGGAAGCAAAGTGGAATCTTTTCTGTCAAGCTAAGTCACTAATCACTGTCATTAATCACTGTCATTAATCACTGTTCCTGTCTACTCCTTTTCACAAATCACTGGAGGGTTGAAGTAGCAACTAAATGTATGTCTCTGGTTACCAAAGCAGTGACTTCTCTGAGATACAATCCTTAAATAAGACAACGGGGCCTGGCATGTCTCTCGCATTAATTACAGCCATTTTTTGAAGTCTAATTACTTCTAACTGGAAGAATATCTTTCATCTCTTAATAAGACATGTTTAATCATTATCATCCTCACTCCAGTTGTCTGACCTCATTTGACCTCATTTGAGTCCTCAACAGATGACATGGTCCAATTCATTCACCATCTGGTTTCGTGTTGGGATATTACCAGGATGTGGGGCAAACTTTTGCACAGATGATGAGGATTTAATTTCAGGGCTGTGGTAGTTTTGCTAAACTGATTGAACTCAAAAGATTTGGGTTCAATAATATTCAGTCCATCTTACTTGTTTGAATTATATTGTGTCTATTTGTGACTTTTCTTAACTTTATCTAAAGTAGTAGTAAGGTTACTGTAACTAAACTGCCATTTTTGTAAAGAAATTTGTTCCGAGTTAAACGGTCTCCAGACCAGCTGGCTTCATTTTTCTACTCAACAGTGATAGTGAAGTAGGCCTGAAGTTTGTCTTTATCTCTGCCTGTTGAATCTTTAGGGTTGCTGTGGTGTGTTCTCATGTTATCGTGGAAGGGAAAACAAATAAATCAAGCACGTCAGCATATTTGGCCCTGAGCTCACTCACTACAAGCTACCATGTTTAGGTCAGATCAACATTCATGATGCAGTCGAGGGGGAGTCACAGATACTTGGACTGAGAATACAGCTTCACAAAAGTTCCAGAAAAATGTGTATGGTATGGTATGGCTCTGCCAGGTCCTCAGTGCTGACAGCACCTAGGCTTACTGACTGTGAGAAATGCAGGTGAGACAGTAGGGCCAGTCAGGACCAGGAACACTGACAAGATCAGGACTTGAAGAGACCTGGGATCTAATCAGGATTCAACCATAACCAGGGCCAGGGTCAGGAGCAGGGACAGGCACAGGCATAGGAGCAAAACTTGTCCAGGACCATGGCTAGGACCAGAGACAGGATCAGGGCCAGGATCAGAGACAGGATCAGGGCCAGGACCAGAGACAGGATCAGGGCCAGGACCAGAGACAGGATCAGGGCCAGGACCAGGGTTAGGGCCAGGGACTGGATCAGGGCCAGAGACAGGATCAGGGCCAGGGACAGGACCAGGGCCAGGACCAGAGACAGGATCAGGGCCAGGACCAGGGTTAGGGCCAGGGACTGGATCAGGGCCAGAGACAGGA
>JABFEA020000130.1:16394994-16410733 GCA_019775915.2 Cyphomyrus plagiostoma | reverse complement strand
TCAGGGCCAGGGACAGGACCAGGGCCAGGACCAGAGACAGGATCAGGACCAGGGTTAGGGCCAGAGACAGGATCATGGCCAGAGACAGGATCAGGGCCAAGACCAGGGTTAGGGCCAGAGACAGGATCAGGGCCAGGGACAGGACCAGAGACAGGATCAGGGCCAGGACCAGGGTTATGGCCAAATACAGGATCAGGGACATTACGTATTTAGAGGTGATGCTTTCATTCATTCACATTCGACACGGCATTACCTGTTAGTGCCACGCTTGCCGGAGTTTAAGCAAAGCTGGCAGGCTACAATGATGTCCCCCCACGTCACTCCCCCCCCACGTCAGGCTCCCTGGGCGTGAGGCCCCCCCATGTCAGGCCCCCCGCTCTTTCCACACGCGAGACGGAGAGGATGTGTCTAATTGAGCAAGTGAAAGGATTTCCAGAGCAGTGACCATCCTCTGCACTGGGGAGGGACGGATGGTCGCCTTCGCCCCACCATCCTTTGTCTCTGCTTTTCCACCTGACCTCGGCTTGGATCTCGTCACCCACTGGAGATGTGGAGATTCGTGAGGTTCAGTATAGCCCCCGCAAGCAATGATGTACGGCTAGTATTTGCATGTGAATCTTTCCGCTGCTTAAAGTGGGGGGGGGGGGCATCATAGCCCCAAGCCTGGGCTGAGGTCCCACCTTCCAGAGTGTAGAAGGACTATATAGGGAAGTGCTGAAGCTCCTCTTATGGGGCCTCTGCTCATTCACTTCTGTGGGAAAAATGCTAACGCTAACTATGACGACCTTAACCCTACCAAGCCCTAACCTTAACCATAAGTAACTATGACGACCTTAAGCCCTACCAAGCCCTAACCTTAACCGTAAGTAACTATGACAACCTTAAGCCCTACCAAGCCCTAACCTTAACCATAAGTAACTATGACGACCTTAAGCCCTACCAAGCCCTAACCTTAACCAGAAGTAACCAACCCAAATACAAGACTTTTGGCATTTTTACTTTTTTGATTGCGTTCACAGATGTTTTATAACATTGAGCTTATCCAAATAGGGACCTCAAAAGATGTGTCTCCAAAAGTATGGAAATTTCAGGTTTTACTACAAGGGATAAGTTTGTCCTCAAATGTGATTTATGCCCCCCCCCCCCCACACACACACACACACACACACTCGATGCAGATTGCGTCCTGGGAGCGCGCTGGCGTCCGTGTCTCAGCATGTGAGCTGAACGCGTGGGTGTGTGAGAAAGCGAAAGACACCTTTTGTTCCCATGATCAATAATTTATTTTTCTACACCTCCGCAGTTATCACTTAGCTTGTAATCACAACCAAGCCAAGTTCTCAGTTTTCCCATGATCCATTATAAAGAAGGCCTGCAGTTAGCACAATGCGGACGGCAGAGCCAGAGGCATGATTACATTACGCAAGGTCATCATCTGAAGCCCTTTCTCCCCTTTCACCTTTTCTTACGCTGCATTCTGCCTGCCTTATTGCACGCGGCTCAGTCTGTTGACCAATCGTCTTTATAAACAACTGCGTATTGTCTGTGTTGTGGGGCCAGAGAATCAAACATGCAACCTGAGCCCAAAAGCTCGTTCATCCATGACTCTGGGTTCTTATCTATGAGCAGGCAGAATGGAGATGAAGCCATATTAGGTTAAACCTAGGCATCTTTAACTATCAATTAGGTGTTATATATCAGACTGGGTTCCCATGCCCGGAGGCGGTATTTTCCCGCAGTTTTGACTCGCTGATTTCTCCAGCTAGGTGGAAGTGCGGTAATCTGAGACGGCCGGGCAGCATCCGAAAGCGCTGGTAAGTGAAACGAGCCTCCCCAAGACCCCGGCACGTGAGCAGATCATGAGCATTTTCAGGACGGGGGGGGTCGCTCTTTGATGACATCGTGACAGGGGGAGCCACAGGAGATCACGCTGAGCAGCCACGCCATCTACCACAGGATGGGAACCTCCCACCATGCCCTGCTACATCTGCCGATGAGGCCAGAGGAGAGACCCTCCCCCGCCCTGCTGGAGGGGGAGTGTATAAACAAACATGGACAGGAGCCATTTATAAACTCCCGTCGTCTAAAGTAGGGCAGGGGGGCACCAGGAATGAAGAAGAGCTACCTACAGACACCCTGAGGCCTGGGGTCGCCGTAATGCTGAACAGAGCTGCTTGAACCCTCTAGAATGAATGAAGCTTCATTTACCCACATTACCATGTGTCTCATCTGCCTCTTTGAAGAGACACACATACATACTGAGATGAAAGTGGCGCTTGGGCTCAGAGCACATGGCAGGCATTTATCCAGCACCCTGAGCACTTATTTTACTTGAAAGACCTGGCTTAGGAGTGATGTAGCTAACTTGTTGAGCATGGGATTCAAGCCAATGACCCTCTGATCATAGGTACCTACTGAACCATACCCCACCCCTGAAGGAAAAGCACCAATGGTCCAAAATGGGTCCAAATGGTCCCAAGTCAGACTTGAACCCACAATCCCTGGCTTAGGAAAACAGGGCCTTAACCATTGGGCCACTAATCCATACATAAAGCTAAACATAATCAAACAAATTGTTATGGAGAGACCCTTCATTATTGGGTACTTAACAGTTGCATTTTATTCTTTTTTATTTTTAGTTTGTTACAGGGATGCACGCCACAGCAGGAACAGCCATGACTGAGCACTGAGTAATAGAAGAGGTTATTTAGGCCTATTCTGGGTTATTTAGGCCTACTCTGGGTTCACCTCAGCAGGCCACCATCATCATTCTTGAATATCTTAAACGATCTCTGGCATATCGCGAGTCGTTCTCAGTCCGGGACTTGTCACCTGAGACTATGAACTTGTATGTTTTTCCACATCCAGTTGGGGAAGCAGAGCTGGTGAGTCGGGCCTCCCTGTCAAGATTCTCCCTCAGCTCTTCTCCCGGGAGAGCCGCTTTTATCCACAGTCTGGCCGTTATGAGAACCAGAAACACAGGACTCTCTGACTAACTTCAAATGCTTCAGTGACACCCATGCTTTGAGATTCTCTCTTCAACCGCCAAGCAAAACATCTCCAACCCACCAGAGGTAGAAATGTGTTTGTGTGTGAGAAAGTGGACCGATGTGTGCATGTCCAGTATGTGTGATATTAGAGGGACATTAGTGCAGAGGTGGGTAATTCAGGTCCAAACTCCAGACCAAGATTTTGTTTCATCCAAACAGACTCAACTCTATAACTGTGATTCTCAGAACTTTTACTGTCTGGATCTGGCCTACACACCTCTACATGACTGTGAGATATAAATCAGACTGTGGACATGAGAAACACATATACACTTTGACTAGAGGTGGGAAATCCAGGTCTAGAGAGTAACCAGTCCAACCTATTGAGTATCTGTGACTGTGACTATATTCAACTGGTTGAAACAAAACCTTGGTCTGGACTTTCATCCTCTGGACCTGAAGTATTCACACACACTGCCTGCTTCACTCACTCTATGGGGTCTTATGGAGCTACAGCTAGATCTGTGTGCCTGCATCTTTGGTAAGATACGATACCCCCCATGGGGTCTACAGCATCCCAAACATGGTGAAAGGGTTAGACAGGATCTGCACATCCTTTCCTGTGGAGCCCAGTATAGCTGATAGGCTGTTGCACAGAATATCTTAGAATGAACCTGAGCAGAGAGATCCTCACGTGTGACCCACTGGTTTCAGATTTGGTTGTTTAATCTGCCACAAAATCTAATATCTTTTTAATATTATAATATAAAATCAAGTTCAATAGCAAATGTTTGTCATATTTTGATCATTTTGGCTACATTTTCTTCTGCTGTTTGACAATCAGAAAGTTGCACAGTTGTCTGACATACCGCAGTGATGATGTCACTCCTCCCAGGAGATTGGCCGTATCAGTTGAGTGCCAAACTTAGCCTGATATGCCATCACCATGGCACGCTTAATGTCACATTGCCTCCCTATCAGCCTTCTTTCAGCAGTGTAGCGAAACAGCCCTCTTAGCCCCCTCCTCATCACCTCCTCACCACTCCTTGTCCCCTCCTCACCCCCTCCTCATGCCTCCTTATTCTCTCCTCATCCCTCCTCAATCCTCCTCGTTCCCTCCACACCCCTCCTCATCCCATGGTCACCCACTTCTTGTTTCTCCTTGCCTGCCCCTCACTCGCTCCTCCTCCCTTCCTAATCCCTCCTCATCCCCTCCTCATCCCCTCCTCACCCCCTCCTCATCCCCTACTCACTTCATCTTCACCGCTCTTCGTCCCCTCCTCACCTTCGCCAAACCCCTCCTCTTCACTCCTGACCGCCAGTATCAGACAGCACGTTGCTAAGACGTGTTGGCACCGGCCCCAGCTTGTTACACCTCCCCTCTTCCCTAGCAGCAGATGTTCTCAAGCACCCAGAGACCAGTCAGCAGGCCACAGCTCCACTCGCTATGGCTCCCCTCTACATGCCGAGTTAAAAATACGTACTCAATGAACTCAGTGACACTGAACGCTGAGCAAAACTTCATCATTACTTATTTAGTGCAGCATGATGTTGGGGGTCTCCCTGCAGCCTTCTGAAATTTGAAAGGGTTATGGTTAGGGTTAGAGTTAGGGTTAGGGTTAGGGGTTAGGGTTAGGGTTAGGGTTAGGGGTTAGGGTTAGGGTTAGGGTTAGGGTTAGAGTTAGGATTATGGTTATGGTTAGGGTTAGGTTTAAGGTTAGGGGTGCCCTTTCTTATGAATATTCATTTAAATCCAATTCGTTGTTTTAATCTCTTTCATGTAACTGAAATACTACGTGTCAAAGTCGTCTGTCTGCTGGTGCTCCGGGCAACTTGATAGACCAGATCAAAGGACAAGTGGAACACTGCAATTTGTCACATCTGTAATCCCGAATTCCTGGTACTGCAGGTTCCAGTCACTGCCCACCAGTATTAAGGATGAAGATTAGCAGTGCATGGTACATTCATTAGCTGATGCGTTATTATAGGTTCAAGTGTAATTCTGAATGTGAGTGTGTGCTTTCCTTATGTATACATAGCAAGGATAAGGGAATTGATTTCTAGGTAATTCACTAAAAAATGCTTCAGTCATATCAGTAAAGCGATGAGAGACCTCATAAGGTCAAATCGCGGGGAATATCATAAACAGGCTTTTATAAGGGTGCGTCTTAAGTCCCTGTCAGAGCCAGTCGCTTAGCTGTTTTGTTAAAGTGCGTTTCGGTCTGGCCCCTTTAAATGGTGTCGGGGGGGACTCTGTGTGATATACTGGCGTGCCAGTTCAGACCTTTCGCGTCTTTTCTCTTCTTCACTCACACAGCTCGAGTGTCCCTCACAGAAAGAATCATCTGTTTCTAATCTCGCACCCTATTCCCATGGAAATCCCTGTAACTAATGCACTCAATTATTCATCTCACCAAGATACTGGCAGCATTGTGTGGCGCACACAGCAAAGGGCGCTGGATGCAGGGCCTACAGGAGGTGTACATGCAGCCATTCTTGACGTCGCCTCCATATTAACCAGTTTTCAGCTCAACTGAGTCCATTCATTTAAACGCCTTAACATGCCAGCAAGGAGTGTGCTGGCAAATGCGTGCATTGTTCCTGTGTGAAATCAGATAGTCCAGAGCAAGAGATTTGAAAACTAAATATCAAAAATACCATCAAAAATGAGAAGCAAGCAAGCATTTTTGTGGTCCTTCATTCCCGTAGATAAATAATAGCAAATGCCTTCGTTCCTAGTTGAAGCACTTTTAATTAGCGAGAAAGTCTGAACTGTTTTTCTTGACTGAATACTCATACGGCTAAAAATCTCATTGGTATGTAGCTGTAAATGTTTGCTTTGCATGCAGTTTGAGAAATAGGCCAGGGTTCCCCTTTCGATCAAGTAACTGAGATCAGCCCCCCGAACATTTTGTTCTGGCGTCATCCTGCATAAAACCTTAACGGCCTCAGCTTTTCTCTTCCCCTCGTTCAGTGTGCAGCATTTCTGGCTCCTAGCATCCATATCAAAGTGTAGCTCATGCCTGCGCATGAACATGATGCTTTACTGGTCTATGGCTGTTCACTTTCATCCACGTTGCGCCGCGTACGGGAAACCTGCTTATGTGAACAACACTTGTCCTGTGTTTTCCAAAGACTTGTCAAAGCACAGTGTTATCAGCTGCTGTATTGTACGCCTCTGCGATTGCTGACACAAAGGTCGGAGTGTGGTTCGAGAGGAGGGGGGTTAAAAAGGTGTAGGGCAGGACTTAAATTTGCACCGTCTGTCATCGGGGCTCTCCTGGCTGCATGCGGGCCGTGTTAGTGCCATGCTCTTTAAACAAGGGCCCACGGAACAGAGACTCACGCTTGACAATTTTGTGATTTAGCTACGGTAACCTGAACTGTGGGGCGTAAGAGTGGGCGGCAGAGGGGCAGGGCGGGGGTCCTGCACGTGGCCTGAGGTGACCCAGCACTGATTGCAGTGTCTCGCCCAGGAGAGGGTGAGTCGGAGCTTATCGCTGCGGACGTATCTCTGCCACGATCTGTTGCTGTTTGAGCCCCTCATCGCATTTGTCTTTCAAAAGCAAACATGGGATGCCCGCGTCCTCAGATCATGAGAATACTCCCCGCTTTGGGAAAACCATTTTCTAACCCTGATGAAAAACCATTTCACTTTTCAAAGTGATTTTGAATTTGGGTTGATAGTCGATATGGTGGAGAGATAGAAATAACATCAATTTCTATTTAAAAATAAAACACAGGAACAACAAAATGCTTAGCATGTGTATGTCGGTAAAACACCGGGAGGTTTCAGTGTATTAAGCAGGATTAAAGCTACAGATTCAAAATGTTTCTTTTTATGACAAGATGTGAACGCAGGACATGCAGGGAGCTGGAAAGGTTTGATTATGGGCACCTCCAGTATTTTGTGGCATTTTAAGCCACCGCAGGGCACATAACGGTATGTCATTAAAGTACAGTGGTACCTCGGTTTTTGAACTCACTAGAACTCAGATTTCTTGAAAGTCGAACAAACCAGTTCGACCTAGAACCCAATCTGAATATCAGAAGTTGAACCGTGAATGCTTACCTAATATAAATTGTATGTGCTGGGAAATGAGTTGTACTACAATGCAATTCTTACTTGAATGCCTTCTTCACAGACTGGACGATTAACCAAATAAAGCAGCGCAACATTACAGTAACTAAAAATAAATAAACCACTAACTTACGTCTCCTATTAGAGCATTTATGTCATTTATTTAAACCTTATTTTACCAGGTAAATTAACTGAAAACCAGTTCTCACTGCTTTACGTGATATTCAAGAGAAATAGCAGATTACGCATTGGAACTGCCTGGGATACAAACGTCATGCGTGTAACTAAACTCTTCAGCCAATAAGGGCAAAGATGTGTTGTCACGGAGGTGGTTCCAATTTGTGCAGCCAGGTGAAAGGTCGCAATGCATCTAAATGTAATGCATTGCGTCAGGATCAGAATGCGTTGCTTTAAGCCAACGCTGTAAGCAAGTCGAACACACCCAGTGACCAGACTTGGGAAACAAACTGAAACGCGGACTTAATACAGAGGACTAATGACAAAAACCAGAAACAGCTAACCACATGGGGATCCCTTCGAGGTTAACGAGGGGGCATGGCACACAGAAGGAGCGGACGATCAGGGCAGGACAGGGGTAATGTTGGGATAAGATCTTTATCATTTTGGAAGCCATTAATAAAAAAATGCTCTTCTCATTTTAACCTGTTCATTTTGTGTTTAAAAGCTTAAAAAACATATTTAGGTGTAATTTTTGGGGGCCGGGAACCAATTAATTGGTTTTCCATTATTTCTTATGGGAAAAATTCGATCAGAACTCCAACTTTTTAGGATTTGATCCGGAGTCCGCAATGGATTAGGCTGGAGAACCGAGGTACCACTGTATTTGAATTATAAATGACACACAGCACGCAGTTTCTCAGGGAGCTGCAGGTGTGCTTTGTGAAAAGGCTACGAGCTACTAGCACAGCCAGTCATCGGCACAGTCAGCCACCAACACAGCCAGTCACCAGCACAGCCAGCCACCAACACAGCCAGTCACCAGCACAGCCAGCCACCAACACAGCCAGTCTCCAGCACAGCCAGTTAATGGCACAGCCAGCCACCGGCATAGCCAGTCACCAGCACAGCCAGCCACCAACACAGCCAGTCTCCAGCACAGCCAGTCACCAGCACAGCCAGTCACCAGCACAGCCAGTCTTTGTGTGCGTGTCCCGGCTTTGTGTGAAGCCTGGGCCTCACCGCTGCACACAGGCGACACGCTCACGCACATTGTCTGTGCCGAAGGATGCTGGGTCTCCAGGCACCATGGCAGAATTAAATTCACAGGTGAGCTATTAAAAAGGGGGGGAGGTGGTCAGGCCATTATTCAGCTACTTTGACAATTCACTCGTCACAACATGACTGAAATGTTACTTTGTGATCTCATCTCTCAGATGCCAGAACATTTACAAATAATATTTTGTTCAGTCAGTGATTAGGTATTTCAGAGTTGTTTTTATGAGTTTTAACATTTTTAATTAACTAGAATCAGCGATAATGCTGTGAAGATTATGCATTTTGCACCGATAGCTTAGTGAGAGCCATTGTGCACAGATGTTGATTACTCAGAGTGCAGGGTAACGATCTTGGTCCCACTGACAGAAAAATCAGAAAAATCATATCTTATCATGTTTCATTCTTACAAATTTCAAAGGAAATCATTTGCTTGGTGTTTCCAGATAATAAATATAATATTTGTTCAGAGTTTAAATTTGGTGCATCCATCTTCCTACTGCTTATCCTGTTCAGGGTCACCAAGGACAGGAATCTGTCCCAGGCAGCAAGGGCACATGACTGGGTAACACCCTGCATGGGATGCCAGTCTGTTCCTGGGCATGGGGTTGGGGGATACCCTGCATGGGATACCAGTCTGTCCCAGGGCATGAGCCCGGGGGACACCCTGCCCTGACTGGTGTCCCATCCAGTGAATACTCTGCCTGACTGGTGTCCCATCCAGTGAATACTCTGCCTGAATGGTGTCCCATCCAGTGAATACCCTGCCTGACTGGTGTCCAATCCAGTGAATACCCTGCCTGACTGGTGTCCCATCCACTGAATACTCTGCCTCACTGCTGTGCCATCCAGTGAATACCCTGCCTGACTGGTGTCCCATCCAGTGAATACTCTGCCTGACTGGTGTCCCATCCAGTGAATACCCTGCCTGACTGGTGTCTCATCCAGTGAATACCCTGCCTGAATGGTGTCCCATCCAGTGAATACCCAGCCTGACTGGTGTCCAATCCAGTGAATACCCTGCCTGACTGGTGTCCAATCCAGTGAATACCCTGCCTCAATGGTGTCCCATCCAGTGAATACCCTGCCTCAATGGTGTGCCATCCAATGAATATCCTGCCTGACTGGTGTCCAATCCAGTGAATACCCTACCTGACTGGTGTCCCATCCAGTCAATCCTGTAAGTGGTATAGGCTGGCCACAAAGGTACCAGTTTCTAAGAGGGTGCAGAGCCTTTGCCATAGATAGGGGTACCGACCATAATGCTTGCCCAGACCACCTCATTCGCTAGGACCAGCCCTGCATCCAGTGGATACCCTGTTGGATGGGTGTCCCATCCACAGAATTGCCTCCCTTACTAGCAATTATGGTTAGATGTCCTGAAATGAGTATGATACAACCCTGGAATAACACACCGTGCTCCATGAAGACTATCCCTGTCCTAAATAACTTTGACCATGTGTTAAACATACTTCACATGGCAACATTTTTAAAAATCACCATCAGTATCTACTTCTTTCTTTTTGTATTTGACATCATAAATTTTACCTTGTGATGAGGCCCTGCTGTGCTCTGGACTCCTGCCATCATGTAATCATCACCACCCGCTTCCAGTTAACGTACGTCATGTGGGTCGTGGGGGAAACTCTGCCCTTCGGAGAGGCGCTGCTTATATGGTGTCATCTTCTGATAAAGGCCACAGTACTGACATGGCACTTATTCATTTAGACATTTTGCTACATTTCATCATGATATGAAACAAGGAGCACAGCCAAACGTTCAGTGCAGGACCCCAGTGAGACTATGCCAGGAAACACAGGCTGCAAGTTTGGGCTGTTAATCTATAATATGCTGAGCCATAAATTTCCAGAGAACATTGCTCAAAATACAAATATATATGTCCGTTTGGTGTCTTTGTTTTACTGTGGACATTTTTCATCTTATGTTTAATTCCTTCAGATAAGTTTGCACAATGAGAACCCATCCCATAATATCCCCGGGGCATATGGACACAGACATAGGACACAGGCACACCCAGCGGCTCCGTGCCGAGTCACACAGCATCCATCAGGTAGGATCCAGGCGCTGTCTTTGGTGACAGATGAAGCAGATGGTGAAGGTCGGCCTGCGAGATGAGAGCTGGCCAAAGTGGCACAAGCAAAGCAATACCCCTCCCAGCTTCTACAACCCCCCCCCGCCAGGACGTCCCAGAAACCTCAGACCCCAACAGGATCTGGTATACAGGAGTGGCAGCATACTCAAGGTATTCAAGGTTCTTATAGCAGAAAACCCAACACATTTTTTAAACTGTATAATGAACCCCTTATGGATTTAAAATCCTCCTCCTCCAACACCACACATACATAAACCATATAAACTCAGATCGGAGGACGATTCTTAGGTTTTCGCGTTCTGTTCGCAGGGTAAAAGCAACAGGGTGTTTTTTTTTTCAGACTAAGAAAGTGATGAGTTTTCATGGTTTCTGTGAGTAACAACAGCTATAATCTGGCTTATAAAAATACAGCCACATACAATATGATTATGAATTACAGCAAAGGCCTGCATAAATCATTAAGGAAATATCCAGAGGTTTTGTTAGAACACGTGTTATTCGTATTTTTACGAATACTTGCTAAGAAATGGGACAGCGCGAAACGAGTTGCTCTTCTCTTACGGGTAATACGGTAGCGAATTCCACTGCGTTTTTAAAGGAAGTCTCAGGCAATTAGCCGAGTGAGTAAAGAGAGTCGGACGGTGCACATACTCCCAATGACACGCTGAGATAAGTCCTGCTCTCGTCTGTGGCGATTCCTCTGCCATCTGCAACTGTTATAAACATGGGATTTGAGCTGGATCGCTTCAAGGGTGCCGTGGACCCAGATTTTAAATGCAACTTGTGTAACAAAGTTTTGGAGGATCCGCTGACGACTCCGTGCGGTCACGTCTTCTGCGCTGCCTGCGTGTTGCCTTGGGTCGTTCAGCAGAGCAGCTGCCCCGTCAAGTGCCAAAGGATCTCCACCAAGGAGCTGAACCACGTCCTGCCGCTGCGAAACCTCATTCTCAAGCTGGACATAAAGTGTGACAACCATGCCAGGGGCTGCGAGAAAGTGGTGAAGCTGCAACATCTTGCGGAGCACGCCGAGATGTGCGATTACTCGCCCGCTAAGTGCAGGAATAAGGGATGCAGCGAAGTGCTGAACCTGAAGGACATGGACTCTCACATGCGAGAGAGCTGCGACTACAGACCCGTGGGCATCTGCGAGAAGGGCTGCGGTTTGATGCTCACCCACAAGGAGCAGCGATCGGACGGCCACTGCTGCCTGAAGGCGCTTAAAGTCAGCAACGGGGCGCTTCAGGCCAAAGTACTGAGTCTGGACAAGGAGGTGAAGAAGCAGGCTCTGAGGTCCAGCAAGCGGGAGAAGGCGCTGGTGGCGCAGCTCTCCGCCGTGCACAACGAGCTCCAGATGACAGCGCTCAAGTACCAGAAGAAGTTCACCGAGTACAGCGCCAGGATCGACTCCCTCACCAAGAGCTTGTCTCCCCCCTATAAGGTGAGATTCAGCCCCAGCCATTTAATGATGGGTGTCTAGCACCCCTTTTAAACCCGATCAAACGCTGTTAAAGCCAAAAAAGTCGCATATATATATTTTTTTATTTATTGACAATGTACTTCGCACACTGGAAACCTCGAGTCGCCCCCCGCCCCGATTTTTTTTAAAGATGCTTACTAAGTAACCTCAACTCGGACTTTTCCTTTAACCAGACTTGAAGTCTCCTGTGGTCGTTACTTAAGTTGTTTAATGGGATTTCCAATGCTGAAGGTCTTGGAAGGGCCGTTGGCTGGTCAGGAGATTTTTTTTTCTTTCTCCTCCACTCCTCATCCTTTCTGGAGGCATGTCTGTCAGCTGCAGTGTGGGCCAGCTGGCACTTTGGGGGGGAGGGGAGGGCCAAATATTTACCGCCCCTCTGCATACAGCGGAGCCCGGAGCGCAAGTCACCTTTCGCCACCAAAACTTTGCCACTTTCTCACACTCGTGTGACGCTGCATCACCATCTTACCCTACTTTTATATTTAACTATGCATCACGAGGAGGTATTTCTCTTATACGAAATTAAATTAAAAAAATAAAATGGCGCTAGAAGGGAAAGTTTTATTTAATATATAAATACACCGTGTCTGCAGATTCCGATCTGATATGCTGCTGTTCTCCAAAGTCTGGCCGGAATATCCCTGAAGAGTATAATGACATTTCAGTGTGTGATTCACATCATGTTCTGTTCTTCACTCCTTCGTTATGTTATTTGGACATTTAACGCATTTTATCTGTTTTTTTTTTCAGTGGGCTGAAAGTGAGGCAGTAAATATGCTAGTAATAATCACCCAGGGAGCCATTGGTAGAAACGTTCTCAAGCTCAGAAGCTTCACACAGACTACAATGGGGTGTGTGTGTATGTGTTTCCGTGAAACTCCATGTAGCCTTATTCTCCTGCTGAGTGCAGCCTTAGCTGTCTGTGATGAAGCAGATTTCTGTGACACCGTAAATGGTTACTGGAAGGCATCTGCATGGCTGTTACTGGACTGTGGCTGTGAACTTGAGGACAGAAGGGACCCACGGCGCCATTAGGGTATCTGGGTAACTTTTTAACTCCTAAAAGTAACTCTTTAACACGCCGATGATTTAAAGTAATAGCAACAGGACCTGCTGCTTTAATGTCTCCCAGGATGCAATGCTTCACTTGAGCTGCTGCATGAGAGCAGCTTGAAGTTCTACCTCAGTGGCGGGGAGCGTCTCTGAGAATCCCGGCCCAGTTTATCACATTTGCTGTTTACCCCGTACACACACCCTCTTCCCTCAGATAATTCTCATGGAAACCATCCCCTGTCACAAGATATGGCACAAAGTCTCCTTTCATCACAAAGGTACCTCGCCAGTGGAGGGTTCTGTTTTGAGCTCTGCTCTCATTTAGATGTTTAAACCTGATTATTTAGGAACAGCTGTGCGTGGGTTGGTTTATGTGGAGCCTTTGTCTGCAGGGTTCTGGTCTTTGTAAGATACAGGTGATGGACTGACATGTATGATAGTTATCTTCTGGTAGTTACCATCTACTGTACTCTGCACTTTTCCTGAATAGAAACACTGCTTTTCTGCATATCTAATTGTCCTTTTGCTCTTTATTCATTATACACTGTTATACTGGTAATGGCCCAGTGGGTAACCACTCCACTGCACTTGTGTATATAGCCAATAAAACATCTCGAATCCCGAATCTCGTGACCACACTGTAGACAGCAAGCAGAACAATCGCCTTGCTTGCTGTGCATTTCGTACTGAAGTCAGTGGTTTCAGACCTTATTTAAATGGTTTGGCTGAATGACCATAACAGGACAGGCTACATTTCAGCCTAATTAGGGTGGAGCACATTTTCAAAAATGAGACGTGGTGTATGGACAAATGTAGCAGTCCTTATACATATCTTTGTTTTCCCGGAAAGCATTTATGAGGGAATGATTTCTTAAATTAGCCTGTAAAACAAAAAAAAAGGAAGAAACAGCCGAAAAAAAAATAAAATGTTATGTGGATGGTGTGGTTGCTTAGTGGTAGAAGTTTTCAAAGTTTTTTTTTTTTTCTTTTTTTTCAAATTTAGTCAAGCAGTATGGATAGGATTTGTTTGGCAGGAGCTTTGGTGAATATGTGGAGTCAGACTGAAAGATACAAGTGGAATTAACACTTGGAGACAGGCTAGCCATGGGCCACCATGGGGTCCTGGTGTGGTTAAACGTGGCTCCCCCAGCACTCAGGGCAGCCGGGTCACGTGTGAATATACGCTTGGGCGATTATGTCCTTGTGCACTCCTGCCCGCGTCTCAAAAACAGTTAAAGCCGCCGTTGAATTGGGGTCACATTCCCTCATCACCATCGCTGCTGGAAGCAGGGTATTATGGGTATAGACTGTTCTTAGCCTCAGTTTCATTGCCTTGTGTCACTTGTTGTCACCAAAGGGTGTGACTGACCATGATATGAAGGGCCCCATTTTGTTTCCTGATATTCATTGGTTGCTTATTACTTCACTTTTAAAAATCTGTATTTTATTGGTTAGTGAGATCTGTGGTATTCGTTTCACCCTCCACCAACATGGCGTACTGCAAACGTTTCCTTAAAATATCTTCCATGTAGTTGTGAAACAGCGAAACAACATTTTTTTTTCCAACTTGCAATTGAAGAGGACAGAGACGTTTGAAGATGTTGGGTCTCGAATTTAAGCTGTGTGTTTCAAAAGGACCAAAGCAAACAAAATGTTTCACTGTGTCTTCAGAGACCAATGGAAACATTAAGTAGTTTGCTCTCTGTATGGATACAGATGAGTAACAAAGAAATGAGTGTGTGTGCGACACAGGAAAGGCTTAAGATACAAAGTTACTTCTTGGAATAGTTTACACAAAGTAGCTCCGTTATTTAAGTGGCTCTCCTCCATGGCAGACTCCAGCTGGTATTCTGGTCCCTAACTGGGGATAAGTAGCAAGATCGATCTCTGTCCACTTTCCATTTGTTGTTCCGTGTCCGAAGTCATCTGTTGGAGAAGCAGCGACGGCCTGTACACTCAGTCAGAGGAGCTGGTCAGCATGCACTGCAGCATACCATTGATGCCATTTTTATATATAGTCATGGTACAGTATGACTTACATAGAGTGACAGCTGACATGCCCCCCCCCACATTGGGAGAATGGAGACGGAGCGCTGACAGCAGCCTCTGCTGCCTCTGCTGCCTCCCTGCCTGCCTCACGCCTGCCGCCTGCGCTGTGCTGTTCTCTGCTGTGATTGGACGGGCATCCCATCTGACCTCGATACAGTATTGCTGCCCTTGCCCCTCTTACCATTTGCCCTCTTTCTGTTTGCAGGGGGGAGAAACCATCAGCATCAAAGCCGTCCTCCATCGGGATTCAGGCTCGCTGGGATTCAATATTGTTGGCGGCGGCAGACCCTGTGGGGTAGGTGAAGGGTGGGGGTGTTCAGCCACGGCTTTGTAATCTCCATCAGAGAGGGTCAGGGTCACTCCCACCGGGCTTAGGGTTATTCTGGTAGGGTTGGGGTTAGGGCAGTGGTATTCAAACTGTGGGGCACACCCCCCTGGTGGAGAATGAAGGAATTGTTGAGAGGGGGGGGGTGCTGGTGACAGGGAGAAGAAAAACAGGGAAAGAGGTCTGAGGTGGGGGCAGACCCTATTTTGAAATGTCAACCTTTATAAATATAAAAAATAATATGAGGACATTATATGCCTGTGCATATTATATCTCACACAAAATAATGAAAATGACACGTGTCTGTGTGCGCGCGTGTGTGCATGCGTGTGTGTGTGTGTGTGTGTGTGCGCGCGTGTGTGCATGCGTGTGTGTGTGTGTGTGTGTGTGTGTGTGTGTGAGTGTGTGTGAGTGAGTG
>JABFEA020000130.1:16362062-16373004 GCA_019775915.2 Cyphomyrus plagiostoma | reverse complement strand
CCCCCCCCCCCCCCGCCCCCCCCCCCTCGCCCGCCCCCCGCCCCCCCCCCCCCCCCCCCCCCCCCCCCCCCCCCTGTTTTGAAAGCATGTCGATGTCAACTGAAAGGAGAGTACAAACAGGCAGTAGGAGATTGGAGACGGGGACCTGTGGGGACATTTGGTCCCCACAATGTAATATCACAATGATCCACATACATACACATGCACACACTTATGTAATGTCATCACAGTATATCTGTAATAATGATGATGATGTAATCCCTGGAAGACAGGAATGGCCAATCTTTTTTTCTTCAGAATCCCTGAGTCATTGTTTCGTAAGTGTTCATGTAAAATTCAGCTATAATTTCTAAGATTCAGGTTTGTTATAAAGCTTGTATGTAGTTCAGCATAATGTCTGCCTGTTTATCCTGAGAATGAGGAACGGGAAGCTAATGGGAGGCTTCAATGTCCGGTGTCACGTTACGTTTCCAGTGTTTTACACACTCATGTTGAATGGCTGCCTGTGCATATTTAAATTTAATCAAACAAGCAAACTTTTGTTAAAGTCACTTAAAGTGACAAACGTGGTGTATGGGTGTTGATGTGAAAACCGCCTGCGGGTGGCGTGGTGAGGGAGTATTGTGTGGTGTCTCTGTATCTGTCATCAGGTCCACTGTCCTCTTTTGACTCAGCACAGCTGGGCCTCAAATGGCTGCCTCAAGCCGAGGCGGCTGTCTGCGTCCTCCTCACTGTTACGCGCGAGGCGCAGGATCACCTCAGACATGCCCGGGCATCCTGTACGATGCCCCCCGCAAACCCGAGTATCCGTCACCGTGCCCGATCTGCTCTCGTCATCCAGTGGCTGGCTTCATCTTCTGTGGACTTTAGGCGACGGAAAAATGTCGTTTTAGAACCAAGATTCAAACCTTCCTTCTGAAGCCACGTGGCCTCACTGCCAGGGTGGGGGGGGGTTGTCTATCTGCTGACGTCAGACTCCCTGTCCCACGCTGGCTTCATTTAGCAGAGTCCCGGGTTTGAAGGCTAATTAATGCTTCAAAACCAGGTGGGGTTCTCGTCACCAACAGCAGCCTTGAACTGATCAGATTGCTCCTCCTCAGCTCCTGGCCCAGGGGTCTGTTTCACCCCCCCCCCCCCCAAACGTGGGGCCCGTATGTTTTAGTTGACCGGCTATCAGCCATTTAAAAGCAGACCTTAGTCAGTCTGTAAGCCTTGCAAGTTCCTTAAGATAAATGCGTAGTCGTCTTCCAACTGGGACAGCGGTCTGTGCTTCCAGGATACGTGAGCAGAGATAACAGTGATCCCTGAAGGCAGCGCGCACCAGACACACAGCTGCCCTCCCCAAAGAGGGTCGTCCTTTTTCTCCCGGAATTCATAAATCTGTCGTGTTAGTCGCAGCCACGGCGATTCACCGGTACCTGTGTGCCGTCCCATCTACAGCGAGGGACCCCTCTGGCTTATTACTTGAGAAAGAGGCACGTCTTTCACTCTAGTTCTAATTATGGTTTTGAATGTATATGGTGTACGAAATGGTTTTTAGTTTTTTCTGTATCTTATGTCCTGAGTGGCTGATTTACCGATTCACTGATTGGCCTCCTCATGAGGAATGGATGAGCTTGGCTTGCTGGAGGAGTGACTTATGGTCCTGGCTGCTGTCCTGCCCCCAGCTGGAGCAGCGCCCTCCTCACTGGATCGCCACTCGGCTAATGGGGAAAGCAGCCTCCTTCTGAAGGGGAACGTCCACAGACGCGCTTTAGATTAGACGAGCTTGTGCATTCCTCCAGCTAGATCTCATCGTCGCGCCTGGGGCAGGGGGGGCCTTGACTATGCTCGATTTACCCTCCACCGTTTTGAGGATGTGGCCCTTAAATCTTGGCTCTCTGTGACCTTAGCAGTGGCGCCGAAACGATCCACTGCTGTTGTCCCTGCCAGGTTATCCGTGAAATCGCACTTGAGCCCCCTGTTTACATGCTTGCGTGTGTGTGTGTGTGTGTGTGTGTGTGTGTGTGTGTGTGTGTGTGTGTGTGTGTTTCTGTTTTAATGTGCCGGCTCTTGTCCTCGATGCCGAGAGCACCAACGGGCATTACCATTAGCCGCCGTTAACCTGTTTAAATAGCAAGGCCGCGTCATTCCAAGCCCAGACCCTGCTGTCTGCAGCCACTCGGCTTCTCGTTGGCGCCCCGCCGTCCTGCAGCCACTCGGCTTCTCCTTGGCGCCCCGCCGTCCTGCAGCCACTCGGCCTCTCCTTGGCGACCCCGCCGTCCTGCAGCCACTCGGCTTCTCGTTGGCGCCCCGCCATCTTGCAGCCACTCGGCTTCTCGTTGGCGCCCCGCCGTCTGCAGCCACTCGGCTTCTCGTTGGCGCCCCGCCGTCCTGCAGCCACTCGGCTTCTCCTTGGTGCCCCGCGTCCTGTAGCCACTTGGCTTCTCCTTGGCGCCCCGCCGTCCTGCAGCCACTCGGCTTTTTCTTGGCGCCCCGCCGCCCTGCCTGCTCATCGTCAAGCCTCCGTTTCGGAGCCTTTAGTGTCTGATTTTGCCCTTCGTAGTGTTTGGGGCCCTTCGCCACAAAGCCCCTCTATTTTTTCGCACTCCAGTGACTGTCTTATTACTGCAGTGTTGTCACTGGATGCCAGTGTAACCGGCTCACATTGATGGCTGTTTCACCTCATTTCATGTTTAGGTGAAGCCTAACCCGACCCCCATCCCGTCCCTGTCACCCTTAGTCTCTTCCCCTCACTCCTACCTATACTTTAAGGGGGGCTTATGGTCTTCATGGGTCATGAGTTGGGGGGTCTTTACTGGGCAGTCAAGTAGCTCTGCACAAATGCACAAACAGTATTATAAAGGAGAATATGAGAAATGTTAAAAATGAGAATCCCTACTCTGTCTATATGTGAATGTATGAATATTAATGGATATTTGCAGTATAGACAAGCAGTAGGTTCTTTTCACGTCTCCATCAGGCATTTTCTGCTGAGACTTTCTAAGTAGGAGGAATTTCTAAGGTGGGGGGGGGGGGCTTGGGGGCACTTAGGCCACCTGGGGCCATGTGCCTGCGGACACTCTGTGCCGCCCCTGCTTGGCCCTGCCCCCTTTCCATAACCTGGGAGGAGCCCATATCCTGGTTGTGGAGACCAGACCCTGATGCTGACTGCACTCTGTTGTTCTTGGCAGCAGTAGAGCACAGATGCTCAAAGAGGTGCCTGACCGCCCCCCCAGTTTTTCTCCATCTTCTCATACGCTTGTGAATAGATCCCCCCCCATCCCCCGAGCCTCATAACAGCCCTTCTGTTGTGCCAAAAGGTAAGAGTCCTTCACAGAGTATTCGAGTGGTGTTTGGTCAATGGCCTCTTAGCAAACTGGTGTCATATAGGAAAACTCACGGATTCTTAATCCATCAGCTGCTCTTGGCACTGATCTCAGGCCTCTTTCTCTCTTGGTGTATATTTTACTGTCAGTGAGGCATCTCCAGATGCATTTTAAATAAAGAGAAACAGGACAGCTTTGCAGAATAGTCCAGACACTCATTCCTTCCTTTCTAACCCATATTCTCCTAATAGCACATTACTTTTTAATTTCATCTTCCAATGTGTCAAGTCCTTTTGTATGATCCGCTGAGTATTTGGGGGAAAAATTTTGTAGCAAGTCTGTTTTTTTGGATTGCAGTCTTGTTGGGCTGGATAATATTCTCACTCTGTTGATGACGTCTGTGGATGATCAGTCTTCCGATGATAATCCAGAACCTGTGAAAACAGGCAGTGTTGCCGTTAAACCCGAGCTCAGTTCCCTCTGGAAGGATCGGCGTTGCTCAGGGTGACTCAGTGAATTCGCTGCTGTGTGTGCAGCCCAGCTGCTCGTAACGTGTCCATAATCGTCAGAGGAGCCAAGTCCGTAGCACAGGCTGAATCCACGCGCTCCGAGGCACTAAAGACGCAGTAGTGTGTGAATCGGCCAGGAATGCAGGTGTTAATTGGCAGCGAGTTAATAGAGTAGCTCAATACACTCGTGCACTGTGCCTGCGAAATGTGCACTATGCCTCTGCGGGGGAGGGAATTGGGGGTGCAGGCAGGCTGAGATCATCCGTAACCCCGAGCGAGTCCCACAGCGCGGGGGGAAGCAGGCTGGGAGGGAATGGGCTCCATGTTTCAGAGGCAACCCCACGGCTTCTGGACGGCTGGTTCTCGAAACCTTCGGCCTGCGCCGACGCAGAGGCAGAGTGGACATTCTGGGCCTCTGAAGTCGTTTGTTTTCGCCGGTTACCTACAGCGGCGCTCATTCGAGGCCCCATGCCAGGCTGGTTCTGTTTGGGGTTTCTCATTTCTGTAGGTGTGCAGTGCGCTCTTTCTGTCCCTGAGTACTTCCCGCTGTTTCTGAACAGACGGGCCTTGTGAGAAGCCCCCGTGGATCGAGGCACGCTTCCCCCGCAGGTCTGCCTTCGCTCGCCTTGCGGTCTGCCGGCCCCCATTAGCTGGCTCCGCACACAATGGCTCCCCCAGTTTTATCTTTAATCAAACCCAGCCTGCGAGTCTCACGTCTTCCTTAAAACTGGCCAGTTGTTGCCTTGTGATCAGAGGCTGTCAGAGGAGATTAATAATTTTTTTAAAACCTGGTCCCCCAAGATCCCCGCTGGCGATGAAAGGCCAGTAAAACCACGGTGGGACAGAAGTGGGCGCAATAAATTGTAAATCTGTTACATAGGCTGTGGTAACTTCTGACATATTTAAAGGGACGGTCAGAGCTCTATACGGAGAGGGGCCAGCAGAAGCTGTGTGACTGCAAGGAGAATGTAGGCCTTCTCAGGATATTGTGTCCGAAATCCACCAAGATGATGCTATGCCGCTAACCCCCTTTCCTGATAACTCACTCCGCTATCCTGCACCACTATCCCTCTCCACTAACCCTCACTGCTAACCCACACAACTATCTTTCACTGCTAACCCACACAGCTATCTCTCACTGATAACCCACACAGCTATCTCTCACTGCTAACCCACACAACTATCTCTCACTGCTAACCCACACAACTATCTCTCACTGCTAACCCACACAGCTATCTCTCACTGCTAACCCACACAGCTATCTCTCACTGCTAACCCACACAGCTATCTCTCACTGATAACCCACACAGCTATCTCTCACTGCTAGCCCACACAGCTATCTCTCACTGCTAACCCACACAGCTATCTCTCACTGCTAACCCACACAGCTATCTCTCACTGCTAGCCCACACAGCTATCTCTCACTGATAACCCACACAGCTATCTCTCACTGCTAATGCCTGCTGTTAGTAGCTGATCTGAGATCAGGTGCACCTCAGGGTCCCACAGCAGTGTATTTCATGCAGACTCATCGCCATCATGTCACCGGGATGACACTGAATCAGCTGATGGCAAATAAGGCCTAGTAATCCCTCCGGGGTCTCCTGCCCTGTCCCCTGGCTCTCCTGGATGAACTTCCAGGTTCACTGTGACCCAATATTGAATAAACAGACATGATGGATGGATGGATGTATGGATGGATGGATGAGAATCAGGCATAGTTTGTTAATAGATGCACTGTATCTTGAGCAATTTTGAGAGCGACAAGTTAAATAGAAAAATGTAGTCAAAATGCAGTTAATTATTTGTATGCCTTGCTTCTGCTGTTATGAGGCCATGTTGCAGAGTGCGTGTCTAAGAACAGAGTTCTTAAAATAAACTACACATGCAGCTGGCGTAAAATCATAGAAATTTGTTCCGAATTGATTGCGAGACGATTCAGCCTGTGTCAGCACGTCGCAACACTGGCCGCGAGCGCCGCAGAAGCCTGGCGCCCCGCGCCCCGCGCCCCGCGCCCTGTGCCGTTCTCCGTAGCGCAATTTTGGCTGGAATGCCGCCTCTTAGTTTGCAGGCACCTGCGCGCTGCTTGCTGACGCTGCTGTATCTACGGCCGCGGACGGGTGTGCGTCTCCCCCGCTGGTGAGCGCTGCCACGGCCCGCCGAGTCCACGCCCCGCCGAGTCCACGGCCCGCCGAGTCCACGCCCCGCCGAGTCCACGGCCCGCCGAGTCCACGCCCCGCCGAGTCCACGGCCCGCCGAGTCCACGCCCCTCAGGCCATCCCTGCGGCTTTGCCTTTAGCGCCAACTTCTGAGCCATTGAGGAGAAAATTCCCTATGCGGCCAGCAGGTGGCGTGGCGGTTTAGGGCCTTAGCTTAGGGGCCCGGCAGTGTGCCCCTCGGATGCGAGCCCTGTATTTACATGAATTTAACGCCATTTTGTCTCCCTTTCTTTCCAGGTAAGACTCTGATCGCGCCCCTAAAGCCTGTGTGAGCTGCTGTGTAAGTACAGAATGATTCCCGAGACCCCTCCCCTTACGTGCTGTGTATGACATCTCCCCTGGGGGGCCCCATGTTGTGACAGGTCCTTGAAAGAGACCTGAGTTCATTTGTGTTCTTGTTTGTTTTCTTTTGGGAGCATGCGGATAGTCCTATATCGCCACCTGGCTTTGTTCACCGCTGGCTCTGTGTATGCGCTGAGCGAGAGCCCCCCCCGGGGAAGTGTTGTTGTGACAGTCCCCTGAAAGCGAGAGCTTGTGGATGGCCCCCGTCATGGTCCCCAGGGCAGAGTGACACCCTAATCCACCTTGCTGGTCCGGTCAGTGGCACACAGCGATGGCTATCTTTAGCCGGCTTTGCTAACGGGACAAAGGGGGCACTCACTGCATACCGGCTGTTCCCCTTCTCAGTGAAGGAGGCTCGAATGAATGCTCATTTACATAATCCACATGGAGGAAGAATGTCGGGGGCGCCTTTGTCACTAGGGGGCGCCATACTGAAAGACTGTCCTGTGGCGACATGTCCAGACAAGGCCTACAGGGGTAGTTCAGCCCTTTCAGGTTCTCCAGGTGGGGAGCAGACGCCTGGAAAGTTCCCAGGGCTTTGCTGCCGCCCCCCACCCCCTCTGCCAGGGCCGTTTCCGGGGATTACGGCCAGACGTGCGGGCAGTAATCGGCAGCAGCTGATAAACCCTAACCCTGCAGGTCTGGAGCTGTCCTTCAAGACGGCAGACATATTAAGGGGGGGGGCTTCTCACCATCGTGGTTCTGAAGAGCAGCGGGGGATCTTGAGTGACACTCGGAGGAGCGGGAACACGGCCGGAGATGACCGGCTGTTCGGCCCGGGAACCGGCCTGAGCCGGTTCAGGCCTGGTGCCTCCCCAGCATGGCGATATCTCGTTTGAAGCTCACACATCACACACCTCACTGTGGTGGTACATGTGGGCTCCCATCCTTCAGAAGCCGCCTTTGTGTTCTGAAGGTCGCCATGCTCTTTCCTAGGCTGCTCTTCACTCGACCCAAGCTGCAAATCGCACCACTCTTCTCCTTTGTTTCCTAATTGATTTGCACAGACAACCCAAGATGTATGGTCAGCCAATTATACATCAGCTACATGTTTATCCAGCAGTCATTCCATAATTAAAAAAAAAAAAAAAACAGCAAGCAACTGAGATTTATTCATTATTTATAAACATGTCCAACTATGTTTGTTTTAGCCGAATGTTGAGAAATTAGTCATTTCTGCAATGTGTACATAAACAGCCATGCTGAACAAATAAAATTTATTGAATGGCTGCTGACATAATTTCTGTTTATGCAGAGCTGGCTGCAAAGTTGATGCAAAGGATTATGGGTACTGCGCCCACATTAATACCGAATCCTTTGAAACCTAGTACAGACAAAGGGTGATGCAACCAGAGGCCTGGCCTGAGCTCTCGGCGTGTGTGTCTGTGTGTGTGTGTGTGTGTGTGTGTGTGTGTGTGTGTGTGATCATGCTCAGCTCACGGATCTGCTTTCTGTTCCTCCCCTGCCAACGTCTGCATACAGGTCACGCAGGTCCTTGAAAGCCAGGGACCAGGAGAGTTTTTAAACAGAATCTGATAAACAAGATTCCTGCATGGTTAGTCCTGTTTCTCTTTCGGGGTGAACGAAGGAGGTAAAGGACGTCAGCCGAGAGGAGAGCGGCTCTGTTAGGAATTCTGGGGGAAAATTACAGTCTGTGGCTTCTAAAAATGATCAGAAGCAGGTTTTTTACCCAATTGAATAAATAACATTGTGGCATTGCTCCTTGCAGCAGCTGAATCTTTAATTGTCTTTCCACCCCACTAGGAGAAGCTGTAAAAAGCCACAACATCAGGCTGTTAAGCCGCAGTGTAGCTAAAGGACTGAGTGGCACTGGCTGCCTCTTATCAGCTCACCTGGATGTGCTAAGTCACACAGATAGTGACAGTCATTAGCCAGCGGTGGCCCCCGGTGGCATGATTGTAGCCTCGACAAATCCCAGAAGCCCACACAGGAAGCACGCACCGGGGCGGCCCCCTGGCGGAAAACGGCATCCACCCTGGTCCAGCTTGCATGGGGTTTCTGTCATACGGCTGTATGCAGGGCAGGATTCCGGAAAGGCCCACTTTCAGACAGCGGTTTTGGGCTAAGCCTGTTTGACTCTGCCCGACATTTAGGAAAAAATGGCCTCTTCGTAGAGGGGGCAGCCGCTTGTTGCTCTCCTGTGCGTGACCAGTGCGGTGTGACCGCTCAGTGTGATTGTTCAGTGTGATTTGGGAAGCACCTCGATTCTCCATAAGAAGTGAAAAAGGAGTGTTATATTGTTTATTGTTAAATAGTTATATTACTAATCACGTGTGTACAGAGTGGTGTTTTGGGGGAATTAGTTTGAGATGAATGATGTAAACATTCGCTGGAATAAAAGGGGGGAAAAAGTTTCTGGACATAAAACAAAGGCAGCTTTGGAAAAGAATAATATCCTGTGTAGCTCTCTCTCCCTCCCTGTTCCCCCCATCCCCTCCTTCTCTCTCTCTCTCTCTCTCTACCTCTGTTGTTCCTTTAATAACTGCTGCCACACAGCTGGGAAGAGTGTTAGAGAAATAAATAAATTCTGGAACATTCTAACCCCCAGAGTACTCATGACTCACGGACAAATATGTTTTAGTTGGGGGTGGGGCAGGGGATAGACAGGGGGGTTTGGATTAAATCCACGTTGCCTCCATAAGAAACACAGCCCTCTGTGCAGAACTCAGGCGGCTTCTCATTGAGTCTTTAGCCCCAAAATTAGGGAGAGGAAATTCAGCCCCCTCATCAAAAGAGGCATCCCCTGATGTGACTGTTAAGTGTCGTCTTCATTCCCTCTGCCACCCCCCCCCAGGAAAATGTTTCCCTTGGGATTCTACTGCTGACGCTTCATCTTGTTTACATCTTAAGTCCTTAAAAGTTTCCCAAGCTGGGATTCTGCTGTTAATTGAGGCTCCCTGTTAGCCCCCCGCTGTCGACCTGCCCCCTCTCAGTCCGTCTCTCCGCACCCCCGACTCTCCCTTCCATGCACACCGGCCCCTTTCAGCGCCAGTTTGATTAAAACCCGTATCCTGTGCACACGCCTCTCCTTCATCCTGTGCCAGCTCCGCGTGAGCCGGCCCTCACCGCCGCCCCCTTCTGGCCGGCCCAGTGCACACACTCTTGGTGGGGCCTGACCTTACAAAGGGCCTGGATGGCTTCCAGAAGGGCAGGTTAAGCAAAATTACAGCCCCACCCCCCCCACAGGAAGGCTTCATACATTGAATTGAATTAGGGCCAGAAGACTGTGCGGATTGGCTTATTGGCCCAGAGGTGCCTCTGGCTTGGCCAGTCCCTGCCGACGTCTCATATCCCCGGCCCATAACTGGGCTCTGACCCCATCTACCCTGGGTGTTCTTTGAGGGGATTCTGTCCCTGTCAGGTTGGCTCCTCTCACTTCAAAGGGAAGGAGAGGAGGCCTGTTCTGCCTTCCATTAATAAGAGATCAGGCCTAATCTGCCAGGGAACACCTGACCCCCCAGCCCCCCCACAGCTGAATGTTTTGTGTAATCAGTGCATGAAGTCGGTCTAATCCTCACCTTGGGGGGGCGCCGGCTTTGACGCGTTTCTCAGTCCTCACGCGTGTTACACGGGCCTTTTAATTTGGTTAATTAGTGCAGCGTTCAGGCGGGGGCACAAAGAACCAATGGGAGAGCATCACAGAGCCACATCGGCCTATCAGATATCAGGGCACAAAGGCCAGTAGGGAGCAAACTGGCCGAGGGTCTGTTTTAAGAACCTACAGTTGACCTCAGACTGTCCTGCCTTTTTTTGAGCTGATTGTCTGTAATCGCTGCTGCACTTTATTCATTCAGGTGACCATGCAGAAGCAGCTTGACTGTCCAGCTCACTGTAGGTGGACGTAGTCAGAGGTGGTTGGCGGCATGTCGGGAAGCAGGGCGGTGTGGACATGCTGGGAACGTCTCAGGTGCTGTTTGGAACCTCCCTCCCCGTGCATCTGTCCCTCTCTGAGGTCTGTCTGAAGAGCACGCAGAGTACAGAGTGATTAAAATGCAGGCTGCCTTCTCTTTACCCCCCCCCCCCCCCCAGTTGGGCGCACATGAGCATCCGCAGCTTCTTACAGTTATCCGGTAAAGGGGGGGGGGGGGGGTGACTTACTAAACAGGGGGCTTCTGCAGACACTCGGTGATGAAGCCGCACGCCATTGGAGGAGATTAAAGACGCGCTGTGACCACCGGCAAGTCGTTAGGAGGGATTGGCCGAGCGGGACACACCTCCAGAGGGATGGGGAAGCAAATATCAGGAGGGGAGCTGAGAGGGTCGCGATTCTGAGATGAATGATTTCATGGCAGATGGATGAATGGTATTTATTTGGGGTGGCTCCAGTGATGAACCTGTCTCTGTTATCATCACAGTGGTCATTCTCTATTCAGTATGTATCTATCTGCGTGTCAGATAAATCAGACTGACCCATATATAAGGAGAGTCAGGTATTCCCTGTATATCAGACTGACCCATATATATGGAGAGTCATGTATTCTCTGTGTATCAGACTGACTCGTATACAAGGAGAGTTAGATATTCCCAGTGTATCAGTCTGACC
>JABFEA020000130.1:16342568-16353169 GCA_019775915.2 Cyphomyrus plagiostoma | reverse complement strand
AGTACTGTATAACGGTGCAGTGTCCTTACAGTACTGTATAACGGTGCAGTATCCTTACAGTACTGTATAACGGTGCATCGTCCTTACAGTACTGTATAACGGTGTAGTATCCTTACAGTACTGTATAACGGTGCATCGTCCTTACAGTACTGTATAACGGTGCATCGTCCTTACAGTACTGTATAACGGTGCATCGTCCTTAAAGTACTGAATAACGGTGCATCGTCCTTAAAGTACTGTATAACGGTGCAGTATCCTTACAGTACTGTATAACGGTGCAGTATCCTTAAAGTACTGTATAACGGTGCAGTATCCTTACAGTACTGTATAACGGTGCAGTGTCCTTACAGTACTGTATAACGGTGCAGTATCCTTACAGTACTGTATAACGGTGCATCGTCCTTACAGTACTGTATAACGGTGTAGTATCCTTACAGTACTGTATAACGGTGCATCGTCCTTACAGTACTGTATAACGGTGTAGTATCCGCATTTTAGGACGTTTTTGCACACTTTTAAAAGAATGAATTGACACAATGGATACTTTCAATTTCACGTGGAAAAGTCCAGATGTATGTTTTTTTTCCCCAGCTTTCCTGTTAGAGGCTACAGGTGCTGTTCTTACTGAGCTGGAACTTCTGACAAGTCACAGACTCTGATCCCAGGCTCCCTGTTCATGTGTCTGCAGTTAGCGGTTTTCACACCTGCATACGCGTGTAAGGATGGATATTCAGTCAAACGATCCAGCTTAAGTTAAGGTCGCCTCAGCCAGACACTTTTTGGAAGGAGGGACATTTTTGTTTTACTCCCACGCCACGGCCCCCAGCTCTCCGCTCCTGCTCTGTTAAGAGCCCGCGGCCCCCAGCTCTCTGATCCTGCTCCGTCAAGAGCCCGCGGCCCCCAGCTGTCCGCTCCTGCTCCGTTAAGAGCCCGCGGCCCCCAGCTGTCCGCTCCTGCTCCGTTAAGAGCCCGCGGCCCCCAGCTGTCCGCTCCTGCTCCATTAAGAGCCCGCGGCTCTCGTGTTACAGGGACCTTGGCACCGTCACGCCGATCTGCGGCCTCTAGGTCACGCGACGCTTCTGCTTCGGACGCTGAGCCGATTAGTACGGCGCTTATGAAGCCTCCAATTACAGTGGCCCCATTTCTCAACGGAACCATTTTTGAAGAGGTTCGGCCGTTCGTACCGTGGAGGAATCTCAGCTCAGGGGTGACCAAGGCCCAAATGAGATGTTCAGCACTCCTTGGTTCTTCATCTGTAGGGAAGAACCAAAGATCACATGAGCAACATTAGTGGGGGCCGAGTTTGTCACTGGGCACCAGTTTGTTCTCACCACCTGGGTCAGAGAGGCTGCCACTCCTGTCACAAAGGTTCAGGCCCTCATGCCCTTATGCCCACAGGTCCTTATTCCCTCAGGCCCTTATGACATCAGGCCCAGACGCCCACAGGTCCTTATTCCAAGCATGACAGTAGTGTTAATGCACCTGGTCTGCACAATATTTGCACATGAGAAGTGGTATTATGCTTCACAGAGTCTGCTAATCACAATTCCCCCCCACCGCACCCCCCCAGTCGGCTTGCTTAATGCGGATTGCCGCTCTGTTATTTAATTGGAGCCTTTGTTCAGAGGGGGTGTAGCAGGGAAATGAGTCAGAAAGTGGAAAAAGCTTTCAGTCAATTCAGGCTCACCTGTTTGGGAAGAAACAGCTGACCTGCATCACGTCTACGGCTTGGAAGTTCCCTGCCATGTCTTTCACACCACTTTTTTTTAAAAAATCATAACCATAAAATAATAGTCAGCAATTTTATGGAAATACTTTACTTACCATTTGCAAGAACGGTCCATTTCTGAAGAGGTTTTAGGTAAGTAACTTTTCCCCAGGAAGAAGAAACATACTAAGTAAATGTTTGTAGCACGAAATAAAAATCTCAGGCTGTCATACCCAATACATTATTTATGAATAAGCTATTCCTAATATGAATCATAAATCAGTCATTTCACTATTATTCTTTGGTGCACAACTACATAAGACTTGGAACTAAGACTGGGTTCAGGTGAATATATACTCTATAATCCCAAAGATGGACGGAAGATGAGGCAGAATGTACACAGTAAGCACCTCTTCCTGTTGGGTAGTATAAAATGATGCAGAATTCTCTGCATCTTGATGAGTGTGATGGTAAGAGTGTAGATTTCCCTGCACAATCTGTAATCCTGGCTCTGTGTCACCGTGGAAGTGCAGGTTAACTCACACACCATGTCCAGCCTGATACCTGCAGCTCCTCTCGGTAGCCTAAGTATTCTGGGGTAAGTGTGTGTGAGCTTACGCTTGGGTGTTTGCTAAAGCGTGCATTTGTTTGGAAGTTGCATTGACTTTGCAATAATTCTCTTTACCCAACAAATATACAGTAGATGTTTCTCTTGTTATATCTCTGCATTTCAGTGTTTACACATGGATAACGATTAATGTCAGTCCCATAAATATATTTTACTTACTGCTTGTTTTCGAATATTTATTTGGGTAATTTAAGGCAGTTTTTTCTTAAAATGTGTGAGCTGGAGAACACCTCTCGCCCCACCTCCAAGGCCTTTATTCGTCTGAAAGCGTGCAATACTTGATTGGCGCATAATGGTCCCTCACATTTGTCATCAATCAATAAGAATGGATTTTTTTTCAGTGGTGAGAAACAATCATCGATTTCTCTCATTAGCGTGATTGCGGAATACTTACATAGAGTGAGCAGAGAGTGGAGACCAATGAGCACATTGCAGGGACCGTGTGCCATCAGCCGGTACTGGACCGGTCGGGAATTTCGCCCACATGCGTGTCTCCAAGCGGAGTTTGTATTAAAGCTGAGGGCGGTTTGTGTACTCGGTATTCGCGGAATGATTGTTCCAAAAAGCCTTGTACCTTGTATGGGTTGTCCAATAGGAATGTCACTTACCTCTCTTCCTACTAGACAGTTTCCCTGTTGGATTAAGTTAACCAGCACCTGGGGAATCCTGCTTTATGGAAATCCCCCCCCCAGAATAGCAGGACACACCAAGGCTCTGGCCCAGAATCGTGTGCTAATTGCTGTACGAGTTTAACACTGACCCCCAAAGGTTGAACCCGTGACCAGCAGGGCCCTCACCCCGGTCCATCTCAAGGATGCCTCCCGAAAAGCCGGAAGGTCGCCGTGCCCCGGCTCTGAGTGACAGGTACAGGCTCCCCGGCCGCCAGGCCCCCGGGAGGGGCTGTCACTCATCTTGAGCTGCGGGACAATGGCGGGGCCCCAAAGCGTGCTGCTGCTTTGTCCCATTATTGAATTACAGCGGAGGATGTCCTTTCACGCCTCGTGAGGTCATTCAAAACATGTCACAATGAGCTTGGGATGCCAGGAGGCAGGCGCTCTGGGGAAGGTGATCACCAACAAGCGATCAACAGAACAGCTGAAATGACCCTGAGAAAGGGAGGACGGGAGGACGGGAGGACGGGAGGACGGGAGAAAAGGAGGATGGAAGAAAGGGAGAAGGGGAGAAAGGGAGAAAGGGAGGATGGGAGAAAGGGAGGATGCGATTTGTGGTTTGAAGGGGTCTATTAGATGATTATAGCCAAGACTGCCGGCCTTTAGTATAACTGCAGACATCATCTCTGCTGAACTCACAGGGCTTCATCCATCCATCCATCCATCCATTTTCCAGCCACTTATCCTAATCAGGAGCCTCTGGGCCGTGTGCGGTAGAGCGAGGAACACGGCACGTTCACTCGCACTCTTTCATGTTGTCATATCACCCCCCGCTGGTGCTAATGGAGGCCAAAATAATACAAAGGGGCCATTTCAAGCTGTTTGGAGCATAAATAAAGCAGGAGCCCCCCCGGCCCCCGTCGAGAGCGGCATTCATCTATATAATTATACAGCAAAAGCCTGTGGGCCTGCCTCTCTTAAGGGCTTCTGAGTGTGGGCCTGATTGGCTTATGGCTTCAATTTGCTAATTGCTGTTTGGGGTCACTAACAGAGTCAAAGATGTGTCTGGCTAAAATGGCAGAAGCTAATTTAGAAAGACCTCAGGTTGCCCCTCGCTGTCCAGCTGGGTGAAGGTTACCTGCCCTCAGCTATCTGCAGGATTCTCCGACCGTGTTTAACGGTTAAGATTTCTTACATTTCTCAATCACGCTCTGTCAGGTTGCTGCGCATCAGTCTTCTTCATGAACAACAATAAAACTTTAAATTGTCACCCAAAAAAAACCACAATGTTCAGTATTCCGATGTCTCGGTTAAAATACGTGAGTCCTGAGTGACGTTGCTGTATTTGCTCGTCTAAATGTCGCATGCCACTTGTTTAATATGAACTAGCCGGCCGATTTGGCTCACACTCCCAACAAGCTGGCGTTAGGGGAAAGTAACACGTCTGTGAGCTGTTTTTCTCTCTCTTTTCCTTCTGTGATCACGTACCTCGTGTCGTTTAAAGCTCCTCGCTGGCATGGCGTCTCTGCCGCGTCGCTACATCTCAGCCGCCGTTGTGTAATCAGGCCTCCGACTCCTCTCTCTGTCCCTCAGTGGCAGAAGCTGTCCTCTCTGCCTGGGGGGGGGGGGTTGTCCTCTGTAATGACAGCATGTGAGGCACAGTCCCGGGCAAATGAACTTTCAATTGGAGGAAAATTACAGGCCTCCATCCACCCCCCCCCTCCCCTAAATGCCTACCCCTGGAAAGGCTGGAGAGGAGATGTGGGGGGGCTTATTATCTTCAAACAAACACGCCGTCTTCCGCTGATGCTGAAAATAGCACTTAAGGACGAATATGCTTTGGCCAGTAATATGGCTCATGTCATACTGTACACACCTTAATCATCAAGCCTTTACTTTGTGTCCATTTTCTCATTTTGGAAGCTGGTGAACATTTTTAAAACTATACACACAGAATTCTCACGTGAGAATAGACACGTACCCTGCCGCTCCTAACAAAGCATAGCTGATAAGTTCCTTTGTTACTCACACACACACACACACGCGCGCACACACACACGCACACACACACACGCACACACACACACGCACACACACACGCGCGCGCTACAAATTAAGGAGATCAGGACTTTGTAAGAATAGCTCTCTGAGATCGTTGTGAAAAATAATACAGAATGAAAAATGTACACCTCAGCTGAATGTGTGTTTGCCTTCTTGTGAGCTTAAACGTGGGCAAGTTCAGCATTCAAAGCTGAATAATGCCGACTGTTACAAATTTATTTTTCGTCGGGGCTAAACGGATTAGCGTCCTTCTCACAGCGCTCGGGATTCCGGGGGCAGGCAGAAGGGAAGTCATGATGAATTGGACTTTGATATGCCTGAGGATGGTTATTAAAGTTTCTTATCGCCATAATGAGCTTTGCACTGTCTTAGGCGGATCTGTCCCGGGCAGGAGGGCAGTGAAGGTGAGGGAGCGGGCGGCTGGCAGAAAGTCGGGGTGGTTCTGCTGGGTCTGTATCCATGCCACCAGAACCCTGCTCTACACACAGACGAATAGCCCAACTCACTTGGGAGTCAAAAACGCTTCTCGTTGTCGCTTTCTGATGCCACGGGCGTGTCCTGCCTAAGCAGGTCAGTGTATCAGAATGACAGCAAGGGGAGTTTTATGGGCTTTATTGTGGGTTTTTATACTCACTGTGTCTCCAGGAGCCCAAGACTGCTTCTGAGGGTTTCTGCTTAATTGCCAGCAAAACGGAGAGAATCTCAGACCTCAAGAGACAGCCGGGTTATAACTCCATGGTTACTATGGGCGCAGTGCTTACGTCTTTAATGGTGTGTTTGGCTTCCTATGATTCTCTCTTTATTGTCTAATTGCACGTTTCCAGTTGCAGTGAAAATGAGCTCCATTAGGCTGTAGATTTGTCATTCCTTATGTCCACCTCCAGGTGACAGTGCCATCCCTCTATCCATCCACACACCCACCTACGCCTTTTAGACCGATGTTCACCAATACCCCTCCTGCATGCTCTCATTTCCAAAGGTGCTGTGATGTGCTGAGGTGCATTCTGGGTAAATGGGGAGGGCTCCAGTATGTCACGCCGAGAGATGGTGATGTCAGCCGCTCTGGATCGAAATGTCTTTTGGTGTGAGCACACCGTCGGTGCTGAGAGCATCGTAACAAGAAAAGGAGGAGCGGATTGACTTCTCTCGGGGCCCGGGGCTGACATCCGCATGGCCAGGTGTTGCCGATGTAACGATTTTTCTGATTCTCCCGAAGTGGGGAACTGATGTGTGCTGGGGCCCCTGGCCGTAGCCCCTGAGTGAATCTGGCCCTGAGGACAGATCTACGGGGCAGACACCACAACAAGGTGCCAGTTCTTCCAGCTGGCACCGGTGGGTACAGAAGTAACTCGACCGCGGTAATATCCAGCCTATTAACTCTGTTGACAAGCCTGCAGGTGAAATGTCATGGCATTTAGATAATGAAGCGTAAATATTTTTTTGTGCCTTTATGGACGTGCCCCTTGTAGTGTAGGTTAGGTGAGGGCTTTAGCTTTGCCCTATTATGTCTCCTAATTCCACTTTCAGCCATTAACAGGCTGGCAGTCAGCCAACGCCAAAGACATATTAAGTCTGTCAAGAGAGCCCTGGCCTCTATTTACTGCCGTCACGTTCATTAGCGGTCACCGTCGCCCCTAATTTATTCATATTTAAATCCATCTTTTTGCTTTATGTCACACATCTCCCTTCCTCTGTCATCACAGTCTGCCTGAAAGTAATTCGTCTGGTACGTTGATGCATGGGTCTCCGAGCGAAATGCGATGTTTTCCCACACGGCACACAGTGCAGAGTTTACTTCTCAAACACAGATGTACTCAGTAAACCGGAATGTAATATGGTCAGATTTACAGCGTTAAGCCGCCATCGATCACAATCTGCCACCGCGGAAGCACACGAGAGCAGATGAGCGCGTCTTTCTGTTCTCCACCCGTGCCAGGAGAGGCGTTTATAAAAATGTGTGTGATGCATATGGTGCATTGTGGGGACCAAATGTAATAAAAACCTGTTATTTTGATATTGTGAGGACTACCTTTTTGGTCCCCGGAAGGTGAATCTCAATTTTATAAAGATCTGTGACTGCAATCAAAAAACTAAAAACAATTCATATTGTGTTTGGTTACTTCTGGTTAAGGTTATGGCTGGGTGGGGGTTAAGGTCATCATTGGTAGGATTTTTCCGTTAGAAATCACAGGATGGTCCCTACAGAGATATGAATAGAAGAGTGTATGTCTGTGTGCACGTATGCGTGTCCAGTGTGCATGTGTATGTGTGTTTGTGATTGTTCATGCATGTGTGTATGCAGTGTGATATGTGTGTAAGCCCGTATATGTGTGTGTGTGTGTGTGTACGTACGTGTGAGGTGTGTCTGCGTGTGTGTATCTGTGTGTGTGTGTGTGCGTGTGTGTGTGTCTGTCTGTCTGTGTGTGTGTGTGCATGCGTGTGTGTGTCTGTGTGTGTGCATGTGTGTGTGTGTATGCTCATGTGGTATGTGCTTCCGTGTATGTGCGTGTGCCTGTCTGTGTGAGATTTAACATGCCACACGCATCACTTCTTCATCCTCCCCCAACCACATAAGGGCTCCGCTCTAAGCTCGCCGGCAGTCGCCTCATGTGGTTATTGGGTCGCGCTCTCCGGCACACACATCTGTTCTGCTCCGCCGTCCCATGCGGACATGACAGCTCTGGAGTACTCTGCCTGCCCCCTTCTGCAGATGGGCTCGTTAATGTGTTTAAGTGACAGATACGCCGTTATTAGCCTCTTCCCCCCAATTAAACCGTTACAGTCGGTGTCGTCGTTTTTCTCCTCTTGCTTAATTCCCGTAACCTGCGTGTCTGTTGCGCTCTGTGTGAATAAAGGCTTGTACGCGACAGCTGTGTGATGCGCTGTGAGCTAAGCGTGGCCCGCGGCCGGCATCCATCCCCCACACGCCTGCTCTCCATGGAGAGGTAGCAGCAGTGACCCCGTCAGAACATCATGGTGGTTGAATGGGCTGAGGCTTCAACCCCGTCACAGATTTCCCTCGTGAATCTCATGCGCAGGCAAGTCCACATTCTCCATAGATGGAGGTGAACGGCAGCAGGGATGATGAGAGGGACTCGCTGGGGAAGGTGTGGAGAGAGCCAGGGATTCACATCCCACAGCATAACCCCAAGTCACTCACTCACCTGCTGCTTCTGAGAACTTGGGTGCCCGGTTCAGCCTCATTCAGTCTTGCTGCCACGGTGCACCCACGCTGTCACTCTCAGGACTGACCAATCAACATCCTGCTTTCATTGGCTCCGCCCCCTTGAGTGTGAAATCCGAGACATTCCTACATTACACACCGTACGATAATAAAACTTGGGCGGGGGGGGGGGCAGGGGTGCTCAGCGTTCATTAACACCTAATGGTCGTGACAGCCGGCCCAACGGGGAGATTTAAGGGCCAGAAACACAGCCTCCATTCAGAGGTGCTAAATTCCTTCCTTGTATGAAAGCAGCTCTTTAATACCAGCTAAACCCAGCAAGATAAATCCCGCTGTTGGTGTCCGTCTAGAGAATATTAAATCTGCATGTCTGCTTTCTGAGATTCATTCGACGTCTTTAAAGGACAGAAACAGAATGTGGTCTGAGCCCTGTGAGGCCGAACAGGCCGCTTGTCTCGCTCATAGACACACTCACACACGCACACACAGCAGGGTAAACATATCCTTATGGGGACCGCTCATTCCTTTCAATGGGAAAAATGCGAACGCTAACTATGACAACCTTAACCCCGACCCAGCCCTAACCGTAACCAAAACGGCCTTAACCCCCACCCAGCCCTAACCGTAACCATAAATAACCAAGCAAAATACAAGAGTTTTTGCAATTATAGTTTTTTCATTGCAGTCACAGATTTTTATTAAATTGATTTTTTCCTTATGTGTCCCTATGAGGTAAGGTACTGTATAGCTGCTCGCACGCACACGCCTGAGTTTAACGCTGGACAGAACAGCCTGAGCCATTAAGAGACGGGCTGAGCCATTAAGAGACGGGTTGCTGTTAGGCTCCAGCTGCGGCCGGGGGCTGGGGGGGGTGTCACAAAGTCTGGCTCATGAATATGGAGGATCCTGCTGTGTTTGCAGCTTGACAGTGTGGCTCATTAGGTGTAGGGGGTGGGACCGTTTTGACAGGGCACCTTACGTCCTTGCTCACCGTCTGGCCGTATCTGTTCTGCCTGTGTCTTCCGGACCTCTGGTCAGACTGCCATTTACAGACTGCTTGCAGAAAGTTCCGAGGTCACAGACCTGTCTGGGGCAGGATGCTCGGTTGGCACAGAAACGAGGAATGAATTTTTAAAAATGGGAATTCTCATGGTGTCATGGTGCCTTCTCTGTCGTTTTGCGGTGGTGGGGGTGCAGACTGGGGGGTGGGTGCAGGAGGACGCGGGGGGGTGCCCACCTGCATGCAAAGACGTCACACCAAGACTCAGCCAGGGACATCGGAAAGGTTTTCGTAATTACTTTCAACTTGACATCACCTCTCATGTCATGCCGTCCAGTTTTGTGGTGTTTTGCTAGATGACGGCCATAACTGCGCGCTGTGTATACATCTGACACGCTGTGAGGGAAGCGGCAGAAACCTCAGTGATCGGTGAGTGGTGAACGTGCGGGGTGACGTCGTGTGGAGAGTCAGAGGCAGGTTACCCAGGCACCCAAGCGTGGCTTCTCTCAAATTCAAAATGACTCAAATGTCAGTCGATAATCTTAGGGTACATCTCCTCTCCAGTCGTAATTGACACGTCGAGTGACATCACTCAGGGTCAGTGATCCCCCCCCCGGGCCAATGTGTGTAGGGGCAGGGGGCCCCCAGACAGACCAGGGCTGAGTAGATATCAGACGAGAACAAGCTTAGCTGACTGGTCTCTATGAGCTTGGGGCGGCGCTCAGGGATTGCCTCTGATTGCTGGGAAATCTCAAAGGACTGCTTACAAAACGGATACATCACTCCGTATTAAGACATCGCCATACACATGGCCTGCGATCTGCCTGACGGGGAAATGCTGGGACACTTGAGAATACGTGTGAAATGTTTATTTCTGTGTGTAATATCATTTTAATTTCTAATTCAGCATGGTCCTCAGTGAGAATGTCTGCAGCCTCTTTATGATGTTAATGCTGTTCTCGTTTTGGGTCGCAAGACCAACAAATGTAAAGTTTTACTGAACAAAGGACGTCAGCTTGCGTGCTGACCACAGAAAGCCCTTTTCCCACTGGCACCAGCGTGGTGTTGATTTCTAATTACTGAAACTTCATCTGGCCGCGGTGGATAATTATGCACCTCTTTGGAGCAGCCCTTCATGAATATTCACTAGGGGGAGTGGATGTGCTCATTAATATTCATGAGCAAGAATATATAAGCGGCTGGGTGACACCGGGAGTTTGAATGAAGCGGAGAGAGGAGCTGAGAGAGAGAGAGAGCGGGAGAACGGGAGAGCAGTAAGCTGAATGTCCGCATCCGTGGGGTCTGGGGGTGCTACAGCCAGCAGCCTCCATGTGAGCCGGGGGGGGGGGGGGGGGGGGGGGGGGGGGGGGGGGGGGGGGGGGGGGGGGGGGGGGGGGGGGGGGGGGGGG
>JABFEA020000130.1:16320356-16338175 GCA_019775915.2 Cyphomyrus plagiostoma | reverse complement strand
TCCCATAACCTCTTATGCCTTGTCTGTATACTCCCCAGATACTCCATCTCCCATAACCTCTTATGCCTTGTCTGTATGCTCCCCAGATACTCCATCTCCCATAACCTCTTATGCCGTGTCTGTATACTCCCCAGATACTCCATCTCCCATAACCTCTTATGCCGTGTCTGTATACTCCCCAGATACTCCTTCTCCCATAACCTCTTATGCCGTGTCTGTATACTCCCCAGAAACTCCATCTCCCATAACCTCTTATGCCATGTCTGTATACTCCCCAGATACTCCATCTCCCATAACCTCTTATGCCATGTCTGTATACTCCCCAGATACTCCATCTCCCATAACCTTTTATGCCATGTCTGTATACTCCCCAGATACTCCATCTCCCATAACCTCTTATGCCGTGTCTGTATACTACCCACATACTCCTTCTCCCATAACCTCTTATGCCATGTCTGTATACTGTAGTCAGTCGCTTACATCTGACAGCAACCCTGCATTCTGTTCACATTCCTCTGGTTCAGCATGAATTTCAAACTCTTGCGAGGCAGATGTAACTGTTACATAACTGTTCGCAAATCACATTGTGCATTCGCTGTTTAGAAAACCAGTGTGGAGGCCAACAGTGGATTGTGGCTAAAGTAACACAAAGAAACCAGCGTATTTCAAAAATCCTGCGATCACAAAGCATCCTGCTTGTGATGTTATTGCAACCCTTTTACGAAAGGCTTGTTTTAAAGATGAAATCCACACCCGTTTGTTGCTGGACTGGCCCCTCTTGCAGGTACTGTCACTATAAGCCGAGGTGCCAGTATCAGTACCGTGTGCAATCGTTAGAAACGGATGGGTGGTGTTGAGAGAGGTTAACTGGTCCTGAAGGGTTTGAATTATACCACTCTTTCCTGGGGGGGGGCCTCTGACTGGTGGAGGGAGATTGGACAACCCAGTTCAGGAGACCACAGTAACAGCACAAATGGAGGGTTACAGACTCCACAGCTTGTCATTCCTTTCTATGATTTACTCGACGTCTCTGTCTTGGTGTCCATCTGAACCCGGACCCCCCCTCGGAGAAAGTGTACCTCACCCACCGAAAATGACCAGAAACGGCCCAATCCCTAACTTTGACTGGAGCTTTTAAATTCACCAGTTCAGCAGGGTGAGAGCAGGATTATTGGGCCAGGAAGCTCATTCCTGCCTTGCTGCAGCAGAGCACTATGGACTGTGGATAGTCACTTTCACACAGGTAGCTGTGTGATTGCTAATCACCTCACATTTAAGCTCTATTCCAGTGCGATCCGTGTGTGAGAGGGGTTAATGTTTGTGCAGTGTATGTTGAGAGGACTATCACACTTACATTCTTTCAGCGAACACCTGAAGGACTTCTTACTGAGAAGATGCAAGCCTGTGGGAAGTAATAGGGGCATTTGTATCGATTTCCTGTGCCTGACAGCAATGCTGAGATTAGCAGCTGGCTAATAATGAAGTCCTTTTCGCAGCCGTCCGCGCTTGTTAGGTGCCCCCGTTCAGTTGGGCTGTCTTCAGACAGCACATCTCAGTGAATGAGGGACCTTCCGCAAAGTGGCTTTGCGAGCTGGGAAACTGTTTCCTTTTAGTCTGAATGAAGTGAAGCATTTATGTGGAGAGAACTCTTTACTGGGCACAGTTGTGTTTCAATGGTTAAATGTGGAATAAAAGAAGGATTAAGTTTGGCTCTGAGCAGAACTGACCGCCGTTTAGAGTCCACCAATCACGGCAGCCATCCAGGCGTCAGGCCACCAATCAGGGCAGCCATCCAGGCGTCAGGCCCCCGCGTCTCATAGCAAGCGGAGTTCTTCCCTGTCTGTCCCCAGTGTCTCTTTCTCCCCTTGCAGACTTTGAAGCTCTTGCTTAAGCAGTGTACTGGACCATAAAGGAAGCTTCACAGAGAGCTTGCGAGAGCCACGGCGCTCTCACCAGGGCTGATGTGTAAGCCGCCTGGGTTGTTGACATCACTTTTCCGCGGATTTCCAAAGCTTTGGTGCCTCTGGAGTGAGCCAGGGAAGGGTTTCTGCTCCAAAGCTCAGGTTACCTCACAGAGCAGATGATGGGAAGGTACCATCATACTCACCGGAAGCATGTCAGCCCTGCCTTAGTCCTGTGTCAGATAAATGAAGATGCTTGTGCCTGGCTGGGTGGGTGAGCACGCTCTCTGTGCTCGTGGTTAGAAGGTTAATATCCTGCCCTTGGCAGATTGATGTCATATTCAGTCCCTTTAACCCTAATCACTCCAGGGACTGTCTGCCCCCCCCACTCTCTCTATTGTACATCGCTTTGGACAAAAGAAACTTCCAAGTAAATGTAATGCTTCGTGTGTTTACCTTGGGAGTTCTTATTTCTCCATGCAGGTTCTGTGAATCCCACGGCTACTCTCTACTTTCTGTGATAAGCGGTCAAGCCATCTGTAGGGCTCGCGGTCGAGCTGTGAGAAGTGCTTTCCCCGGCTTGACATGCTGGCCTTCTTGCGAGGCAGCCAGCAGTCGCATGAAGGCCAATCCGAGTCCGTCTGCCGCAGGGTGGAGCCGCAGTCAGCAGCATCTGCATTCAGGGGACGGTCAGATTTACAGCCGCACTTCAGAGCTACTCACTACCAACGACACAATGGCTGCAGTTTTCACCACTGGAGTGAGCCGTAGGGTGAGCTGTATGGTGATGGGGATGACTGGGGGGGAGCTGGAGTGAGTGAAGTACACCCCTCCCCGCCTCTGCCCTGTCTAAGACCGAAACATGGTGATACGGGTTTGGTACCTTCATTAAATCCACCAGTGGCGTCTGGTACCTACTCAGGAAGAACATCAGCACTGGGTGCAGCCATCATCACCAGCAAAAGCCCACAGCTGAGTGAGGATGGATGGATGGATGGATGGATGGATGGATCCGGACAGAAATTTATGACATTTAAAGCACATTACTGTACCTGACGGAGACTCTCCTTGCTCTACCCTCGCAAGGCGGCCTGTGGTATCTGCAGCCGCTATTGTGCCAATCTGCTGCCCAGTGATAAATTCATCTGGTCAAAGTCTTCAAGTCAGTTTGATTTAGTTTGAATCTTTGTAATAAATTCACCGTCACGCTGCATAATTTTACATCATCTGTTGTACCTACAGTACAAAAGGCAAGATCAACGTGCTGGTTATTCTGCTGAAGGGCCGGGGTGGGGGAGCCTGTTCCATGGAGGGCTGGTGTGGGTCCGGGTTTTTGGGATGGACTCTTAAACAGCCAATAATAAACCAGTAGTTCTCAGCTGCAGTCCTGAGGACCCACTGTTATTGGCTATTGAGAGGCCATCCCAAAAACTCGCACCGACCCCCATGGATCAGGCTCCTCGCCCCTGATGCAGGCTTAATCAGTCCCTAACCCAAACCCTAATCTTTTCACTCACTTGCAGAAAGTAAAACTGTCAAATTATCCTACCTCCTCTAAGGTTATATATATATTTAAGTTTCAAGTCAATATTCTGTCTGTGAATATTGTCTCTGTCCGTGTCTGTCTCACAGGCACCTGTAAAAATTATGTTCCAAATTATCAGCATGTGACTGAAAGTCCCTGCCACTTCCGTTCCCATTTCTTATTAAATCAGTTACCTGTGTGTCATACAGACCCTTGAGCAAACGGTGTAAGAGAAAAAAGAATTACAGCTCTTCCCAGTGAAGCCCTCAGGGAGCTGCAGAGGGCCCCCGGGGTCCGGATTGGGAAACACCGGATTACAGTGTTATAATGCGTGTTTGTTCGTTGTTATCGTCCGAGGTTGGCCAGCATTTGATTCCTGTATCTTCAGCATGGGGGTCAGCATCCTGGTCATTGGACCCTGGTACGTTTGCTTTGCGGTCAATGCCTCTGAGACTCTGAGGTCACAGTGAAGGTCACCCTGAAGGTCACCGTGGGCCGTTTGCAGGTCACAATGTGGTTCAGCAGAACGCTCCCTCGGCAAAAGACTGAACCTTCCCTTTCTGTGTACAGCTATCAGGACTTTGGATTCACTCCTGTCATTCTGAGATCCAGGTTCTCATGCACTTTGCGATTTGTGAATTTCTGATGCAAGTGTTAAGTTTTTACTCCTATTCGTGGAGTTTTGAGGTTTCTGAAGTTGAGCCCATTTTTCATGATCCAATTATCCTTTAGGCTGGGATTAACTGTAATCCCTTTTTTGGTTATTAGTGAGCATATAACCTCCTCCAAGCTGCAAAGTGCAATTTCCTCCCCTCCTTCAGCATGTTCTGTTAATGTCGATACTGTATCGGCAAAGACTGAATCACACCAGTGACCAAGTCAGAAGACCCTCAGTCCTGCCCTAATTTACAAAACCGTATCCATATTTTTAAAATGCAATGAATATAAATGACTATAAGCATCAGACTCTAAATTCTGCAGCAGATGTAATGATTGAGTCGGTGGCACTAAAATTCCTGCTGGGTAACTTAATAATTATCACTCAGAGGGTCCTACAGTGGAAATGATGAAAACACAGCCAGAGGAGACAGTCCAACAAAATAACACTGTTTTTGGGCTCCTGACCTTCATCCGTATGCGTGCTGCATGAGTGCGTGCACGTCTGTCTGTGCATCCGTATGCGTGCTGCATGAGTGTGTGCACGTCTGTCTGTGCATCCGTATGCGTGCTGCATGAGTGTGTGCACGTCTGTCTGTGCATCCGTATGCATGCTGCATGAGTGCATACACGTCTGTCTGTGCATCCGTATGCGTGCTGCATGAGTGCGTGCATGTCTGTCTGTGCATCCGTGTGTGTGCTGCATGAGTGCGTGCATGTCTGTCTGTGCATCCGTGTGCGTGCTGCATGAGTGCAGGCACGTATGTCTGAGCATCTGTGTGCATGAACAGATTCAACAAAATGTCTTGGGGCATCTAGAAGTGGAAGGTTAGGGTTAGGGTTAGGGTTCAGGTTAGGAAGTATGAATCAATAGGGACCCCTCGTTCTCAGTGTGTAGAGCAGGTTTGAGCATCAAGTCAATGGCACTTGACATTTTAATCTTAGAAAGTCACAGCAGAGCATTTCTGAAGAGCTTGCGAGTTGGAATAGGGTGTTTTGATCAGCTGGTCTTGTGCTGAGCATCTCAGAGAGTCACGTGGAAGAGCCGAGTAACTTAATTAGATTCCTCCCTGTAACATAGTGTCTGGCCTTCCACAAATGAATCTTTACAGGTTAACACACAGAACTCAGACGATCTCTGAGGGGGGGCCACATTTCAGCAGCAACGAATTACTTAGCTAAATGAGGGCATCTCATTTTGGTTTGTCTAACGACCTTTATTAATCACAGTCAGGCTCAGTCTAATTAACGTCCCATTCTGCTTAGCCTTGCTTTGACCCTGTAAATGAGGGAGAGGCATTTACAGGTTATCATACATCACCGCTAGAATTTAATATCCCTGTCCGCTACAAGTTAATAGGATATTGCAGCTGCAAGAGGTCTTGTGATTTTAATCTTTTTTGCCAGTTGGAAAATGGTTTCAGTTCAACACCATAACAGACTGCAGCAGCTAGTTAGCAGCCCCTCTCATCCAAGCTGGGAAACACACCTGGAGCTGTGGGTCACGGCAGCTACACACAGGGGTGCCGTTAAAGATTTGGGGCTATAAACATATCATGCCGCCCCCCAACCTTGACCAATCAAATTATGCGCGATTGTCATAACTGCCCCCCCCTCCCTTTACGGTACCCCTGCTTACACATGCATAGGCGTTTAGTGTCTGTTTTGGCTCCTCCAGGTTGTGGTAGGATTACTCCATCTTGGATTACTCCATCTTGGATTACTCCATCTTGCTCTCCATGATGCACAGACACACATACATGTGAGATCAAGCTTGGGAGTCACAGCACAGGGCCAGCCAGCATGCAGGCCCCCTGGAGCTGGCGGTTAGGGGCCTCGCTCTGGGGCCCACAGACATCTGATTATTCTACTAAAGCCGGGGCTTGAACCGGCACCCTTCTGATCACAGGCACAGGGGCTTGGTCTGCTGAGCCAATCCCTGCCCCCTAAAGCTGGGCTCTAGCCTCAAACCCCCAACAGAGGAGACGCTTGGTTTGTAACCCCCCACTTAGCACATTCAGTCAGGTGACTGCCTTCCAGATACCCTTGGGGGGGAGGGGGTCATCCAAAAAGTTGTATGCCATCTGCCCATTGACCTTGGAAAGAAAACAGCAGAATCTCTGCCAGAATGGAGCGTCAGCATTCACTCTTTTTTCTTGCTTGCCTCATATATATATATATATATATATATATATATACACGGTGGTGTTCCCTGTGTGAGCTGTAGGGGGCAGCGTTTCAATTGTATCTTGGATCCTGAAGGGAGTCTCAGCTCAAGGTCCTCCAAAGGCAGCCAGTCGTCTGCATGCACAGTCTCACCTGGGATTAATGAATAATTCTACATGCCTCCTGAATAATGAAAGGTACAGGGACGCTGTCACCCTCTCTGCGTTTCCTGGCGGGCAGCTCTCTCACTGCCCCTCATCTTTTCATTAATGTGCCTCCTGTGACGAACGGCCATTTGGAATGCGGAGTGTCAGAGGCAGCGATAACGGGGGGAAGAGCAGTGTGAAGTTTTATAGAGGTCAGCGCAGGGGCTGCGTGCTTTAAGGACACCTTCGCCGTCAGGTCTGACCCTTCCAACATGGCCGCCTCACTCAGGGCAGCAGAACGCCCGTTTTTATGGACGCCTCTGCCACACATCGGCTGAGGCGTCACAGTGGACAGTAATCTGTTCACAGAGCAGCCTGCATACAAGAAAGTCTTAATGCAGCGTGTCTGCATGGCAGGCCTGATGGTGTCTGTGTGGGGGGCCACATCCCAAAGGCTTTAATGGACATTTCAGTGTGGGACATTCTTCATACCTACTCCGCCCCTCCCTGGTCCCATCGCCCCTCCCTGGCCCCACCCACATCCCCGGCTAACCGCTTGCTTCTCCTCTCCCCCCTCCAGGTCAATGGCAAGGACCTGTCTAAAGTCTCCCATGAGCAGGCAGTAGAGGCCTTCCGCACGGCCAGCGAGCCTATCGTGGTGCAGGTGCTACGTCGCGCCCCGCGTCCCAAGGCCATGGCGCCGCCCCTGGATGCCCAGGTGGCAGACAGCAGCACGCAGACGGATATCACCTTCCAGCACATCATGGCCCTCAGCAAGCAGCCCGCAGCCTCACCGGTGGGGGTGTTGGAGCAGTACCTGCTGCCAGAGGAGTGAGTAACTCCACCTGTGTGTCCACAAGTGGCTGAAGGCTCACTTAACAGTCCAGTGAACACGTTAGCCACAGCACTGCTCTTGGGTTGTTAGTTCAAATCCCACCTCCTCTGTGTGTGTCATGTTTGCATGTTCTCTGTGAGGTTTCCTCCTGCAGTTCAAAGACATGCATTTAGCTTAATTTGTGTCTCTGTTGCCCATAACGTGTATTGCCCTGTGCTGCCTGTGTAGCGAATGACTGTGTCCAGGGTGAGGGTGTGCCCCTGCCCTGTGCTGCCCGGGATGGGGCCCAGACCCCTGATGACTAAAGCAGTGGAGTAACTGCTTTTCATTCATAATCTCTGTCATGTCCGAAGTGGAAGAAAGTCATGGAACAAAATGATCTTGTTATAAATAAAGGGGAATATGTAAATGAAGCCATACCATGTGCACACTGTCAATTATAGCTGATGGTTTGCTGTTTTATAGTATTTGATAGTAGCTTATTTGAATATGTCCAGGGGTTTGTCAGTGGCTGTTAAAATTGAGTGTCCCCAGAAAGGTTAGGACTGCTAATGTCTGCATAGCGGGTGACATTCTGAAATGTAGAAGTTTATGCTAATAAACGTTCATATACTTACCCTAATGATCTAGTTGTTGGTAATAATAAGACTTGGGTACTATAAGAAATAGATGTGTTGGAATTAGATTGTAAAGAATCTTCCATCTCCTTCCGTGGCCCGTGTCCCTCCCGGGTGCCAGTTAGCAGCTTGGCGCCTTGGAGGTGCCGATACTCAGCCCTGTCGCGTCCCACCGGGTGCTAATGAGAGCGCTCTTCCATGCCCATCTGCCAGTCAGCCGGCTCTGCCACAGGCGCTGTCTTCTCTAGATGGGCAGGAGGCCGTCAGGCAGGAATGGCACAGCTCAGCCGAGGAATAACGCTTCACACTCTGGGCTGGAAGCCTGTTTGGGGTCGCAGCCTCAGAAGGGGTATAAATATCCCCAAGCACATAGGTGAGAAGTAAGCCATGTGACTTGCGTCCAAACACATAGGTGAGGACTAAGCCATGTGACATGCTTTTTTTGGAACTACAACACAGACTCCCCTCTTCAAGGTATTTTTGGTTGGATATCCACTAAATCGTTATTGTTGCTGTTCTTTTTGGTTGGTATAATAAAGTACAATGTTTGCCATGAATGAATCACGGTCTTCAGATCAGACCTCTCCTTCTAAAACAAGAAGCACTTTGTTCTTACTGAAATCACTTTGGCCTCACTAAGCACTTTCCAGAAGTTCTCAAACTTTTCTAAAAGGTCCACATCAGATTTTCGTTGAAAAAAAGGGGTCCGGAACAAATTTTCAATAACAAAGCAGCATTTTATGAGTTTTAATGAATTCACAATAACTTTCTATACAAATATCAATATTTAGTTATGATAGGAACTTAACATAAAGACTGGTTTAACGCTCACTGATCATTTCAGCTCTCTGTCATTGGGGGAGGGGTTGGGGGGTGATTATGATGAGTTGTATGTGTAGAGTTTGGTGGTTGTACGTAGTATTTTTGCATTTCAAACCACATTAAACCTTTTGATGTTAACCATATTGATTCATAAGGTGCATCAAGGGCTGGGTCCGAATAAACTTGCACAGAGATGACAATGTGAATGGCATCCAGTGAAGGCTTGTTAATAATAACAACACTTCGTTGATCCGTTCGTTGAAGACTCTTTACATGTAGGACTTGTAACACTGTCTTAAAGGGCCCTTCAGATACTTTCTCTAATTTCTGCCCTGTGATGTTCCATTGTTTCTCCAGGCACTCGCTGAGGCATGAATTCTTCGACCCCGGCGACCTCCTGCGACAGGAAATGGATCGAGAGGAGCTGGAGTATGAGGTAACGTTTGCCACGCTCGCTGCGGATGTGACCATCCGGAGCATGGCGCGCATGCCCAGCGTGGCTGTTCTTGGTGACCAAACCAGGCTTCTTCACCGTCGTGCGGAGGCTGTGACCTGTGGTCCAATCAGATTGCTTGTTTGTTCCGCACGCTGCGCAGATGCTAGACGGTAACGTCATTATTTATTGTTGGCAAAGACTAATATGTCTTTCTATGGTGCACTGGTTACTCAACACGGATCAAACAAAGAAGATAATGGTACGACAGGGATAATGGAAGACTGATGCCTTTCATGACGTATATCACTGCCGCCCTACGTTGGGCCATAATATCCCAGTAAAATTAAAAATGACGAGGTCACCCATTACAACGGTCCTCGTCTGCGATATAGACGGCCGAAGGGCAGCAAGGTCAAAGGTCACCCAGGAAGCTGAATAGCTCCCCTCGGCTAGGCAGTAGGCCAAGGTGCCTCTTCACAGAGATCTTCAGAGACAACGGTCAATTGTTCATTCAACAATAGGACCTCAAAGTCACATGGATGCTTTGTTGGGATGGATAAACATTCTGTGTTACACCTGAACAGGAGCAAGGTGCTACTGTCTTTGAGGTGTTTACTGTCTGGGTAAAATAGGGATTCACATCAAAGCCTGTCCCAGCTCCACTGATTACAGGGAGTGACTTCTGCAGGCTTTGCCAGAAAGTGCCTTATTTTCGAAGATGGCCCCCGCTAAATGACTGTAATGCCATGGGATTTCCCCCAAATGCAAGCCTTTTATGTCGGATTTCGGATGGCACTGGAGTGAGGATAAGCACCGTGTGACGAGCCCCTCCCCCGGGACAGAGGGAGCGGCGTATCTGTTACACCATCTGATAAATTACAGGTGTCAAGCGTGAAAAGTGAGACGCGGCTGCTTGCCAGATGTTTCACCAAGATCTGAATAAATTTTTCATATTTCATTCTGTCTCAGTTGGCTCTGCTATCGATTGTTCACTGTTTCCAGTTGTCCTGTGGGACGGTCACTTCTCATTGCTTACAACAGTACACTATAGCAGTTGTGCGTGAAGTATACCTATCTCACCACAAAGATCACTGGTACCGCTGAGTCCTTTTGCCCCGTAAAATAAATACTATGATGCAGAGACATTTTGTATCTTATTCCGCCGTCTCCTTTCAGGAAGTGGATTTGTACAGAATAAATAGCCAGGAGAAGTTGGGACTGACCGTTTGCTACAGGACTGACGATGAAGACGAAACCGGGATCTATGTGAGCGAGGTAGGCGTCCCGAAAGCTAGCAGCTCACAAGGTACCAGGAAAAGTGTTTAGGGATGTATTTAACACTAAAGTGTGTATAGGGAGACACAGACTGTCTCATTATCTGCAGCACAAGCTTGATATATTGTGGTCAAGGACAGGAAGTAAAAAGAACGAGATACATTTTTTGTTTTTGGAGCTGGTTATCGTTTCATTGCAGCCGGCCTTTAAATGAAGCACTTCTTTGTTTTTGAGATCCGGCTCCTATCTAGTCCTTGTTTTGTCATTCATCGCGCATCGGCTTCCAGAAATGAGAAAGTGCCTCTATGGGTGTTCATCCTTTCAGTTGGCGATAGCGTGTTTATTCCTGAGTCATACAGCCTGGGTAGTTTAGGTGCCATTTTAATCTATCCTGCAGCATTTCCCCATCCATTCATCTCCCATCTGTCAATCCGGGTCAAGGTCTCGCAGCAGCCGTGAGCCAATCCAGGCAGCACAGGGCCCAGGCAGCATAGCATCCAGGCAGCATAGGGTCCAGGCAGCACAGGGTCCAAGTAGCATAGGGTCCAGGCAGCATAGGGTCCAGGCAGCACGGGGTCCAAGTAGCATAGGGCCCAGGCAGCATAGGGTCCAGGCAGCACAGGGTCCAGGCAGCATAGGGTCCAGGCAGCACAGGGTCCAGGCAGCATAGGGTCCACTGTGGACGGAATGCCACTTAAAAGATATTTAGTAGAAGTATTTAACTGATATTACCGTCTGTCAGACAATGGGTAGACTAATGGAATTTCTTCCCAGTTGATTGTTATTAAATGTTATTAAAACATTAAAGTAGGAAACATCATCCACTTTGATGTGATCTTATTGTCTTGAGTATAAGTGGATGTTTTTTCTTTCTTTCTTTAGATTGATCCGAACAGCATTGCAGCAAAAGACGGCAGGATCCAGGAAGGAGACCGCATCATCCAGGTACAATCACCTCAAGGCCCCCACCTGGTGGCGGGGCAGGGTATCGCTGTTTGAAAATACCGAAAATATTGTTATTTGTCCTGCTCCCAGATCAACGGTGTTGAGATCCAGAACCGAGAAGAGGCCGTGGCACTGCTGACCAGCGAGGGGAACAAGAACGTGTGTCTTTTGGTGGCCCGGCCAGAGATCCAGGTGAGAATTCAAGATAAGGAAATGGGAAAGGTCCGGGAGCAGCCAGACAAGGCTCTGTGTTAGTGACGGTCACACAGCAGCGTGCGCAGGTTTGCCAGATAGGAGGTGGGTCTGTGTGTCACTAACCAAACACGGGTCATTTCAGCATTTTCATATTCAGGAGGCAGTCATAGCATTTATACCCATGATCAGAGAAAATGCTGCCATTGATGTTATGAAGTAGAGCTCAGTGACTGCAAATGATTTTAATGATTGGATGCAATTTTCATTATTCTAACTGACCTTAATAATTGAACCTCATCTTAATTATATCCCAAGTACAGTACTGTGCAAAAACCTCAAGCAATCAAAGAGAACGCGTAAGGCTCTGTATCTGGGTAGTAACCTTATATTTGCTGAGAAAAATAAACACATTAGACATTAGAAAATGTGCAAATTAATAGCGATATGAGAAAAAATTCTTCTGTTCTACATAAAATTCCTGTTGTCTTGCTGGAGGGCTAGAACAATGTCGCTTTGCTTCTCAAACCTCTCTTCAGGCGCCCCCCCGGTTAGGTCACATTGTTACATCACCAACCCAATTAATTAATTAGTTTAGTTAAATAACTCAGTGAGGTACTGCTTAGCTATACGAGGTGGGATAGGGAGTTGTTATGTCTTTATTCGGTTTACACTGGAGCATTGAAACGTGCAGAGAAGCAAGAAGAATATAGCGGCTTTATCCCAATCATTTATCGCTACAGGTGTGTCTAGAACCAATGGAGAGCAACTAATATCCGCCGGCAAGCAGCGGCACAGTCCGGGTGCGATAGCTGTCACACCCCCCTCACCTTTTGATTTCAGCCGGGTTCGTGGGAAACTCAAAAAGGACCTGGGGGTCCAGAAGGAAACTGCAACTGGAGAGGATGTGTGAAGGGGCCTGTCCATTAAGCGCTTTAAAAACGAAAAGCAAATGTGATCCTAACATCAACTGGGAGCCAGTGAAGAGATGCTAAAACTGGTTGAATGTGTTCACTCTTAGTGCCAGTCACTAATCCCGGCTGCAGTAATACTTACCAGCTGGAGATGAGCTGGTGAAGACTGATTTATGTCTGCATGTATGTCGTTAGATAGTCCAAATGTGAGGAAATTATGGCATAGATAAATCAGGAAAAAGAAAGGATGTTCTTAATTTTCAACATAAGTCTCAACTGAAACAACCGAGTTTTTGTGCTTGTCAAAAATTGAGATCAGCACCAAAGGTCACCCCAGATTCCTGCCCTGGGGTGTCACATATGTGGAAGGCTAACCCAGGTGTTGCACGACAGATGTGCTGCCCGCAAAAGGGCCAGAAAGCATGTATATATTATACAGGCTGGTGAAAAGTATCAAAGTCAGCCGTGAGATGCCAGTTGGCTGAAAATGATCTTCTCTGCCTTGCCCCCCCTGCCCCTCCACCCCCAATTCCAGCTGGACGAAGGATGGATGGATGATGACAGGAACGATTTCCTGGATGACTTGCACATGGACATGTTGGAACAGCAGCATCATCAGGCAATGCAGTTCACAGCTAGCATGCTCCATCAGGTAAGCTAATCCATCTCAGAGCAAGTGAGTGACATGGACAGGTAGCTCCCAGCATGCTCCATCAGGTAAGCTAATCCATCTCAGAGCAAGTGAGTGACATGGACAGGTAGCTCTCAGCATGCTCCCCCAGGTAAGTTAATCCATCACAGAGTAGCTGAGCAACATGGACATGATGCTCCTAGTATGCTCCATCAGGTAAGCTAATCCATCACAGAGCAACTGAGTAAGTGAACATCAGGCAAGTCAGACCTAACCCACTGATGCAGCTATATATGCTCCTTTAAATTGTGCCCGATGTCCACACATGTAGTCCAATAAATTTAATAGAAGTAATAGGTTTTGAATGTAATGGTTCATTGTATCCCAGCTGCAATGTAACCAGAGAAGCTCTCGGCCAGTTTATGAAGGACGCTGCTCTTGTTCCTGTTTCTCAGAAGAAGCGTGAAGAAGACGGCGGGACGACAGATACGGCGACGCTCCTGTCCAATCAGCACGAGAAGGACAGCGGTGTCGGCCGCACGGACGACAGCACACGCAACGACGAGAGCTCGGAGCAGGAGAACCCGGCCGACGACCAGACCACCTCATCCAACACGCTGGGCAGCCGCAAGCAACTCGCCTACAGCCAGGACACGCTGGGCAGCGGAGACACGCCCTTCAGCAACGAGTCCTTCATCTCCGCCGACTGTGCCGATACCGACTTCCTGGGCATCCCGGCCGACGAGTGCGAGCGCTTCCGGGAGCTTCTGGAGCTGAAGTGCCGGGCACGGAGTGGCAGGCAGCCTGGCCCGTACCAGCCCGGCCCATACCAGCCCGGCGCCGACCCAGAGGGTGTGGACAAGGAGCTGGAGCTGCTGAATGAGGAGCTGCGCAGCATCGAGCTGGAGTGCCTGAGCGTCGCCCGGTCGCATCGCATGCAGCAGCTGCGTGAGCCCTGGATGCTACACAACAGCGGCTTCCGCAACTACAACACCAGCATCGACGCCCGGCGCCACGAGCTCTCCGACATCACTGAGCTGCCTGAGAAGTCGGACAAGGACAGCTCCAGTGCCTACAACACGGGGGAGAGCTGCCGCAGCACTCCGCTCACGCTGGAGCTGTCACCGGACAACTCGCTGTGCCGTGGTGCCGAGCCTCGGGGGCCGGGCTGCCGCACCTCCAGGCCACTGCTGTCTCCCGTCCGGGAGGCCGGTCCGGCCCGGGTTCGGCAGTCCCCCTCCCCTAAAGAAGCTGAGGCCAGCACGCAGGCGGACGCCAGAGAGCGCCGGCAGGCCAAGGGTCCGACAGCGCCACACTCCCCGTACAAACACGCCCACATTCCAGCCCATGCCCAGCACTACCAGAGCTACATGCAGCTGATCCAGCAGAAGTCAGCCGTGGAGTTTGCCCAGAGCCAAGTGAGCCTGCTGAGCGCGTGCAGGGACGCCATGGGGGGAGGAGGAGGCACCGGCGAGTCCGACCCCAAGGCCGAGTGGAAGGTGAAGATCCGCAGCGATGGCACCCGCTACATCACCAAGCGCCCCGTGCGCGATCGGCTGCTCCGCGAACGGGCCCTGCGCATCCGCGAGGAGCGGAGTGGCATGACCACGGACGACGACGCCGCCAGCGAGATGAAGATGGGCCGCTATTGGAGCAAGGAGGAGCGCAAACAGCACGCCGTGCGCTCCAAGGAGCAGCGGCAACGGAGGGAGCTCATGAAGCAAAGCCGGCTGGACGCCCCACGCGGTGGCGAGCCGGGCACCTCCGAGGACAAGAAGGAGCTGAGCATCATCGAGTTGAGCCACCGCAAGATGATGAAGAAGAGGAGCAAGAAGATCTTCGATAACTGGATGACTATCCAGGAGCTGCTCACCCACGGCACCAAGTCTCCGGACGGGACAAGAGTCTACAACTCCCTGCTATCTGTCACGACCGTTTAGGCGGGCGGCCCCGGTGACGTGCTGTAAATAGGACTCTACCGCTTGGGGTAGAAATTCCTGCCTCGTTCAATGTGGCAAACCCTGTAAATACGAAATGGAGGAGGAGCGTATTCTGAAGGAACTCGAAAGGGCGGCGATGTGGCGCTTTCATTTCTGAAGTAATGCTAACAACAAAAGGATTTCACAGGCTTTCAGTAATCTTTGTACCTTTGTTCCAGTTCTTCTCAAAGATATGTATACTGTAAGTGAAAAACAAAACGAAAAAACAAATTCTGTTACAACTTCTATTGCCTTTGAAAGGTTTTGCGACTGTGGAATGGCCATCTGCTTTGAGTAACCAGCACCAAAACATCATTTTTTGTTTTTTTTTTTTTAAACAAGTATCATTAATCAGTATTTTATTGTTTATGCATATGTTTTGTTTATTGAATATGAAACGCTATTTAGCTTCGGAGTTAAAGCAGAGTCCTTTTTTGGAAAAGTATTTCTGAATTTTGCAAAAAAAACAGCCTTCTGGTTTGTATGAAACATTCCCGAATAAAGGAAGTCGTTTCATTCTGCGGCTTGCTCCGACCCGCTCCGACTGCCATAACATAAACCATTTGTGCACGGACAAGGGCGGAATAACATCTGTCTCCTGTCTGTTTAAGTCCAAACGTTTATCCATGCATCTGTTAGACATCATGTAGCATTTTTGGAGCTCAAATTTTTCACTTAGAAAACAATCTGTTGTCCTGTAAAATGAGAATAAATTATTTAATGTTCTTGAAATGTTGTTAGCTTTTTTTTAACGCTATTGACAGCATTTAAAGGTGACTAACTGGTTGATTGTACTGAGCAAAACATCCAGTGTCCAGAGAATATTATTAATTAAGCTAGATAAATTTGATCTCCCTATAATATAGCTCAAATATTCTCTGAAGAACATATATTGCATGATGCAATCAAACTTTTAAACTGGTTTTTAACTGAAAGGTCACCAGTGACATCAGCAACCTTGTCTGGGCCAGTGTATAGATATTAAGATACTTTAATGAGTTCTGGTGAGTATTCACTCAGTACTGGATGACCCAGCACCACATTATTGTAGAACATCTGATACACAGGTTCTTACCCATTACATATCTCACCGTTCCAGTGTGATTACGACCAAGTCCAATATCAAGTTATTTACAGCACTGTAAAGCACAGCTGCATTACAGTTCCGCCTACTTCTGAAGAATATGCTGTAATTCGCCCCCTTCCCATCATAAAGATCAGCCCTCATAGGGCTGCTGCACTTGGCCCATGTTCCAGTTACGCCTCCCTGGAGAGAGGTGATGTCACTCTGCAAGCTCAGCAATGGGCCTGAGGACGTGTGCGCCCACTCTGGATACTGCTGCTGTGTGTGAAGTCATGCCTGACACATGGATCTAAAGAGGTCCCCTTTATGGTTCTGCTGACCAGCAATCTGCTCTGCTCTCTTTGTTAAGACGCGTAATCTAAGACACACAGCTGTCCCCATTTTACACGACATGCATACAGTACAAAGACAGTCACACTTCGGCATTGTTCGATCACGCTGCGCAGCAAATTCCCCAAACGGAGGAGGCAAACCCATATTTCTGCCGTGACGACACCATAGCTGACTTGGCTGCGTTATGGAATCGTCTCCTTAGTCCCGGCCTTTCACCGGCAGCTCTGCACAAAAGGTTTTCTCCATTTTTACTGTTTCGCATTTTAGATATTGCTTAAGTCTAGATTCATAAGGAATTGTACTGCTTAATATTTGGTTACTTGTCAGGATGCTTTCACCTCTACATACTGTCAGCATGAATCGTGAGGATGTTTATGTACACAGTATGCACATACAGTAAACTTATTTGGGTGGTGGGGAGGCAGGAACATATGGCTCATTCATTGTAAAGCGAAACACATTTCTGAATGTCTTTGCAAGACAGACCCACCATCTGGTAATAATACCCAGCTGCTTTCCCATTTGCTCACTTACATGCCTCAGAAAGCTCACTTGGTTAAAATAAAATAACAGCATGTTTACTTAACTAGGAAAATATCACAAAGCAAATAATTGTTTCTGGGTTTTGAGGTAGAGGCAACTTTGTTTTATCTCCATGAAACATGCTTGTGATAAATGACAGCCAAAGAACCAAGAGTAGTTGCTCGATTTGTTGAATACATTAATTACATTATGAATGATACTGTACATCTTACAATGCCATATTTTAGAACATTTTAGAAAATAATTTGAACACAGAAATGAAATGCATGTTTCTAAACAGAGTGACAAAATTATTATAGACTAAACGCCAAGCATTAAGTCAGTTGTGCACTAGAAGCCTATTAATGAGTGGAACTTTAACATCCACGCCATGGTCCCACAGATGAGTAACTTGTAAGGGACACTTGCCTTGAGGTTTTGAGTGGGGGTTGTTATATAGGAGGTGGCTTGAATGGAAATAGTGTTTATTTTATGTTCTTATTACTTCAAAATTAGTTGAAATACTAGATACTGGCCATAGGTGGAAATTGGCAGGAGAACATTTTAAAATGGATTTGAGAAAACACTTCTTTACACGGTGTATAGTTATGGAATAGTCTCCCTGTGTAGTATGGAATAGTCTCCCTGTGTAGTATGGAATAGTCTCTCAGTGTAGCATGGAATAGTCTCTCAGTGTAGTATGGAATAGTCTCCCTGTGTAGCATGGAATAGTCTCTCAGTGTAGTATGGAATAGTCTCCCTGTGTAGCATGGAATAGTCTCTCAGTGTAGTATGGAATAGTCTCCCTGTGTAGCATGGAATAGTCTCTCAGTGTAGTA
>JABFEA020000130.1:16295388-16311138 GCA_019775915.2 Cyphomyrus plagiostoma | reverse complement strand
TGGGCTTCCATACTGGGATTTGAGAGGGATGACATTGGGCTTCCATACTGGGATTTGAGAGGGATGACATTGGGCTTCCATACTGGGATTTGAAAGGGATGACACTGGGCTTTCGTACTGGGATTCGGGTGAGATGATGCTGGGCTGTGGATATTTTTGGTAACGCATAGACACAGTTTGCTATATATATATATAAGGCCCATCTTTATCTCTTAATGTCTGGCACCAACCACCAAAGCAAATTCCTTGTATGTGTCAGTGTACTTGGCAATAAACTCCTCTGATTCTGAGGAGTACAATGTGCATCAGGCTAATCTCCAGGCAGAAGGAGTATTTCTTCTCGTCACTTTACTGCTGTTAAATTTTCAGCAGAGTAGTTGAAGCTCAGAGTTATTAAGTCCTGCTTCATAATCAGTACAGAACCTGGCACAAGCCCCCCGAGGCTAAAACTCATTTTGTCCATTTAGTGTATCTGAAAATCAGTTTGCTGGTTTTTTAATTTTATTTAATATTCTTTGTTTTCAATTGTGTGATGTTGAATTAGCATAGTATAGAGATGCCAGTTCACCAAAAAGCAGTATTTTTGGAGAAAACCTACGAGTGAGAGCATACAGACTCAACTGACAATGCCAGGGCTGGGATTAGAGGCCCCAAACAAATATGTGTGAAGCCACAGAGCAACTGTGTGGCCAGTATCAGTGGCAACATTGGTCACAAACTCCCTGACACATTGATTTTAAAAGAGAATATTTTTGAATGAAGTAACTAGGAATTACAAATGGTTGTCTGGTTCAGCCAAGCAATGAACAACCATCAGTATCAGACCTTAAATGAAATGGTAGCATCTCAATAGTTAGAGGATGTTGTTTATAATGTTGTTTACAGGAGCTGTCCTGTGTGAGGCGCAGGGAGCTGTGCCGTAGGAGGCGCAGGGAGCTGTGCCGTAGGAGGCGCAGGGAGCTGTGCCGTAGGAGGCGCAGGGAGCTGTCCCGTAGGAGGCGCAGGCAGCTGTCCCGTAGGAGGCGCAGGCAGCTGTGTCGTGTGAGGCGCAGGGAGCTGTGCCGTAGGAGGCGCAGGGAGCTGTGCCGTAGGAGGCGCAGGCAGCTGTCCCGTAGGAGACGCAGGCAGCTGTGCCGTAGGAGGCGCAGGGAGCTGTCCTGTAGGAGGCGCAGGCAGCTGTCCCGTGTGAGGCGCAGGGAGCTGTCCCATGTGAGGCGCAGGGAGCTGTCCCGTAGGAGGCACAGGGAGCTGTCCTGTAGGACAGAGGTCCCCAACCACCGGGTCATTTGGTACCGGGCCGCATAGAAAAGAATACTTGGGGTGTCATTATCTCCGATTACGCCTAGATGGGACCGGCTCGTTTCGGAGAAACAAGCTCAGGGCTCCCACTAATTCAACGTAATGGTGAGTTTTATTTTTATGCGGTTTATATTTGTTTTTATGCCAGTCGTATCATTTATTTTCGTCATATTCACCCCCCACACTTTAAAGGCCGGTTTGTGAAAATATTGTCTGACATGTAACCGGTCCGTGGCGCAAAAATGGTTGGGGGCTGCTGCTGTAGGAGGGCTGTCCTGTGCCGAGATACATTTAGGTAATTGCTTCATGGATTTAGATCTTCCTGCCAGCCCTCCCCAGCTGCATTGCTTCACTTCGCCTCATCAGCATGGCCTGTGTTAACCTCACACTTGGGAGAGCTGCCCTCGTGGATGACATGGAGCAGCTGACCAGGCTGTTCTGTGTGACCGTCCATCTCCGGCTGGCCAATGAGAGATGGGAGAGCAAGTCGGCCAACCAACAAAGAGGAGGGGAAGCCATGCAGTACAGACAGCTGGGGTAGCAGAGCTCTCAGCCGACCTGCACGGGACAATCAACCTGGGGTGGAATGGTCACACTGAGATGAAAAGCAAACCCTCATTAAGTCCCCATTAGTTTCCATTAGCTTGACTCTTGTGTCCAAATGTCAGATACAGCAGCAGCTGCCGTGTGCCTTAGAATGGAAGTTTTTTTAGCGTAGACGTTAAACCAGTAAAGGTTAGAGCCTTTACTGGTTATTTTTTGTGGCTTGTATTATTACTTTTAGTATTATTGGAAGGAGCTGTAATCTTGAATAACTGCGGTGATGTATGTCTCATTTACATTTGTCGTAGACATAAACGTCTCCTGGACGCATAAAGTTCCCGTCCGCGCTTTTAAGTTGATTTATTATGTTACATCTTTATTTGCAGAAGAACCTTTAGCACATTAACCCCAGTGACTCATCCCAGTGCCTTAACCTCATGCTAATATGGTCACTCCTATGCTGTATATTTTACCAGGAGAGCCATTACTGCCTACGGTTTTTGTGATAATGGTGAAATGTGTAAAAGATTAACCGGCAATATTTAAATTCAAAGTGCTTTTTTATAAGCATGTCTCTTGTTTCCAAAGCATTTTGTTCTCTTAATGCACAATTACAGTAGAGGCAACGCCCCATTTGTAGATTTGCAGGTGTAAATCCCACTAAAACCATGTATGTCACCGATTGGTATTAAACAGACACTGTTATTGTGACTGGCAGCTTCTGGAACTTGCGCTATTGTAAGCAAGTCCATAGATCTAGGCAAAGAAGCTGCTTTTCTGATTGTTTATCTTCCAGGACATGTTGGTCTGAAGAGCATTAAAACCTGGGTTATATGTTCTGTATTTCTCATAAGGGATACTAACAAACATCTGCAGAAATTGAATAAAGAAGAATATTTCAGGCATGGTGACCGTACACAATGACCATTCCCAAATCTTTACCCTAATTGTAGGAGAATGGTGTTATCAGCTCACCAGATCAGCTTATCAGATCTTTGATTTGATCATTTGTGTGTTTTATCCATATTTGCTTTATAGTGGTAACAAGCATCAACAACACGACTTAAAAGAATTTGTCCTATGTGGAAGGCTGGAGTCCTTCCTTTCAGGAATGCTGACAGCGTTTGCTCCATGTATATGGGTAAGACTTCACTTGACGGGGAACAAATACTTAGTAGTAACTCATTTACTACTGAAGAACTAATCATGAACAAATATAGTCACTAATTGAGATGAACGATGCCTCATGATTCACTGATGAATAAAGATGAGATCTATATGTGAGATTTAGTTTGTGGTTAATTTTTTTCTCCTTATTTGAGAGTTTTTGGTTCCTCTTCTCCGTTGTCATCTGGCTTTCTATCTTTAATTTCTTTCCTTCCTTTTTCCCGTTCTGTGTCTTCCTCTAGTAATGTTTTATCTATCATAACACATCCATGTAAAGCGCTTTGGGACAACTGTGTTGTGAAAGGTGCTATATAAATAAATTTAATTGAACTGAATTAATATATAAATAATAGCATAATACTATAATATCTGTGCCCTGTTAAGTATAGTGTTGCCTATATATGTGTAAAACGTTATTTTCTGAGAGAGATAATTACGTCGTGATATTCTGGTCAGCAAGTGACAGACTACGGCAAACATATATAAAGATGCAAAGCTGACTTTCTGCTGGTTAACCTTTAACCTTTACATTGATGTGTTAAGTTCAAAGGTCACCTGGCCGAGACGTCATCCTTGGTAGCCTTGACCTGTGCGAGGAGCCCTTTCTCTCCCATGTCTCCAGACTGGAGGCTTCCCACAGCGGCCCTTCACCTTGCCGTTTCTGTTACTCTGAGCATGCTGTGTTTGCATCTCCCTCAAAAATACCGCCTGCATGATGTTAACCTGATGCGTTGTGACTGAGTTTCTTGGACCTAACATCAAACGAATTGTCTGCACCGTTTGGAAAAGGTTTCTTTGCACATTAGCATCTGTATATGTTTGTGCAGAGAAGATAAAACATATGAGAATATGAAGAATACAGTATGAGAATAACCTTTTTTTATCTGAAAGACCACTATAATATATAGAGGCATCTCACACTGCCCATATTGTATATAAATATATAATATTTATATCTCCAACCATTAAAACATGAAGCCCACCTGAAAGAACAGTACCCTTTTGTGTGTCAAAAAAGGAATGGAGGGAGCGTATCAAAGGATTTGCACTGAGCACTTAAAGTTCCGAATCAATGAGCATGTGGGCTTTTAATGGAGCTGCGAGCTCTACAGCCACCTTTAAAATAAGCAGGATTGAGGAGAGCTGGGCTTCTGTTGATTGCACGTTATAGCTGGACATGGCCATCAGCGCTGCGCTGTGCGGATGGTGTGTTACGGCGTGTTAGCCTTCTCTGCCCAGTGCCCGGGAGGAAGATCCAGTGGCAACACAGAGTCTGTAAAATAAAAGTCCTGACATAAGCTTGAATGGTTGAAATACTGCGGGTGTGATTTTCATCAGCGTAAGGAATACCTTATTTGAGTAATAATGATGATGATGCTGATGACATCACCATTCACTTCCCTCCAAAGTACCTAGTTAACCAATTTATAGATTAAATTAGCAAATCATTCATTTATCAATCTTCTTTACCACTTGCCCTATGCAGGGTCACAGGTCAGGCTGCACAGTACTGCCTCACAATAATAATCGCGGGTATATGATGTCTGAGCAATAATCACCAGGGCTTTAGATGATGGGTATAAACAAGGTCAAAAGACATTGGCGATGTGACAGTACTTTTTGCAGTTTAAAGTCCGACACATTAATTAAACATAAAGATACACAAATACAGATTACTAACTTTTGGGTATCATAGCATGCCTTCTATGAATATTCTTTGATCTATTAGTTAAGTTCTCCCCAAAGGAGCTTGATGGGCCCAATGGCCTCTTCTTATTTGTAAATTCCTCATGTCCGGTCTACATGGGGTGCAGAGCCAGCCGCTGCTGACAGCTTTTACCCACCAGCAATCAATTTCAAAACTCTCACCATAAATAACTTTAGAGATTACATTAAACCTGAGGAAATGTCTCATGTTTAATTGCCACCTCTATCCATACTAAACTTTTTGGAGTTTTATAAGCACTTAATTTGTAATATCTAAAATTTATTTCTTAATGGGTTTGCAGTACATCAGGCCCTGTAAAATTTATAGTAAATATTTCTCCAGCTGGTGAGTGTGAAGGAGAGACAGTCTCCCAGTGTGAAGGAGAGACAGCCTCCCAGTGTGAAGGAGAGACAGCTGCCCAGTGTGAAGGAGAGACAGCCCCCCAGTGTGAAGGAGAGACAGCCCCCAAGTGTGAAGGAGAGACAGCCTCCCAGTGTGAAGGAGAGACAGCCCCCCAAGTGTGAAGGAGAGACAGCCCCCCAGTGTGGAGAGACAGCCCCCCAGTGTGAAGGCCTGTGAAGCCCCAATTGAGATGCGACTCTCTGACTCGAAATCTCCCTTATCCAGTTATCGTTTCTCCCCATGATTAGCTTGTGTCTTTCACCCCAGCCACACTACAAAAGAAGAATCTGTCCAGAATCAAAAGCTGATGCTTAGTGAAATCCTACATAGTTCACTGAAACCTACAATAATTACCTTTGCCCCAGGAAAATGCGTATTATATATAAAGATTGCCTCCACTCGATTTGCGGGAAACCCACACAGCGTGTTGTGGGAGTACAAAGCAGGAGGACATTTGTTCTGAATTGTTATAAATTAAATACAAATATGAGTCATAATGAACTATCTACAGTGCACTTGCCCTCTGCTCACAGACTTGTTTATGTCCCTGACTATAAATCTTTGTAAAATTGCCCCAGAGAGCCTCGATGGAGGTATTTTATTGACCATTAGAGCTTACAACCGCCCCGGCACGATGATGTAAGACTGGACACAGGAGGACCACAAGAGGAAAATGTTTAGCGTTACATTCTCAAACATATCAGATTGGTCCCAATCGATCGGTGAACAAAAGGGTTTATCTGTCGTTCTTGAACTCCCTCTACACCAGGGAATCCCGGGCCTTGGAGCCCAGTTAATAGCGGCCTGTCGGGTTCCACCACCTCCCCCATGCATTGCTCACAGAGAGTCCAATCAATAGTCACAATCGCATGCTTGCCGGAGCCGCTTGCAGCTGTCAGTGGATGGATCTAGGGGTGGGGGTGCAGGTTATTTCCATTATTTTAATTGTTCTTCTCAGACCAGTGCAATTACCCCCCTGAGCTAAATTTAACCCTGAATATCTATGACCTGTGGCTACTTCAGTAAGTGCCCCTACTGAACAGCACATATCCCTCCTCCCCCCAGGGCAGAGGAAATGCCCCTGGCTAATGCTTTTAGTCACACCGCGGTCTGTAAACTCCAGGCCCTGGAGTGTGTGAGAGTCCACCGGCCTCTGCGAGCTGGCCAGACCTCAGGTACCCCCACGTGTCACGTCCATGCGTCATTTGTCTAATTCAGTGAGGCAACGTCAAGCCAAACTGCCCCACAGCAAGTGAGATAATGTGGTTTCCCGCTCTGTCTGCAGTGCTCTCCACATGTGAGAGCAGAGCACCCCCACCCAGCTGGCCCAATAACAGATAGCCCAGCAGTTGATCACGTACAATTAGATCAACAGGTGGTGTGACGACTTCACTCCGGTGACAATGCCACAAGTGCTGGGTCTCGAAAATACACAAATTGGACCATAATTATGTCCCCCCCCAGTCACTATTAGAGGTGTGAACCTTCAAGGGTCTCACGATTCGATTCGATTCAGATTATCATGTCAGTGATTCGATTCGATATCTTGATGCATCGCGATGCATCCCATTAATTTTTCTACATTACTTCACAATATATTTTCAAATACAAATACAAGCAGTGAGATGTAAGCTACCGTTTTTATTTAACTAGAAATTGTGACATTACATTAAATTGTAAACAGAAACAAAGAATATAGACATAGCTTATGAAAATGTAAACAGAAACTGTGAGCTACCCACATCTCGGAACAAACATGGCTGCCTCCATGAACGCGCTGCTGTGTTGTTACTTTATATTTTAGCAGATTTGGAGTGAGATTATTTTTTCTGAGAAACAAACAAGAAACACGAACTAGTAAAAGCGCATTAAAAGCTATTAGTACATTCATTGCGATATTCTTTTTTCGAGAGGCAAACAAACTACCAACAAACCAAAAACATTACCAAGTAAAAATTTGATATTGCATGATAGAATACTGTTTACAGTCATGATATGGTATTCTCTAAATCGAACACGTGCAGTTACATTTGTAGCTATTAATACATTTAACAAAATAAACATTTTTAAAGATTTATAAAATAGAATTACTGTTGAATGTGTAAGCCGCCATGTTGAAGTTACGTCACAGGGGCAACTCGGACTTCAACGTCATAAAAGAGGCGTGTTTCTGACGGGAAGTGACGTTTTTCGTGACGTTTCGTGACGTTTTCATCCAAGTTCCGACTTGGAGAGAAAGAATCAAAAACACCATTACTCCTACACGGAGCAGCGCTGTACTCTGATCAGGTAGCCGCAGTCACTACCGGAACTACTTTTTAATTAGAATTTTTATGCCGCCGCCAGGAAATCACCAAACAATGTCATTATGATATAATCGATTATATTCTATCGATGCAGAATCGTCCACGTCTGCATCGCGATGCATCGATTATGAGATTAATTTCAACACCCCTAGTTACTGTTTGTTGCTTACAGCAGAGAGCAGGAAAAGCCCCTAAAAGCTTTGCCTGTGTAATTGCAAAACGGGGGGTCTCACTTATAGTGTTTTAGCAGACTGTACTGCAGTAGTTACTAAGCCTTGCATCCATCATTATGATTCTGTGCAGCAATGGCTGTAAAGACAGTCTGCGTCTCACTACCCCGGAGTTAAAGCAAAGGTGGCATCTCTGCCTTTATGGGTCCAGTTGCGCTTCTGCTCAACCTGAATTTATTTTTCATCTGTAAGCACAGTGACCGTTACAACCAGACGTCGTCACCTGAAAGCACATTCAGGGACGCAAAATCAAACGGTGACCCGATACTCAGGTTCTCTTCAGTGTTTCCTCCCACAATGAAAAAGCTAGGAGCTGGTTGTTTTTAGACACGTTGTCCATCCTCTGTATCATCATGCAGAAGCAAATTAAAATGCCCTAATTACAACATCGCTAGGAAACTGGCTTATGTGTCATATGTACAATACAGTAGCTTTAGTGATTCTGTATATTTGGTTAAGGCTGTATATCTGAAAGTCTGACCTGTACGTTTCAGCTAAAGTAAATGTCAATAGGAGTAAAACTCACCGACCAATCAGCATATAAGTCAGCAGTACTCTTTATTTTTTTGTCTTCATGCCCATTTTACTATCAGCACGCATGAGGCTGGTGTCTTGGTTGCCCCCATCCTCCTGCATCCCTTTCCAGGCCCGGGCTGCAGGTCTCTCGTGGCTGGGTTCTGCTCAGTCTGACGTCATCGGTCTCACCCGTTCAGCATCACATTTGGTGTATTTTGTAGCTGGTCTTTTTCTATTGAACTGACTTGTGGGTCTTTGCTGTTGCTTCTTTGCAGGTTTCCCCCCAAATCAGGTTCTGACTGGGTTTTTCACTTGTCCAATCCGCATTTCACCCGCTGTTGGTTTTCTTTTTGCTTTGACAGGGTGCTTCCCCTGCCCAGTCTGCTTCCTTCCAGCCTGCACCTTTGCTGATTTCCAGTATGTTTCCTTTCCGACACTGAGCTTGCCCTGTCGGCTGCCTACCTGCTGTACATTATCTTCTTGTTCTTTGTCAGCTGGACAGTCATTGGCTAAGTTATGGCTCACTTAAGCCTGGCTAACTGTGTCATTCTGTTTTTGCCTAGTCTTTCTCAGCTTCCTCCAGAAAAGCACACCTTTTTTTGGGCCCTCCACCTACGTGCAACTTAAACCCGTACTGATTTCTTTCTGTCGCTTCCTTCTCTGTCAGAACTGATGCAACTGAGAAAGTTTTTCAGCAGTGTCTCATTTGAAATAGTTGCTAAGATTGAAATGTGAAGGTGAAATCATTCTTTATATAGAAAATCTTCATTCTGATGTCATTTGCCATTCCATTCAGGAATTTCATTCTGTTGTGACATCACAGAGGGCCCTCCATATAAGGCATCTGTTATTTCATTGTTTATTGCAGCACAGGGTTGTTGACTGGGTTAAAAAATATCAAGCATCGTTTATAAAAAAAAAAAACCTGTGTGAGTGTGGGTACCTGCACTATGAGCTTTCCCTTGTCTCATGCTCTGTGCTTCATGAGCTAAAACTGTGCTCCTCAAACTGATCCTTAGGGATCTCCAGACAGTATATGCTTTTGCTCCCTCACAGCCCCCAAAAACATGGACTGTTTGGCAGGGAGCTGGAAGGGAGCAAAGATGTGGGCTGTCTGGGGAGGGCCCAGGGTCGGGTCATGGAAGTGGGAATGAGTGAGCCAACAGTCCTGAGAAAGAAGCGATCAGAGGCTTAACGTCTGTGCATCATTCTAACGTGACATTAAACTAAGTCTAGTAGACCAGACCTGTTTTCCCAACACAGAGCTTAGGTCCAGGATTCTGCACCTAGGGTGACCAGATAATCGATGTCAGGGAGGACACTTTAAGTTACTTTGGGTTTTACAAACTACTTTCAAATTGAAAGGCTCCTGTGCCCGGCTAAATAGATCAGCTCTTCTTGTGCTTTGACAGGTTCGTGTCCTTGACTGAAAGACTCATCCAGCTGTTTCACATTAGCATTAGTGACACATGCATGATCGTAGGAGACTGACCCATCAGCACACAGCAACAACTCAGTGCTCAAGTGAAATCCAGGTCCTTTTAATTGAAATGGTAGTTTACAAATCCTGTCCTAGCTCAGAGTGTCCTCCTGACACGGATTATCTGGTCACTCTATGTGTACCCCAAGCTTAATGAATGTTCCCTCTAATTTTCCAGTAGGGATTTGGTTTGTGCTTGTGGGTCTTTTCTCAGCACAAACTTACCATTAACATTTGTGCCCTATTTAATCAAATGATTATGAGCCATCCTGAGACATAGAAGTAGGTTCTGCTGACAGGAAGACAAACAACCAACAGAGACTTCATTATAAATAAAATTTTTATGTAGCATAAAGTTAAAAAGCCAGAGGAGATGGGAATTTTGTAGGATAAGCACCAGTTAATAATGATACAATAGGAAACATTGACTCCATTAAGTTCAACAGTGGTTATGAGCCCAGTTCCTATGTCCTCTGAGTAATCGAGTTTTCTCCAATGATGCAAAAGTATGTTGTCCATAAAATTTGGCCACAATAAATTGTCCTTATTAAACATGTGTGCCCTCTGATGGACTGGCACCCTGTGCCCATGACAGAAGAGCAAGTTTCCGAAACTCAATCCATGGGATATACTTTCAAGACAATTTCAGAGGAGCTCAATTTTGGAAATTTAACAAAAGTTTTTTGCTGGATTACATAAGGAGTGAAAGGGCCGGTTTCCCGAACAAGGATTAAGACTAAATCGCCATTTCAATGGAGATTCACCATTGTAACTCAACGCTAGTCTAAGCTTAGGCTTAATCCTTGACTGAGAAACTGGCCAAATGAGTTTTGGTTCCCAATGCCTGTCAGGATCAGTCCATGCCCTGTCGTTTCCCTGCCTGGCCAACAGCTGTTGCTGGTCACCCCTTTCTTAGTGTTTGTGACCGTTATGATTATGATACACCTGAACCTTGTTAGTCCTAACCCTGGTGTTTGAGTTGTTAATGATCTGCACCTGTGCCTTGTTGCCCCTAGCCTTTAATCTTCACCTTGTTTGGCCCTTGTTTTCTCTGTGTAAGTATGGGCCTGGCCATGTAAGCAAGTCGCACCCATTGACCGGACTGGGGAAACAAACTGAAACATGGACTTAATACAGAGGACTAATGACAACAACCAGAAACAGCTGATCACATCGGGATCCCACTTGAGATTAACGAGGGGGCGTGGCACACGGAAGGAGCGGACGATCGGGCCAGGACGGGTAATGTTAGGATAAGATCTTTATCATTTTGGAAGCCATTAAGAAAAAATGCTCTTCTTGTTTTATCCTGTTCTTTTTGTGTTTAAATGCCAAAAAACACATATTTAGGTGTAATTCTGGGGGGGCGGGAACCAATTAATTTGTTTTCCATTATTTCTTATGGGAAAAATATGATCTGAACTCAAACTTTTTAGGATTCGATCCAGAGTTCGGAACGGGTTAAGTTTGTGAACCAAGGTACCACTGTAGCAATAAGCTTTGCTGATTGGTTGAACACAAACACTGATGCTAACTTGGAAGTGACACACAAATGCTGGAAAAAGAAAATAGATGTACTGAAGCACATATTGAGCAGATGAGATTATTTTTGTAGCTTGATTACATTAAATGCGTTGATGAATACTTCGCTCGTATCTGTGTAATTCTGCATCAGAACATTTGATCACTAACTGACATACTTCTGTCTAATAGGAGAAACTTTCCTGCACTTATTAGCAGAATAAGGGTACATTTGTTTTTTTTATTCTGTAGAAAACAAAATATGGATCTGCTGGCCAGACTGGATAGTGAATTATGAACATATCGCAGACTTGTAGTGAGAGATCATAAAAACTGATTGAATCTCCCTTTTAAACAAGTGATAAAAAAATGCAACACACACTCATTTATATATAGATAACAAAATTAATTATGATGAAACTTCAATATAGCAAAGCAGTCTTTTCTGCAGCACTCAGAGATATATGAGGTGAACAAGCGCCTTTCTGTGGTGAGGAAGTTAAATCACTCCAACTGTCAGACGATGACATCTGATGCTACCCTGAATCTCCGGCAGGAGGGTACTGAACAGCTGGTGAAGTGGTCTGGTTTACAATCCTCAAACTCAGCCCAAGCCAACGTTTCAAACATGTGATCCATATCTACACGTGCACCAACCTTGTTTATGGGGTCAGTTCAGGTTATGTTTGTGTCTCAGTCACGAGCCTTTGAATTGGAAAACCCTCCCGATACTGTATGAAAATAAAACACCGCCCCCTTTTGGATAATGCAAAGGTTGCGGGCTGAGTGTGACACTGCCACAACTCTAGACTCTTGACAATGAACAGAGTGCAAATGAAACCATATTTCCTAAGTGAGGATCCTAAGCATTTGCTCACCAGAGAAAAGTAAAAAAAAATCACATCAAAGAAGTTCTTTCTAAAAATATTTTTTAAAAGTCTGTTCACTACAAAGCATCACTTCCAGGCCTCTCTTTGCAAAAACCATCCTTGGTGCTTTCATGATGAAAAAGACATGAGAACAAACTGCAGAGTCTTTCTGCACCTTAAAGATATACAGACATGACAAAAACGCCATTATGATGCATAAATGGATCAGAGCAGTTGCGTGCAGAGCCAAAAAATGTAAATTCCTCTAACTCATCCATCCATCCATCCATCCACCCAACTCACATATCTGTTTCTGAAGCACAAAAACTCTGAGCTCTTTGTAATGTAAAATATTGAACTGTCATGCTTGTCAGGGCAACTGCACGTAATCCCTCCATGCATCTTGTGACAAACTATCCTGGTTTGATGTCATGGACGGGGGAGGACAAGGCTGGGGAAGCCCCCAAAATTCTGTCCAACACAGGGCACATATACTCAGACACTACGGACAAGTCAACAAGATGACTTGAAATACTGTGTTTTCCAACAGCAGCTCATCTATCTGTAATTCTGGGGAGACAGTGGGTGTATTTAAATTGCAGGAATGGTTTGGATAATTCACTTGACTGGCATCTTCTGGGAGGAAATTAAGTTGGGAGAGACGTATGAGGGACATAACCAGACATGTTTCAAAAGCAATCAGTCTGACGGTAAGCTGGGAGCAGCCCAGACAGTGTTTTATTCCAGTGATTTGCTGTGAAGCAAGTCGAACACAAAGTATACACAGAAATGGCCTCTATTTCAAAGTCAGTTTGAAAGACCTCCGACCGCCCCCAACACAACAAAGGGAGATTTATATTCGTTGGTTGAGTCGCAAAAGCCTGAGCCCACTGTTTTAATCATACTTGTAGTGGTTCGCACTGAGAGAACTCTAATAACATTTACTGTAACCTCTATCTGCATGGATGTTTTGTGAGGAAAAGTCACTGTCTGAAAGGGCACAGCCACAGTTTAATCCTGCTGTTTTCCGAAGTTACCTTTCAGCCTGAGTTACATGCTACCAACACTAAAAGGTAGTAATGAAATAGCAGAGTCTGAGGTTTCTATGTGAGCAATTTCTGTGGAAAATACCTGTAACTATTGGTCTTGGTGAGCAAATCCCTATAACTTGGGATGCAAAGCCTCACTCTGGAAAGTATAGTACATAAACCGTAAGAATAATGAGGTAATTAGGCATGGCTTCTGTTTGAGGGTGCTTTCTGTAATTACATTGAGAGTTAGATTGGGAATAATTAGCTTGATTGGTCATGCAGTAAGGCACAGACACACCACACATCCTGAAGAGTATCCAGCAGACTGAACTGGAGCTCCCAGTTCAGATCACTGTCACGTCTCACAGGAAAAAGGAGGGGGGTGTCTGCTGGTGTCCTGGCTTTGACGTGACATGGGTGAGGTGACACGGCCCTGGCTTTGACGTGACACAGCCCTGGCTTTGACGTGACACGACCCCCACATGTCATGTGGCAGCCCGGCTTCCAGGCCATCTTTATGTGCAAGTGATGCAAACAAGCCACTCTGCCCTGAGCCCCATTTCTGCCAAAATACTCATATGACCCTAGGAAGACAAAAAGGAAAAGCCATGACCTGGTCCCTCCATAAACAGGAAACAAGTTCAGAGACAGGATAGCGGTTTGCAATTAGCCATGGGCAGAAATTTGATTTTAATTCCAGCTGTGGTTCAAAACAAAGTGCTAACAGCTTAACAATGACGTCATACAAGTCAGCAAAATAAAACAAAATACAGCAGTCTCCTCATTTCCTCATCATCCAGACCACTCAATCTCGGAAAACAGACCGCCCACAGAACCAGCAAATCGAAAAGCGAAATGACCTTCTCATGTCACCACTGAGTCTGCAAGATAATAGTGACCCTCCATACAGTGAGGCCCTAACAACGAGCTGCAAATGGCCGTTCTTGTCTGTTTATCCACGTGTAATAAATTCCTCTAGGGTCAGCGACTACTGTGTAGGCATGTTTGTGAGGGCACTGGGCCACTGCCGCCAGCCGCGCAGAGCATTCAGTACCACATGGGGCAAACCCTGTCAACACCCATGCTATGCCACAGGAAAGAGTTCAACTCACTTTTTCTCAGAGATGAAATTTGTGGCTTGTGAGAACCAGAATCAAACAGGCTTAAAGAAGAAGAAAAGCACAGATCTCGCAAGTAGCAACTGCAAAATGGGTCAAAATGGATCAAAGGTTTTAACTCTTAAGAGGGGCAAAGTCTAAACCAATAATCTTAATACTCCCCGGCACGTCTGGAGAAGCAGGCAGGCGAAAAGTCCACCTGAAATATTTAGCCACTATGTTCAGACTAATTACTGTACTGTGATTCTAGGGGGCAGATCCAATTAGCTGGTGTTTGATTTAAAGTTCACCCCAATTCCCTGGTGATAAAGACTTATTTCCTGTGAGACACATGTCACAGAATACAGTTTAACTCTGCCTGCTGGTGAGCTCACAGCCCAGATTTGCACATTTTATTTCCTTGGAGATCATTGACTAATTTAAAATAAAATGAACCACTAGTGCTCTTCACTGTCCTCAAGTACCCTGACGTGAAGCCATGTTGAGTGGAGATCTTTGGTGACAGGTGTGAAACACGCACAGACGCAATTCATTATCACAAACACCAGGCTACCAGCATTTGTCATCACGGTCACCAGATGTCACGCCAAAGGCGTCCAAGATGTCACAGTGCTATTAAGCGCCCAGTAAGACAGCATCCATTATGTGGGGGAAGCAAGAGTTCATGCACCCCTAGTGGCCAGCAGAGAGCAGCTCAGACTACTACCTGTCAACCTCAGCTGTTAGGTTGGTAGCAATGTAAACCGGAGAAATGGCCATTATGTACGTGAACGTGAAGACTACCTGAAATTATGAGCTGCACAGTTTCAGTACAAGCTGTGTTCAAATATGAGCTGTGAGCCAGCTAGACACTTGCAGGAGTGTTAATCATGTTAACATTCATACTATAATACAATAAATTCGTAATAAATACCATAACAGGCGATAGAGTGGAAGACTGAAAACATCCCAATGATCTCAGGTCCGCCAGCGCATGACTGTGAGAGGCAGCCCCATGTATGAGAGACACGTGCTATATGACACCATAAGAGGAGGGGCGATGGAGAGAACCTCCATCGGAATCTGGGGAAATTAAGAATTGTTCTGTTAGGCTGGGGCCAGCCATGCAAGTTTTATCTATATATTTTTTATTTACACATCAAATATGTTCAGAAGGGGAACTATCTATGTCTGCGGACCAAGAGAGTGCAATGGGATCAAAAATAAGGTGACATACAGCTGATGCCTATGGCGTAGTACAGGCAGATTTAGAGTATTACTAGTATTACACCTGGTGAGCAGTTTTATTAGCATTACTCTGTGAGCAGTATTATTAGCATTATTCTTGGTGAGCGGTATTACTAGCATTACTCTTGGTGAGCGGTATTACTAGCATTACTCTTGGTGAGCGGTATTATTAGCATTACTCTTGGTGAGCAGTTTTACTAGCATTACTCTGTGAGCAGTATTATTAGCATTATTCTTGGTGAGCGGTATTACTAGTATTACTCTTGGTGAGCAGTTTTACTAGCATTACTCTGTGAGCAGTATTATTAGCATTATTCTTGGTGAGCGGTATTA
>JABFEA020000130.1:16225520-16244821 GCA_019775915.2 Cyphomyrus plagiostoma | reverse complement strand
CCCCCCCCGACGCCCGCGCGCGCGCCCCCCCCCCCCCGCCCCCCCCCGCCCGCCCCGCGCGCCCGGCCGCCCCCCCCCCCACTTCCCTCTTCTCTACCTCCCTTATTTTTCACATCTGTTCTCTTCTTATCCAATGTCTAAATGCTGGTGCGCTCTGCTGACAAAGTGACGAGTGTCATGGTTTGTGGGCTGGTGGCATTGTCAGCCACAGATTGAGTCATGTGGAGTTTGCCGGTGCCCCAACGCTCAGGTGATGCAAAATTTTCACAGGTCATGTCCAAGTGTGTGTGTGTGTGTGTGTGTGTGTGTGTGTGTGTGTGTGTGTGTGTGTGTGTGTGTGTGTGTACGTGAGCACCCCCTGCGGGGGAACAGCTTCGCACCAAGGTTACACTTTGCCTTTCGCCTCGGAGGTGGGGGGGTGGTTTCCGGGAACATGTCCAAGCAGCGCTGACAGTGGTGGCCAGCTGTGCTTTTGCTGTGTGATTATGACAGCAGACTGACGGACAGTGCCCCAGCAAAGGGTTAATCCGGCGAGTAAATCGTGCCGAGGATGGCTTTGGGTCTGCAGTTTCCTTCCACGGTGCTGGAATGTTGTTTTCTCCACACAGCCCACTGCACACACTGCATACATGTGTTTTAAATGAAGGCTCCGGTTAACATAATTTGACTGACTCTTCAGATGAAGAAAGCGGCCATTGTGCCGGGCTCTCTGTCTGCCTCTCGCTGAGCCGCCCGTCGGCACGCTCTCCTGGGCGCACGCTGCCCAGGGTTACCGCTGCGCGCTCAGCACTGGGGGGAGAGCGAAGCCGTCGGATGGGTTTGATTTCGCTCAATTACGACGAGGGTTTGACACGAGAGCGGCGGGGGCTGTTTAGGAGAGCCACTCTGCTCAGCGTGGGTGAGATCCTGGCTGAAAGAGCCGCGTGAGTCACCTGCGTTTAGCTGCCACCCGAATCCAGTGTCACGAACATTGTCACTGGTGTTGACATCCCAAACACGTCTATTCCATCGCAGCCCCACAGCCGATCTCGATCCTGCTGCCGACTCACCGTTGCACGGTGACTAACACGCTGGCCGCAGCCGTATCGCCTGCTGCCTTTCCCCGCCAAATTCTGAGTACGAGGCGACAGGCTCACACTTCCCCACATGCCGCAGGATGGCTGGAGACGTTCTCCATTCACCCCGACCCTCCTCGTTCCTGCCAGGCTAGAATGAGGAATCCGGGGCGTGAATCATGGCAACATCACCGCATGACCAGGCAGACGCAAAAAAGGCCTGGAATCCGGTACTTCAGCCCGTGTCTTTCCACTGGCGGCTGTACGCGGAGCGACGGCAAACATGTAGCGTGTGAATGTACAGTAGCACAGCCCACAGTTACCCTCCCAGCTGTTTGAAAAGATGATTACAGTCGTCAGTCTCTTGGCTTCTGATATTGAAGCAGCTGACGATGACTAATTCCGAGCAGGTTCCTGATCCTCGTGAAGGCACCTGTCTATTTCAGCACGTGTGGCTTGGATCTCCCAAGAGATCTCCATGATTTGGGGTTTACACCCAAACCTCAGAGAACAAGCTTGCGGGCAAGAAGAGAGATACTGGACAGCCGTTGTTCCGTAGCATATGATCTGATTGTGATGGCACACTTTATTCACGCTCGCTGCTTCTTTGTGAAAGTGGCTGAATGTTTTTTGCAAAGCGCTCTTGGTTTGTTTTCCGGAATATTCCTGCTCCCTGTTGCCATGTCGTTTTTCCCTTTTCAATGTCACAGGATCCACAGTGACCTCTCAGCGACCCCACGGGGGCCTCCTGCAAACTTGACCTTTAGGTAGACGATGATAATGCCTGTTGATTATTAAATGAGCCCGTGTCTCCACCATCCCCTCCCAAAGCTCTTTTCCACAGGATTGCAGCACACGGCTCAGCTTTTCAGGACCCCGCAGAGAAAAATCCTTTTAGCTGCTGGTGAGGGGAAAAAAAAACACAGAAACGGTCCGTTAAGCAGGTGAAGATTTTCTTATTGAGAGCTGAGTGTCTCCTCAGTGTCAGCTTGTGTTTAGCCCAATGAACAAATCAGGGGTGCAGTTTCCCTCTATTGAATATTTAAAGGGCTTTGAAGGATCGTTCCCTTGGTTTTGTATCAAATTAAATTGTTAACAAAAGCAGCTGGCTTTGGATTTAGAGGTCCTGAATTTGTATGAATCACTGATTATCTATCCTAGTATATTATATTTCTTGGTATTGAGTCCCTGGGTACGATGATATGATACCTATCAACAATGTAATATGTTTATGGACCCATGTGGTGCTGCTTTGAATTTACACGTAAGCCCTGGTTGATAAAAGGTCTGTTCACATCAATCAGGTCTGAGGAACATGACGTGTTTAAGCACTTAAACTCTTAGTTTGGTTCAACACTCGACATCGATTTACTGTGCTTATAAGTTCCTGCCGGGCATCGCTGGAGTTTTAGCATGTTTCCGGACCAGGATGGAGTCAGTCATCTTCAAAATTTGTGCTAAAAAGTGATTGTTTGATCACAAGACAATGTCCAGGAGTCCATACTGCTAATCATCTCAGCATCCCTGAATTGGCGGTAGCATGTGCCTTGCGTTTGCTGGCACTTTTGCACACGCGTTTGCACAAACATTTGCCCAGTGATGGACCAGCTTTCCAGGGGCAGGCAGTTCTGCACCGCAGAAACAGCTGGATGATTGCTAAATGGGTAAAAAATGGCACAGATTCCAAGGACTCCATGAAATAACACAAAAGCATTCCTGACTGCAAAATCAGTCACTGTCTTCTCACACCATAGTCTCACTGCGAAAGACACTTGTAATCTCTGGCAGACTCTTCATAAAATTGTTTTATTAATTTGAAAGAAAAGTAGTATTTCAATGAAAAGACCAACAGCGGCAGCACAAACTGATGGATGGGCTGTCATAACTCGCTAAGTAATGTCTGTTCTTCACACGGCAAACAGTTCTCCGTCCCACTGAGCCCTGCCTTTATCCTCTGGGTACAGCGATGGCGATTTTGTGCCCACTGTCCATCTTGCTCCTGCCAGCTTGTGACTCGCTGTGCAGAGGAGGCGACCTGGTAGCTAACAGGGGCTGTTTGCCTGCTCCCTCTGCCCCGCTAATCGCTACGGCCACTTAGTGACCAATGATTGCGCTGCAGACACTTACACCCGCTAGAAGTTCTCTTTGAGCGCTAAAGCCGTGGGCAGTTGGGGTGTAATTGGGCTAATCTCAGCATTAGAGGGATTTGCACTGGGGTTAAAGAACCACATTCTGCACTAATGCATCCCATCCCAGTGTGTGAAACTCTTACCAAACACCCAGCCTCGTCTGACGTGAAATCAATGAGGCGCACACTAAGCTTCTCTGAGCCTCCTCTGCAGGCTCCACTTCGGCCTGGCCAGTGCCGCACATCTGGTTAGTGTTAGGGTAACCCACTGATTTATTTGTCTCGGGATAGAGTGAAAGCCCCCAAACTGCACCATCCCTGCCCCCACATCTTTGACAGACACACACACACACACACATGTTTTCCTGTGCTAGCTAAACTCAGACTGGGATAATCTGATAAACGCAATATCCCTGCTGTGTGAAGCATATGGTTAACTTGACAGAGCAGGTTGCATCTGCATACCTGCGCGCAGGTTACATCAGGACATCCCTCCACCAGGAACCTTTTTCCGGAATTTTCCGGATGACTGGAGCGGGAGAGTGGAATGACTGAGCTGCCCAGATGCCAGGTATCAGCAAGAGGGAGGTGGATAAAGCATCAGTGGGCGTTGGTGTGGCACGGTGAAAATGCAGCCAAAGCACCATCATGAAGCTGGCATTCAAATGACCTCAAGTTTCAGCCAATGAGACTGGGAAACTGGCACACACATGACCCCAAGATCCAGCCAATGAGAGCAGGAAGCTGGCATTCACATGAGCCCGAGATCCAGCCAATTACAGTGGGAAGGAATCACATGGCATTTGCTGACAACAAACAGACTGGAGAGGTCCAAACTTCCTGTTTGGACACGCCAACATGAGGGGAAACTCATACTTCTAGTGCATTCTGACATGTATGCGAAAGCACGCCATGTTGGCGAAGATGGTGAGTAACTGAAGGAAAGCAACATGCGCCTTTGAACAACTGGGAAAAATTAGGATGCAAGAGTGCACTTTAGCAGTATGACTAGTTTAACTATAACTCGTTACATAACACAAAAGAACACATTAAGACCACAGACTTTTCTTTTTTTCTGCTTCTGCAAGGATGGTTGCGCCCCATTTGATGCCTTGAGCGCATATTTTCCTGCTAAGAGACTCGCTCTGATAGCCACATCCACCTGTGTGTCCCCAAGCCGGCCCGCAACCTGGAAAGGGCATTGCTGTTTGCCTGGCGAACACTGAGAATAACACAGGTTACACCAGCCGAGTTAGTGCCCGTCTGCTCGACTCCAGGCTATTTATAACAGGAGCAGGAGGAGACCAGAGCAGTCGCTGGGCTTCTCTCTCCTCAGTGTCTTAATTGCTACGAGGTGACAGTTTTGTCAGTGTTTTTCCCGCTTTGAGAGTAAGTCCCGTCCGCTTTTTGGAAAGGGAAGCCTTCCAAGGAGAGCAAAGTATTGACTGAGGGATTCCCATTCCATGGATTTATATGAAAGCAGTACAGGCTATCTGTGGAATGCAGGTACACTGAGTAACATGTGTACCCTTGAATCATGTTAACAGGGTAATGGTGTGTAAGTGATTCCTTGTTACTTCGTGTTGCTACCTCTGGAGTTGCTTCGCTGAACTCCAAGCATCCCACAAAGCTAGCGGTCAGTTACCTGTTTGCATCCCAGCAATATCTGATGCTTTATTATTACTGGCCTTGTCATCCAGCTCCCAGTGGGCGTCATTAAGCGGAACTTGGTGTGGGAGCCGGTCAGGTCGACGTGTGTTTAGCACTCATCACCCCTCCACAAGCGTCGTGTGTAGAAGGTGTGCTTAGCGTGTGCTCTGCTATCCCCTAGCCAGGCATCTTTTGTCTCTGACAGGTCTATAAATAAGACTGGAGGGAATTACTTGCAGCCAGGGTGATTGACAGCCTGCAATGATGAGCGTGTGGGGTGGGGGAGCGTTTGTGTGTTCACAGTGAGCCTTAGATATGGGGATTGCTGAGGTGTGTTTGTTTACAGGCAGGTCTCCTGTAGCTGAACCTGAGGGAGGCAGTAGACGGGGGACTGGCAGTGGATGGGGGACTGATGGAAGACTGGAGACTTAAATTGAATGGGGGACTGGCTGAGGACAAGGGACTGGCAATTGATGGGGGACCGACTGAAGACAGAGGATTGACAGAGGAGGACTGACAGAGGCGGACTGACAGAGGACGGGGGACTGACAGAGGCGGACTGACAGAGGCGGACTGACCGAGGTGGACTGACAGAGGCGGACTGACAGAGGACGGGGGACTGACGGAGGATGGGGGACTGACAGAGGACGGGGGACTGACAGAGGAGGACTGACAGAGGAGGACTGACAGAGGCGGACTGACAGAGGAGGACTGACAGAGGACGGGGGACTGACAGAGGCGGACTGACAGAGGAGGACTGACAGAGGACTGGCAGAGGATGGGGGACTGACAGTGGATAGGGGACTGATGGAGGAGAGGGGACTGACAGAAGACAGGAGACTGATGGAGGACAGGAGCCTGATGGAGGACAGGAGCCTTATGGAGGACGGGGGACTGGCAGAAGACAGGAGACTGACGGAGGACAGGAGCCTGATGGAGGACAGGAGCCTGATGGAGGACGGGGGACTGGCAGAAGACAGGAGACTGACGGAGGACAGGAGCCTGATGGAGGACAGGAGCCTTATGGAGGACGGGGGACTGACAGTGGATAGTTTGCTGGCACCCAGGGTGTAACTGAATCACCAGTCAGAGATCTTGGAGTCCCGGGGAGCACAAGGACATCTGTGCAATGCAAGACCTAAACAACAATACTTAGAACTTTATCTACATTAAACAAATTCGTGATTATTTGTGTTATATATTCAAAGCACGTAGGCATAACCCTGAGTGCTGTACTTTGAAATGAACTTCACTGCCAGCACACATTCAAGAATATAGCTGCATCTATTTATTTAGCAGCTGCTTTTACCTGAAGTGACATAAAAGTGAGACCAGCTTCAGCCAGCATCCCTGCAGCAGATTGGGTTAATGGCCCTGCTCACAGGCCCAGTGGTGGGAGCATTACCCTGCCAGCAACAGGCTTTGAACTGCCACCTTCCTAATTCGCGCACAGTGTCCAGTGCGGCTGACTCTCCTAGGGCCACATCTCCCAGGATCCCCGGCCATTACCAGCTGAGGCATTCTGACTGTCTGCCTGACGTTTTCCACCCCCCATCACCGCGTTCTCCTGTCACGCACGATTGCCGGCATCCCCGACTGCCACCAGCCGCCAGGTTTTCCTGGGTGTTTCGCTCCTCAGTGTGCGTCTGTGGACAGCAACAATAATGGCGATGCAGATTTTCAAAGTCATCGCAGTACCTTTGTTTTTTCACAGTTAAAGAGCATGTGACGCTGTGACAAGGCCTTAAAGGGCCAGCGCTCTCTGCCCTGGTTCTTCCACAGGACATCTCCTGTCTCCTGTTCACTAACGAAATCCTATCTGTGTATCTCACATGTCCCCCTGGGTCAGAAGGGCATAGAAACACCGTCTTCCCGTACTTGACTCCTCCCCCACCTGGTCTGGCTCCATTTCACCCCAATAGCCCGATTGAAGGTCAGCATGTGGATGGATGCATGCACATGGATTTTGCCTCCTAAGCATGTTTCCTGTATTTCCTTTTCAGTATTTACAAATCTGTAAGAAGTCAGCACGCTGGCTGTTCTCCCCCTCAGGACCTGATCTCGGTCTCGCTGCGCGGTCCTGCGTGGCGCTTCGCCTGTCATGCTCGCTACGCGTTCCCCGAACCACCTAAATCGCTGCGTAATGGAGCCGTAATCCAGGGTGAGGACTGCACCGAGGTTACTCGCTCCATCCTCCGCCAAGGATACCTCTTCTGGTTGCTCCGTTGAGTCGAGTGACATATATCCAGTTCAGGCAAGGTGTGGGCGTGGGAGGGAGCCGTCTCCCCGGGGAGGAGCAGATTCCAAGGAGCGCTCACCTCCGTCAATAACAGAGGTCCCTACAGCCCGCCGCCGAGTCGCAGTCCTACCTGGCAGAAACCGACGTAATGAGGATCCATAATTACGGTTATATCCACATTGTGCTCTTCAATCCAGCTGAATGCAAAAATCAGGTTAAAGGACTGATGGAAACTAAATTACAGCGAGACTATGGCTGCCGTTATGAGTTAAACTGACTGCACTGCGGCAAAACTTGAGGCTCTACGACCGTCTCAACCCAGCATAAACATTATCCATACTTAGCTGAAACCTCTCCCCAGAGGCACTGATTTATATTCCAGTAGATTGTTTGCACTTAGGGAATTTACTATATAAGAACATTGGAGAACGTTGAATGCTCCCATCCAGTAGTTTTAATACTAAAGAAGGGCAGTGGACTTAGGAGGGTGCCCGCCAGTGCCTCACTGGGGTTTTCAGCACGTCCGCCGTCTGTAAGCTTGGGCGATGATCTACGCTCATTAGTTCCTCGGAAACCGACCGGGTTACATGCAGCTGGAGACAACGTGTCCACAGAGCCTCAATAAAGAGCAAGAGAGCCACATAAAATGAGAATTACGGTAAGCAGACTTTATCTGACAACAGGTGACATTATCCGAGACAGCATCGTATTTTATAAGTGGCGGTGAAGTATTCAACAGAGTGCAGGATGATGATTTCAGACCTGAACGTACTGCTATGTCAGTCGCCAGGCAACAAGAGTATACCCTCCCCCCCCCCCTCGGCAGGTGGCAGCCCCTGTCGCTCGCGGAGTCATTTTCAGCAAAGTCTGCCTCCTGATCATAGAGCACACAGGCTCCCCTACAGCTGTACCACATGACACGTAAACATGCTAAGAACACGCTAAGGCCACACTAAAACTCACAGGTTTGCTCTTCTACCTTCTCCTCTGCTTACTACTATGCTCTCATCAACATGTAGGCTGTGCGCACACACACACACTCAGTGTGAGGATGGCGAACAGCCCAGCCAAGCAGGAAAAGGCAGGTAAGGCCCCCCCTGCTGGGACAGGAAGTGGTGTCCATCGATCTGTCCCAGGCTACTTACTCTCTCTTAGCAACAGTCCCCTGGGGGCTTGACCTCAGCTCAACCCCCCACACCCACGAACTATATCCCATTCATCCAGTGAAGACCGCCATTGAGACTCTAATAAAGTGACTCTGTATGTGTGAGCATGAAATTTAAAACAGACGACTGCTTATTAAAGGGTATTTATGCATGTAAAAATAGCACACGTGAGATAAATCATATTTGAAGGTGGCATTATGCTACATAATTGGTGTATATAGATACAGATAAAGTTCAAATTGGCTTAATAGTCATCACCTACTTTAGGGGCAGCAATACTGAGCATGTGTCCTTCTGCTGTGATCCTGATCCAAGCATGGCATTAGCCCCACCCACTGCCCCAAGCGTCTTGCCGGTCCATGTTAACTGTCAGACATCTGCCCTAGTCAAACACTCACACTTCAGTAGACAAGCAATCAGCAAAAAACCAGGAGGAGCTTATCTGTGTGGTGGAGGGCTGGCCTGTGTGAAAAAGAGAGCCAGCTTCCAAGGAAGGAAACCGTGGCCATAATCTCTCCGTGGCAGAAGTGTGTGAGGAGCATCCTTTCACAGAAAGCCCAGTAGTTCCTCCTGGTGGACCACTGTTCAGTCTCCACTGGTGGGGCAACATTTTATTGATCCCTGGAGCTCATCAGGAAATTTGTGTTACTCATCTGCCCCACCTGAACCCTGTGAGGCTGGTTTTCTGGATTTTTCTTGTTTTCTTCTGCTTATAACTGGAGTGTTTATCTGGCTCTTCAGTGGGCCACACAGGACTTGTATGTCCCTAGACATAAATTGTTGGGAAGGTGACAGAATTAACAAATCATTAGTGGGACTGACTGCTGCCACCAGCATCAAGCTGTGAAAAAAGCAAGTGATAAAGAATTAACAGGGATTTCAGATACTATGGGGATAGCAAGGATCTGAGAAATATAATTGGAGTGTCATTGCCTTTAAGGAGAGAAAGAAAAACAATATGCTTACTCATGACACCCTAGTTCCAGCTGTCTTTGCTCACCTGCATGCTGGTTTGTACATGAATATTTATTAACTGCATGAATGTCGTCATGGCGATAATACTACCTGGCAGAAACTGGTCCAGCACCCAGCTGAGTAAAGCACACACCGCAGCACACGCCAGAACCACCGCTTTGGACTGGACAGCAGCGAGATTCTGCCTGGTCTGCATGTCAGCAGAACTTCAGAAAGCATGAATGTGGATTCAAAGACCTTAAGAGGATCCTCAGCGCTTCACAGAGCAAACGAGAAAGCAGGGATATGCCTCTGGGTACGACTGATCCACACACACACATAACTCATCACTCTCCAGCTTGGTACCGTTCTGACTTCATGGCTGACTGTTTGCAGTGTGGCACAGTGTCCTGATGGGGGGGGAGGAGCACAGTACTTAACGAGGCGTCATGATTCACACCTCACCTCCCTCCATGGAGAAAAGGTGGTGCACACATCTTCAGCTCTGGGGGCTTTGAGAAGACCTTGGTGCTGACTCAGTACACACCCACAGTGGGTGAGACGAGTGCTTTTGAGTGAATCAAGGGGACCTTGCTGAATGTGACTGCCATCGTTTCCATGAGTGGCTTGCATTTCAAGCGTGCAGTGACTCAAAAATGGCCTGTCTGGTAGCTCACTCCTACCGGGCCAGGGGGGTCAGGTCCTGCCTCGACCCAGTGTGTGTGAAGCTTGCTCCCTGTGATCTTTGGATTCTCCATTGACATGTGGTTAAATGAACTACTGTCTCTAGATTGCCCTTATTGTGTCTTGTGATGGACTGACGTGCCCCATTCTGCAGGGGACAGACTACAGGCCCCCACCATGTCAAGCGATATAAGCAGGACAATGACTCCAATATAAGCAGGACAATAAGTCCAACATAAGCAGGACAATGACTCAACTCCACCCTTAAAACTCTGGCCCAAAGAAGCTTAGCATTACATACTCGCACACAAAGATGTGCTTTCCTAATCATTTTGAATCTGGTGTACAATATTAATTTTCAAGTGCAGGTTTTTCAGACGTAACTTGAATGACAGATTTACAGTGTCAGTTGTTCCATCCTCTCTGCTTGAAGAATGTTTGAACAAGGTCACAAAAAATGTTATGCATGCGTATTTTGTACCACTTGTCAGTATGACAAGGATCAGTCCTTTGAGTATGCAGTGACCTCTACTTCAGACAGCACAGAGGAACATCACCACATGCTGTTTCCGGGATCTAAACACTTCAGAGGTTGCATAAGTGAACGTTTGCAAGAATTCTCTCTGAAAAATCTCTGAGACTGTTTCTAAGCATATTGGCACTTAAGGGATCTTCACATATCACTTCCTGTAAGAATTCTATACCCTTTTTGACTTCATAAACTGTTTTTTTTTTTTAACTTCAAAGCTGTTTCTCCCCGACACCTAATTGTCAAACCTTTATTTCCATATGCTGACATGTTAATTGTGATAAAATTATGGTGATAAATCTTTCATTGGCTATTTGCACAGGTACATTAGAATCTGTCTCTTCGCTAACCCCCCTCTTGGGGGTAACAGCACAGGGAGAGCCGACATGCAGCTGGGCTCATGGGCCTGCAGAAGTGTGAGTGTCATGCCAAAGCCAGGACTCAAACCGGCAACCTTCTGAACCAGTCACCGCCCCATTCTGTACTTCATGCCACCACCTGGTCCAAAGCAAATTCCTTGTACTTTTCGCAATTGCAGAATAAAATGATCCTGAACCAGAGTATTCCATTTGTCCATTTTCCGTGCTTCTCCAGTGCAGCGTTTCTGCAGGTCGCCAGCAACATCGGGAAAGACCCCCGTGCTGAGATTCCGGTCCACCATACGCAGTAGACATACACCACTGGTCAGGGGAATAAACATGAGCACACAGGATGCGAACCCACACAAGCAGAAAACAAACCCACTTGATGCACAGGGCTGTGACAGGAATCGAACCCGCAGTGCTGGTCGCACTGCTGCCCCCTAAGCCACCGATCTGCTCATTTATTAATTTTTCAATAACTGTACATTCAGCTCAAATACAGCGGCGTGCTAATCTCTTAACCTTATTACCTTACTGAAGCTTACTATGTTTAGTACAACAGGATTGCAGTCCATCCTCCTTCCGCCTGCCTGTCCTGGTTGGGGTACCTTGGAGCTTATCCCGGGTAGCAGGGGGCACAAGGCTTGGGTTCACCCTGGATGAGATACCAACCACCACTGGCAATTTAGTGATGCCAGTGAACCTGAACTGCAGAGGGAAACCAAAAACATGCAAACTCCACGCACAGAGGAAAAGCCAAGACAGGGTTTGAGATGCCAATCCTGAAGGCATGAAGCAACAGTGCTGCTCACCGAGCCGCCCCACAACAAGGCTACCACTAAGGGTGGTAAGGGTGGACCCACATACAGTGCCCATTTTGCTCCCTCCAAGCTCCCGGTAGCCAGTAAAAATATGGGCTGTCTGGCAGGGAGCTCAGAGGATGCAAAAACATGGATGGACTGTGAGTCCCCAAGGACCAGATTGGGAAACACTGGCCTTAGTGGTAACCAAGCTTGCAATTACAGTTGCAGATTCACATCATAACCAAAAGACTAACTGCTGATATTCCACAGAGCCCAGAAGTCTGATGATTCCCTTCAACACCAAATTTTCTGCATTGGCTGCATCCTAGAATCTGAGGATGGCTATTCACTGCACTGAAATTATTAAAATTTAGATATTCAAAATAAATGGCAAGCAGTAGAGGAAAAACTTTTCTTTCATAAATGTTGGTATTTATATCTCTGTTTTTCTGTATTGATGAACTACGGTTTTGTTCCCATATTCTTTCACTGGTCCATTTGTGAATCTAAGGCAAGATGTGGCTGTTCCACGTTACAGCGTTAGTGAACCCCAACCATCAGAAATGTGCCAAAACTCAGACCATAGTCCTCAGACCTGGTCCCTCAAATAGCCACATTTTAAATCTGTCTATCCTCTCTGCCAATTCTATTAAACGACATTCAACATTAAGGCACAATTACAGCGATCTGAAATATTACAAACCCCGGGATAGATTATTGTAACCCCAATTAACACACCGGTTTTCAGCCCCTGCGATTAACGCGAAATCGCCCTCTGGCAATTCACGGATTATTTCTCGAACTACCAGTATCGACCCTCGACCTTGTCTCCCGTGTGTTTAATCGATGTTTTAAAATATGTATACAAATAAATCCTTTAAACGTTTACTTGCAGCCCATTCTAAAATAATTAATTAGAAAGCTACAGAGAGAAAGGCGAAAATGAAAAAACAACCTGTTCATCGACAGGACAACAATGAAGTGTATAGTTACGCGGATGGTAAGACTTTCAACTCTGTAAAACACGCACCCAGATCCGAATAGGAAAATAATCTGACTGTTGAATTTAACACTTTATAAAAGAACTACAGACATTGGATAACACTGCATATTTTAACCCATAATACGTGACGCAAATCCTAGCTACAATTTTATGTACAAATTAATATACGTGCACAATATAACGTGTATTGTTCGCGCAATGTAAATTAACTAAATTCACTTATAAATGCATTTCACACTTAGTGATGAGGGTGCGGGGAGAAAGCCCTCTAGGATTGTATGCTGGAGGAATTTCGGCTTGGGGAAGCAAGCCTAGTTTATAAATGTTCTCCATAAGGGCTACTTAAATTCAGTTTAAGTAATTATTGTGTTCAAAAGCCCAAGTCCTACGTAAACGCATGTGAATACTTATTAGTTGTATTTCCCTGAAAAACTTTTTTTTTTTGCACTTTTGATCGTCATGCACCTGCTAAAGTGATGACCAGACGAGAGACGCGGTGGCTTCAGGCCGGTGGCACCGCAGGGACGCGTCCTTCTGCTTCTCTGGGTGCGCGAGACAGTCGCTTCCGCTTTCTCTCTCTCTCTTTTCTTTTTGCTTTCCGAGAATCGTATCATTTTCGCCCGTCATCACTGTCACTGGAAATTTGCCGACTGGTTTTAGTTGCCCGCCGTGGTAGCAGCGACCACCTTGTGGAGCAGTGCGCTGGTCTGAACCTTTCCGGGAATTTATAATAAGAAGCACTTTGACTAGCAACCGCTTCCCTTGGGGACTGGTTAATTGTTGGTTGATTTACCAAACGGAGATTTTACAAAATTTATTTGCCTGCCCTCAAAAATAAAATTGTGAAAGGCGGTAGCATTGTAGACTTTTGTTTAGAAGACAGTTACAGAATTTCCAGTTCTCGATGTCTAATCTTATCGCATTTAATTGACTTTTAGATAGTGTTTATATGATCAAGTCTTTCTGACACTTTAATATACATTTCTTTTTTTACTTTTTTGTGTTGGTCTAGGAATCAGTAGCTCTGCCTTATTCTAAAACAAACGTACCGCATCTGGACACGGGCCTCTTTTTACTGGCTTTTTACAGCGTGCCATTTATTTTGAACCCCGTTCCGGTGGAATATTAACTTCAGCCACGAAATCGGGGCTCATTTGCCGAAGACAGACTCCCAGCCGCCGTCCCCAGGCGCACGGTGCTCCGGTCCGACGCCCTCCCCTCCGCTATTATTCGGCAGCCTTTTAAAGAAAGGCGCCGCCTGATTGGACGCGCCGGGGTCACGTGGTGCCTGGCCGCCTGGTCCCGTCGATGTGAGCCGAGGCTGGCGGCGGTCTGGCGGCGCTCTGCTCCCGGTCGGCGCGCTGCTCTTATAACCACAAAAGCCTCGACCGTTTTTACTGAGGAGCCTTTTTTCCCTCCTGATCATGGGCGACAAGAAAAGCCCGACGAGGTACGGTAACGAGCGGCTCACGCCGTGTTTCTCGGGGGTTTTCCGCATCGGGGATGAGCCGTGTGTCAGTCCGGGTGAGATTCGGATGCTTCTCGCGCTCGCTGCGCGTGCCAGGGTTGGGTAGCGCGGGCTGGGTAGCGCGGTCATGGCGGCTTGCCGCTCGCTCTCTCTCTCCGCACTCTGGCTCGGCACTTTCAGACAAAGAGGGGGGAAAGCGCACGGGAAACGCCTGTCCCTTTCTTCTCTCTCACTGAGATGCGGCTCTAACGGGCGCCCAGCCGCAGCAAGGCTTCGGGGGAGAGCTGGGGCGCAGCGGCAGTTTTTGGGTTTTCGGGGAGCGGGCGTATCTATCGCAGCCGAGCCCGAGTTAGTCCGGGTTAGCCTTGGTTAGTCCGGCTCTGCTAGCTCGCTATTATCAATAGACGACGGCGCGCTAACAGTCCCGCTAGCCATCAGCCGTAACTGGTCGCCCAGCTAGCTGGCGGCTCCCACTTCCCTCTTTCCTCCCGATCTCCTTCTCCGCCCTCTCCCCTTTTCTCCGCCGACTCCCTCCCCTCAGCCTATGGCGGTATCAGGCTCCGGTCTGACCCCTTTATCGCGTTGAATCTCTCCCCCTCAGGCCGAAAAGACAAGCCAAACCCTCGGCGGACGACGGCTTTTGGGACTGTAGCGTGTGCACCTTCAAGAACAGCGCCGAAGCGTTCAAGTGCAGCATCTGCGATGTGCGGAAGGGCACTTCCACCAGGTACGGCTCCCAGGGATGCGGGGAGCGTCTTCGGCCCGCCTCCGCGCCCTGCCCTGCTCCCGACCCCCCCGCCCCCGTCAGGTGTGACCTACTCCGGGTACCAGGCGCTCATCTATCACTAGTTTACCTGGCCAAGTGAGCTGTCAGGACCATAACGCCCGGTATCCCGGCTTCGGTGCCTTTGGGGACATACAGGCGTCTTAACTCCTTGTCAATTAGTTTCGTTTCTTTAAGTGTGCACGACTTTTGGTTTAACAACCTGTGAAACTCCAGCTGGTACTGTTGATAATGTGACTCCTTATCCCAAATGAAAGGTAATCTGGTTCAGTTTATGGAGTGGTTATATATAAGTATTCCTCCAACAGCATATTTGACTGCATAGAAGTGGTTGGAAGATGGATGTAAAAATTCCAGCATACTGACCCACTGACAGCTCATTTCCACTATACATGTAAATTACAGGTGGTAGTTGAGGCTCCGTGTTCATGTTGACACGGTGGTGGTGTTCACAATGTGACTTTTGTATCCCTGAGTTCTGCTGGCCTGGATTTTTTATGGCATTGCTCAGAAATGTTTATGAAGGTGTAAAGTGATCTAAGACCAAAGGAAGCTCAGATGATCGTCAGGTGTTCAACAAGTTTAACGGTCTGCATCTCAGCACTAAGAACTATATACAGTCAGAAACCTTCTCCAGAGTGTCAGGCATCTAAAATTATCTACACGTTTCATTTATGCTTCCCCTGAATGAAATCCACTTAAACACCTTAGAGTTTGAGGTTCAAGGACTCACAAGTGAGATATCACTCTTTAGAATTGTGTGTTTCTGCCTAGATTAACTGTTGATGTGCAGATTTTTGTGATACCTGTAAGGCCTGCACTTTGGAAAAGTCAATGCAATGATGTGCTGTCAGTATTATGTAGTAATGATGCGTGTTGGGTTTCTGTTTGTTTTGAAAATGTTCCCTGATTTTCAGTGCTTATTATGCCCATGGTGAGATTCCGTAGGCCGGTGTATCAACTGAAGGGAATGAGTGGAGGCTATAATGTTGTGAAATCATTACATTCCCTCTTCTGTCACTGGCTGATGACACTCAGCTTGTCACCGTCTCACACTTGCCCATATGCAGCCTGTATTTGTGGCTTTACTTCTTTAATTTAATTGTGGCAGTTTGATTTCTTTGATGAAACACTAATGCAATTATAAATACCCAGTATTATGGCAGATGGGTGCAGTGGCTGAATGAGTGAACAGCCAGGGGTATCGTGTGTGAGCTGTGAGGATCTTGGTGAGGATAATTTACTCGTATTTAGTTTACAAACACTGCTTCAAAGGCTCAAATCAGCATGTGCCGATACAAGTTAATTATGACCCTGCTGAGGAATCCCCGAGAATTAACCTTCTCAGTTGCACTTTTAGAATGAGTGCTTGTTGACGCCGTTGTCTGTGGGGGCAGGGGGTGCATCTAGGTTTACAGTTTCTGAAAGTCATGGTTTGTTTTCCTCATTGTGACGCCTGTACGAGGCAGCCGGCTCTGGGTTGTACTCGCTCAGTTACTGTAACGATGGGAAGTTCTTACTGAGCTGTTAGCCTGTCTTACCAGCATTTGTTGGCACCTTTCCATTTGCTAATGCCTGGTTAGCGGCATGCTGAAATAAACCCTAATTTCTTATGAAACGCCCCTGATTCACCTTCCTTTACGCATTCTGTTTCCTGATGTCAGAAGCTGGGACTTTGTGACGTGTATGACCGCTCTGGACATTTTGGAATGAAGTGTCAACACTCTTATTTATTTATCTGCATTTGGTCACAGAATCGGAGTAAATGTAAGCAAATTGAGCAGTAGTGGTTTGGATTCAGAAACCTCACATGCTAGTCGCCCTCTGCCCCACACTGAGTGCACTACCACTATGCGAAGTTCTCGGGCCACAGTGGTTTCTGCAGAATCAAGGTCCTTAAACAGAGAAGGGTGTTTGTGCAGCTTAACATGTCAACACTGGAGCTGTCCTCCCCTTCGGACTCATGAAGCAGGTGATGTGTGGACTGCTTCATTGTGAGTGTCATATTTAGAATTGGCTCAGATGCATGTTTTGAAAACAGCCCTCTGGCAGCCAAAAGCCAGTTCTGCTGGCAGACGCACGCCAAGTTCTGGCTCTCCTTTATGGCTTGAGATATCGTCACTGGGGCTTTGTGGCTCTTGGGGAAAGAGATGTTCTTCAAAGTACTGCTGATCACTATGATGGGCTTCTAACAAGGGCTGCCAGATCTCCACCTGTAAACCCGCATCTGTTAATCTAAGTAATTTTAGTGGGAACTGCTGTAACCTTACTGCATGTTTTAAATATTGTATTTACTGACTGTTAAAAGGGCAGCTTGATCTATATGTAAACTATAGCAGTCCCCAATGCGGCATGCTGTCAGATAGGGAGAGGTCATTCTGGGTCATTTTAATTTTGTTGCTGAGGGAATTGTGTATAAAACATGCTTTTAACAAAGTCGCTTCCATTTTAGGGGTAGGTCTGTAGTCCCCCTTGTTTAATGGTGGACATGGTTATATTGACAAATCAAGTAGAAAAGTGATTCTTGTGTGCATTGTGCTGTATTTTCAATACAAAGTATTTGTATGTCTGTTTAAATCTGAAGATTTGTAAACGGTAAATCTGTTGAACTGAAACTTCATCCTGCACTAAATCATAGGGAGCCTGCAGCTTATTTCAGGAAGCCCAGGCTTCAAGGCAGGGGACACCCTGGAATTGGGATGTTTCCTCACATGACACCGAGTCACACGCTACAGACACTTTAGAGGGTCCAGTTAAGCACATGTTTTGGGAGGAGACCTGCATGAGGAAAACATGCAAGCCTCGGGAAATCAAACCCACAACTTTGGAAGTATGAGACAGTAGGGCTATTCACTGAGCCAACATGCAGGTTTGACAGATTCATTTGTTATGTACAAACATCTTAATGGGTTCATTCTCCACATGCTGCTGTCATGACTAATAAAGACTGATAAAGTTTGGAGTCTCTTCTTGGACAAAGTGCTTAAAAACACAGCTCTGGTACGCGTCTAAACCATTTCCTGATGATTATATGAAGTTTACACTTTAACAGGTTAGGTGGCATGCAGTTGATGTCCTACTGTGTCATTCCAGCACTGTTGACAAGGATGATGAACTGGTGTTCTGTCGTGAAATGTGAATCTGAGGGTTAGGTTTAGGATGGTGGACTAGAGTTACGGTTAGGACTGTGGGTCAGGCCAAACTGGATGCTTTTGGTTTGGCTGCATTAAATGTGAGAACTGCTGTTTCAAGCTTTAGTTTTTCCATGTTTTGAAGTTCCACTTGTTTCTAAATTGCAGAATATCTAAGTGAGTGTCAGTGTTACATTTTGATGGGTGGGTCTTGGGATGTGAAGTTAATACATTTCCTGTCTTCAGTGATAATTTTGCTTATCTTGTCAAAATGCAAGAAACAACCGGTTAAATGAATGTTCTTTTGCTTCTCTAGGATTTCTATCTGAAACCCGTTTAGACTGCAGTTTTAACATTTTGAGCACATCTAGCTGTAGTACTGCAAACAAAGGAAACTTTGTAATACTGATTTAAAAGGAAAAAGTCAGGTTTTGATCCCGTTAGAACATAAAGCCTGACATTTTAGTCTTTTTGTTAGATTAAAAAAATGTATGCAAGTGGGAAACGTAGCTTGGAAAAATCCAGCTTCAGCTTTTTTGGCTTTTGATTATTATTCCTGTATTTGTAATTGATTTTTATGCGGGTTTGTAGTATGTCTCCAAAGTTTAGATTGCCATGTAATGTTTGGTGTAGTGTATTTATTATTCCTGATAAGGAACTGTATTATTTTTATATAATTATTTCTTGCCTTGTAGTTCATTTTCCAGCTTTTCTTGGTTTCTGATGAACATTTTTCATATTAATAGTGTTCCCAGGTTGGGTGATTCCATGGTATTTATAATTTTGCCACACGGTCTAAGAATCAGTAGCGAGAACTTTAAACTTCTTGGGGCGGTATTTATTTTGGGAGACAGAAGATACCGGACACAACCTAATGCTGCCAGGAGTTCATTTTATGTTCTAAAAGAAATGTGCAATTTGAAGATAAGCTACCTCCATGTGGCATGATGATGATGATGTGAAATGGATGCCTTACCGCTCTGCAAAGCTCTGAGCTCATGCGATGCCTTAATTCAACCCAGCATTTACCACATGAAAACCTCACACAGATATTGGATTGACATTTGCCATGTTCTTCATGTTTGTTTGCCTGCTTAAGTGTATTAAGTGTCTGGGAACTTGAAGCTAGGTGTCTGGGTTCAGCTTTCCCGGGGCTCACAGGAGCTGAGTTGACACTTGAGGTCTGGCAGTTCTGCTTTCTTCATTTGGTGGTGTGCTTGAGATGGCGAGCACAGAGGTTGGCACTGCGGTGCTGGGTGCGCAGATGGGTGGAGCGGGAAGGCCGGGGCAGCGTGGGGAAGGGGGCGGGGTGACTGTGCACCAGAGCAGCATGGATGTTGGTGGG
>JABFEA020000130.1:16164197-16176285 GCA_019775915.2 Cyphomyrus plagiostoma | reverse complement strand
GTTCTGATGTGTGCTCTTCCCACCCCCCCCCCACCCCTAACAGTTCCACTTCTTCGGGAAGAGGCTCCACCACACATGCCCCTGCCTGCCGAACCTGGCATGTGTCAGGACAGATGACTCAAAATCCAAATGCCTGCCTTTATACAAAGTCCAAGACTACTATTTCTGAGAAGATGGAGCACATAACCTCTGTTTCAGCTGTTCCCATGATTCTGGTCTCAAAACGTTTTAGGAATATATCTGTATTCTATTTATACAGTCAGATGAGTTGCCTTTACCCTGATGAATGTAAATATCATCTGTACAGCACTTCAGGTTCAGCTCCTGTTGTTTAAAAGTGCTACATAAAGAAACATGAACCTTAATGCTGAACACAACCGTAAATAAGACACAGGATACACTCTTTGGATTAAAGTCTTTCATAGCTTTAACTCGAATTTGCCTTGAAGATTTTTAGTCGTAGACAAATTGTTCCCAAATAAGAACTTAGGTGCGTGCTGTTCCGAATCCACGCGGTTAGCGATAATGCTGTGGTGATCTCAGTTATTTTCTTTAATTGGGAAGTCGGAGACTTCCCCTTTTCAGTGTTTCTTGTAAATAAAGAATCCTGCATCTCTGTAGCCATGTGCATTTTAACTGTCCTTCAACTAATTGAGCATTTATGGCATTGCTTATTTTCATCCACCCATCCAGTTTCCAAGCCACTTATCCTACTGGGTCGCGGTGGGTCCAGAGCCTATCCCAGAAGCAACGGGCATGAGGCAGGGAACAACCCCGGATGGGGGGTCAGCCCATCGCAGGGCACACTCACACACCAGTCACTCGCACATGCACACCTACGCGCAATTTGTCAACTCGAATCAGCCTCAACATGTTTTTGGACTGTGGGGGGAAACCGGAGTACCCAGAGGAAACCCCACGACGACACGGGGAGAACATGCAAACTCCACACACATGAAACCCAGGCGAAGACCGGAACCCAGGTCCCAGAGGTGTGAGGCAACAGTGCTAACCACTGCACCACCATGCCACCCCGCTTATTTTCATATGTTATGAAAATATAAACTCCTGCATATCAGCTTTACGTAAAGCCTTAGAGCTCCACCGGTTCATTATCCCAGGAATGTGAAACTCACATGTTCATTTTATGCTAGGTTTTAGGGCCCAATTTGATCTTCCGTGCCATTTTTTCATGCCGTTAAAATAAACCAGACGTGTCTTTGCAAAGTGACATTCTTAAAAATGGCCGCCATTGCTTCAGCTCAGCTTCAAATGCTGCCATATCTTCACGCTGGTTTTTCGGTGACACCGTCATCTTAGTAACACGCAGGAGGTTTACTGTTATCTGGTTATCCGGTTTCACTCGGCTCCCCGACAAGGTCGTCTAGAAAAGCGATCATCTCACGGTTCCCCGTGGGCTTGTAGTATCCTGTGTACGCAAACAGCCCCTGAGCTCCAGTGTAAAGCTACGAATGGACACACGCAAATAGCACTGGCCTGGGTGCCAGAAAGACACCAGCTTTTATCTGTTTGACTTCCCAATGGTCTCAGCAGACTCACTGGTGGTGGTAGGAGAGATGGACGTGCAGCGTAAAAATACATTTCCTAGATTTAAATTTATCTATTTACTTATATATCTATTTTTATATGAGCACAGTCACTGCTGTTACTTCTGAAGCTCATTTGCTAATAATGGCCCCCCAACCCTTGCCTTCCAACAGAAAAACCCTGTCTCTTTGGGAGCTGGACTGTACTCTTGCCCTCTGCAATCCCATAATGCCGCGCTCTCTGTGTCGGACCTGCTGTGCATGACAGTTAAGCTGCATCTAATGCCGCGATGATGCCCTAATTACTGGCAAGTCCCAGGTGCCTGATGGGTCTTCAAAGTCACTGAGAGCAGCCATCCTAAAAATACCCCCTGGAGAGGCACCCCTTCCTGAGTGAGAGGATGATGTCAGACTGCTGCTGCAGCAGGGGTCCCCCAGTCACATGACGGTGCTGCTAGCCAATCGAACGGCTCTGATCTAACCGTACTTTACCCTGACCAGCTAAAGCCATGTTATTCTGAACATGAGCAATCAACCTTGAAGGTGTTCAAATGAAACAAACAAAGTTACATTACAGCCCATCCACTGTTTATGCACACTCAGTATTTTCCCAGAAGTAACGCTATTAGATGCTATTAGATAAGACACTAAAAATGAGAAGGTCTCTGCTGAAGTCGGCTTCCAGGCCCCGAACGATGCCGGAGGGATAAAAATGGAAACAGCAGCTCGTGGCCATACCTAACGCCCGCGTGGTGCTTGGCACATGCCGGAGGACAGACAAGAACTGGGCACGTTCCTCACGTGCTGCCTGGCATGCCAGCCGACCCGGGCATTTGGCACGGGAGAGCCACACGCACGCCTGCCACCTGATCCCGGAGGGTGACGTCAACGCTTTCTGGGTGAACCAAGAGGCCTGTGGGCCCGAGTGCTGCGTCCCAGCAGCCCGATACAGACCGCCCGCATCACTCTGAGCCTCCCGCATCACTCTGAGCCTGGGCCGCCCACATCACTCTAAGCCTCCCGCGTCACTCTGGGCCTCCCGCATCACTCTGAGCCGCCCGCATCACTCTGAGCCGCCCTCGTCACTCTGAGCCTGGGTCGCCCGCATCACTCTGAGCCGCCCTCATCACTCTGAGCCGCCCTCATCACTCTGAGCCTCCCTCATCACTCTGGGCCGCCCACATCACTCTGGGCCGCCCACATCACTCTGGGCCTCCCTCATCACTCTGGGCCTCCCGCATCACTCTGAGCCTCCCGCATCACTCTGAGCCGTCCGCATCACTCTGGTCCACCCTCATCACTCTGAGCCGCCCTCATCACTCTGGGCCTCCCGCATCACTCTGGGCCGCCCGCATCACTCTGGGCCGCCCGCATCACTCTGAGCCTCCCTCATCACTCTGAGCCTCCCACATCACTCTGAGCCGCCCTCATCACTCTGAGCCGCCCGCATCACTCTGAGCCTCCCTCATCACTCTGAGCCGCCCTCATCACTCTGGGCCTCCCGCATCACTTTGGGCCGCCCTCATCACTCTGAGCCTCCCTCATCACTCTGAGCCTCCCGCATCACTCTGAGCCTCCCGCATCACTCTGAGCCTCCCACACAGCTGGATCTCCATGTCCCATCAGCAGCTCACTTTAATTCATGTTCACAGACGAGACTGAGGTCAGGATCAGCTCACACACTGGGAGCAAAAAAATGACTTTGGAAAATGAAGGGAATAAAAGGAGGGCTGGAACACTTTACTACATCATCCGTCCATCCGTCCTTCCATCTCCCACAGGCACGTTTCCTTTACAGGGACAGGTGAGACGGAAGCCTTTCCCATGAAACGCACGGCAAGCGGCAGAGACACCTCACATGGGATGCCAGTCAAATTATTTAGCATCTTTATAAATGTGTCCTTATGTAAATCTATGTATTCTGAGTATGTCACAGGTTAGTGCAACGTCTGAAGGGGAGCGACCCCATCAAAGGAACATTCCCACTGGCTGCGCGGATCACCAGCGGTCAATGCTGATTCCCTGGTACATGCTGAGGGCTGCTGGAGGCGGGGTTTGGAGGCGGAGTTAGCAAATATCTGAGCCATGTGGAAACACTGTGTCGGCCAACAGAGTGCCAGAAGGCCACGGCTCATGTGGGAGTTTCATCTTTATACAGCCATTAATAGCTACTCCACAAAGCCCCACACACACACCCATCCCAGCGAGCGATCTGGATGGCTGACGGGCTCGTATGAGCACTACAGCCCAACACGAGGAGAGACACAACTAATAAGCTCATTCTGCACTGCAATCAAAGTGCTGCAGGCCTGTGTTCCTTATAACCAGGAGTGCCTCATTCTCCCCAGTCCACAGACTTACCGATGTCATTATTATGCTTAATGCCTGAAGGTGGGTGTTCTCCAAAAAATGTTTCATAGTTCCAGAGAGTATTTAACCTTTAACCACTGAGCACCATCAAAGGCTGAACATGTTTTTTTAAAAACATAATTATAATGTTCTAATACATAAAACACACTTCTACCCTTTGTGTCACACCACACAGATGTGTGAAAAGCAGACAGAGTACTGAAAGGGAGGGGGTTAAGTACCGCCTTGGATGTTATGTAAACACGTTGGGGGGGGGGGGCACAAAAGCTGTTCGATTATCGCCAACCCCCTCTGGGGTAGCTTGTTCAATTAAAAAACAGATTAAACTCACTCTGAACCGGCATCTGCCCTCCGCTCAACAACAGGATGAATCTCCAATTTTCCTTCAACCTAAATAAGCTCAGATATCGCTGCACAAATTCTATGGCTATGCAATTGTCATCATAACAAAAACAGATCACAGCAAAATTCACAACAGACACTGAGGTATTTGGAAATGCAAACATGTGTCTTCAAGGCATACAAAATTAAATCCTGAATAAAAAAAGAACTTATTGGTAAGCTGTGGCACTGGAACGGTCATCCAATCACTTGTAATTATTTATTTTGAGTACAAACAATGCAAACATTTTAACAGCACACAGGCCATTATAATATGAACTGTTTCATCATCAAAATTTTACATTTCAAGAGAATATGGAAAGAAACGTTTCAAATACATTTCCAAAGTCCATACATTATATTAACTGGCACAAAAAGTTAAATTTGATTTGACTGTAAGTCTATCCACACAAAGGCCTGGACTTATTGAACATTAGCCAAACATTACTGTTCCCCCCACCTGCTGAGAAAAAATAATCATGAAAGCAAAGATTTAGTCTTTATCATTTGCTCCAACAATAAAACCCTACACGGAAATGACACACACTTTTGAGAGAAACCTTCCTTATGAAATTATCATTTGGTGCTGTCACTGGGTAAATATATATATGCATACAAATCTTTACAAAAACATGGTTTTCCCACACTTATAGGAGCTATTGCAAGGAATTCTGTCAGAGCAATAACTCGGAGAAATTCAAATTCCGTGACGCCCAATCAGGAAGAAACTTCACCATGACTGACATTATTAAATAAATACAAAAAGAATGTATACTGGTCCATCCATAACTTTCACACCGCGAAATAAAATCTCTGCTCCAGTAAAAGAAGTCCAGGGAGGCACCGCAGAAGGTCTAGATGACACAGTAGGGCTCCATGGGGGTCTGTGTGCTGAGACAGCATGGGAACCGCGTTCGGAAGCGCACCCTCAGTTCTTTGTTAAATATAAAGCATATAATAGGATTCACTGCCGCCTGCGCAAACGTCATCCAGACCGCCGCAGTCAGGTAGACTTGCGGTATGGTGCCCGCTTTCACAAACACTCGGAGATAACACGCCACGATGTAGGGAGCCCACAGCAGGAAAAAGCCCAGTGTGATCATGTAGAACATCTTTCCGATCCTCTTTTCCATTTTGAATTCATCCAAGACGAGAAGCCGCTTGCTGGGATTGTGCGACGCCTGCCTGATGCCCACCAGGGTCGGCGGTGTGGGCCCACGTCCGAACCCCGCGATCCAGTTGGCCGCCGCTTGCCCGGTGGCACCGGGTCCATGGAAAGTCCAGTTCTGGCTTATGGCTGGGACCAGCTGGGCAGGCTTCATCTTGCGGTGGTCGTAAACGAAAAACAACATCTTCACGTATACAACGTGCGTGGTACCCACGATGACCACCAGCATTAACATGAAGCCCAGCGTGTCGTTCGCCTTCACGTATCGGTGCTCAAAGATGCACTGCTCTTCCTCCCTTATGAATTTGTAGGTGCCCACGTCGAAGACTGGGGGGAACGCCATTGCAACAGAGAGGGTCCAAACCATGCAGATGATGGCCACGCAAGTCCAAAATGTCATCCGTTTAGAATAAAACCTGTGGTGTGCGATTGCCATATATCGGGTCACACTGATGCAGAAAAGCATAAAAGCTACGTGGAAACAGAAGAGCACCGCGATGAAGGCGATGATCTTGCAGCTTATTACGCTGTAGATCCAGCTGGAGCCGCTGCTGATGGATACCATCACGAACGGGAAGCACACGACAGACCTTACTATATCTGCCAAGCACAAATCTAGAAGGAAGTAATAGGGAGCTCTGTGCAGACTTCTGTCTTTCAGCACCAGGAAGGATATCAGTAGGTTCCCCGTCAAGCTCATGCAGATGATCAGTCCCAGAGAAGCGAGCTTCACCGCAGACGCGGTGGCGGCGTAATTCTGCAGCGATGGGGCGCTTTGCCCCGGCTCGCTTGTATTCGCCATCTGTGCATCCACAACACGGCCAGCCTCACTGGGTCTCCATCAAACCACATCAAGCAGACCTGCTTTTCCTTCGCCGATCACGTATCAGATGACATAGAAAATAAACTGCCAGTGTCTGACCGATCGGCGGTCGCATGCTTCTTCTGTTAACGCACGCGGGCTGTCATTTAGATTTAAATGAAAATTAAATTAGAGCTTCACAAGAGAAGAAATGAAACGCGATATTATTCGTAATCCTGGGCACCACGGCGGTGCACCTGACATTCATCTTACGAGGCGGTGAAGTCACCGTTTCTTTTCATTCTTCAGAATTGTCAAATCTGCCTCCATATTCTCCCCGCATCTACAAAAGACCAGAGGCGCGACGAGGGAGGGTATCCCCAATATGCAAAAGACTCGCTAAAAAGAAAGACAATGCCGACACGTACATTCCACTGGCGCCGTGCTCCTTTGTGTTGGCAAAAAAACACATCTATAATTAGTCAGACCCCAAAGCCAGGCAATTATCAACAACCAAACTACTTATCTATGTTACAAGCAGGCATGTGTCCGAGCATCCAGAAACCATGACGCTACATCATATACCCGCAGCCTTTCTGTTTTTTTGCAGTTGTCAGAAAATGAACTTCCGGTAACAAGCCGAAGCCCTGCGACGTTAAATCCGATGGTGAATTCGATATGCGGAATCCCTCAACTAAAGCCGTGAAAACGCAGCGGCTCATCGACCGTAGCCATTACACCTCCTCCTCCCGATAATTATTAAATAACAAACGAAACATGTACATGTCCACGCTATCGGTGAATTAAATGATGCATGACTTGGTCTCCATTGAAAAAAACATCCTTGGTTTGTACACTTATTTCATGTGGAACACCCAGCGCGGACGGCTACGATCGCGCGCCCTTCACTATTTAAAGGCATATAGCTGAATTATTTCAATCATAGCGTTATTCACTCTCACCCAACCCAATCCAGGTCAGATTTATTACAACAATATTTTTAAAAAGTTATGCTTTGTTGTTTGCTTTTGGTTGATTTACATCATACAAAGTCATACGTAGAAGTTTTAACTGTCAATCGCCAAAGTTGTAATTTTGTCTGAAAATGTTTTTACTGGTAGCTATTTTTCTGACTATACATATAGCCAGAAGTGTTAGGTATTCTCTACATATGTGGCATTGCACAGCAACTGCCATCATCCTTTAATGTTACAATATTTGTAAGTTTTGTTATCAAACACCGATATCGGCAGGCAGCACGGTAGGTAGCAGAGGGTATAAATAACACGCCCCTCATTGTGTAATTTGTACCTGCCTATGTTATGCGGGTTTCCTCTAGTGTACTGCCATTTCTTCCCACTGTCCAAATACAAGTAGGCCTACCTTTACGATGACAATGTGTATAGTGTGTGTACCTTATGAAGGACTGGCGTCCCGTCCAGGGCGCCCCCTACCTTGTGCGGATGGGATAGGCGGCAGACGCACCCGATCCTTCCCTGGATATGCCGAAGAAAGATGAACTGATCTGGTTCATCTGGTCTGTCACATTTTTTATGGCAATGGAAAAAACCTGTAAAACTGCAATACGTAGACAGGATGGTAAACCTCGATTCTGACGGAACCATTTACTTAATATTTAATATTTTTTGCAATCAGGACTGACTGTCTGGATAGGCCCCAAGGCTACAGACAGCAGGGGTACATTATAAAGAAGGCAGGAGACGTTACAGTTTGCCACAAACGCGCAGGCAGTTTATCTTAATTTCAGGTTAGCCCATAACCTCAGCAAACAACATTGATATGCTTTTTTGTGCTAATACAATCGGTCCCTGAAGGGAATCACCAAACACGGGGATTATGCATACCACCTAGGTGCCTGCCTGAGCGAGGCCTTAACCCCCAGCTCCCTGGGTGCCGCTATGGGTGGCTGCCCTTCACAGCCAGCTGGGGGGGCTAATGAGAGTTTCCCCAAGGGAATCTACTATTATTATTGTTACTTCAGTGCCAGGGGCTTACGCTGGGGAGTACCTAAAAATGAATATACAATGGCCCTGGAATAACCTAACAGCATCTCTGCCCCCGTTTGCGGTAGGCCATACATGGGTTGCCCCTTCCAGTGACTACGTCACAGTAAACACCATTACTGTATTATTAGATGGGAAATGTTTCTGGTAAATTTTGTGACATGAGTGGATGTGATCAGGCGCCCATACTGGAACTAATAGCTTCTGTGGTTATGTTGTGCTTTAATATGAATTATGAAAAACAGTCTGTTGAAATCGTAACATAAACACAAACTTAGCAAATCTGCTGCTTGTAGTTTTGCTCCTGTTTACGGACCGGGGATTGTTAGCCAGAAAACAATATAAGGACCGAAACCCTTCGGCTTTGAACATATCATCATGTCTCCTACGTTAGATTAATGTAAAGTACCAGGTTAAATAGCTTACTGAAACGAATTGTTTTATTGTATTATCTCATGCATACATTACATGTTTCCATGTAAACCCTTTCACTTACACTGGAACAATGAAGTTGTTACAGGATGACTTTGTTTCCGTAAGTGATGCATCGCATTCTTGCTTTAAGCTCCGTGCCCGTATGCGGCTCCGCGGTCTGACGCACTTCTGCGCTGCGGCCGAGCGGCGCTGACGCGACAGCTTGACGGCCAGTCGCTGCGGTCCTTTCGTCCGGACGTCGGTGCGCCCATCTCACGGTGAAAATTGGGAGAGAGCCGGAGACATGGCGCTGTCTTCAGCCCCTGACTTGCAGACGGATGACCGGGAGAACAGCATCCACATCAACGAGGAGGAGCTTGAAAGCGCGACGAGCCGCGACAAAGACGGCCCGGCGCTGCCACTGCACTCCGCTTGGACTTTCTGGCTCGATAGGTGCGGGAGCGGCTCCGGCCCCGACCCTGCGCCGCCTCGGCCGCTGGATCTCAGCGCTCTAGATCGGGGGGCTTTTGGCGAGACGAGCCGCGGCTGCCGATACAGCGGGCGGTTATTGCCCCCGGCCTAGCTGGCTGACTTACCCACCTACCTGCGCTGAGCCAGTTAACCAGCCCGATTCCACCGTCCAGCGTTAACTAACCCCCAGCCGTGATGTCCCGTGTGAACTTTTTGGTTACAGTAGCCTATTTCTAACATTAATTCTCAGGTTGTCAGCTTGCTGGTTAACGCTGTTCTTAAGAAATACGGTAAAAGTCAGCTCGCTGCAGCACTAGTTATAGCTGACCAACTAGGTGTACTAGATGCACTGGTGCCAATGTCGCTTCCTAAGGGATTTACTGGATGAGCGCATTAATTTCGCTGTTGGTTTTAATGACCAGTGCAGCTCAGTATTTATGTGGTTTTTAAACAATTGCGCGTTAAAGGTATTTTTGCAGGAAATGAGTTTCGCCAAGAGGGCTGGTCCGCATGATCCCAATCTGCTCTTACATAAGCGGGTCCCGCGGTTTGTCACACGATTGCAGCGCTCTGCTGTAAACAGGGGGGATGATTATGCGGAATGTGGACAATCAGCGCCGCTTTTTGCTGAATCCGGACTCTCTCCTGTCTGCTGGAGTCCGTCTGCGCAGCTTGAGCTGAAGTTTTTAAACTATTTAGTTATTTCACTCGGCTATTCCCGTCTCACATGTTTCTTTGCAGTTGAACACTTAATTGCTGTGTATCGTAGAATATGAATCGATAGTTTGAATGGTAATGTTCGTATTTAATCATGTTTTTCGTTAGCCTCGGGTCTTATTTAGTGTAAAACTCTGCCCTCTGCTGTTCTTATTTCAGTTAAGGTCATTTTATATTGTCACGTTATTTTCCTGGCCCAGACTCTTATAGAAACTGAAAGTATACGAATTGCGGTATGTGGGTGGGATCCGGCAAAGGCAGGGGACCTTCGTCTGGACCGGCCTGTCACCTGCTTGGCCTTTAAAAATAGAAGCCGCCCTCTCACTGTCTAAAAGAAACAGGGCCGTCTTTCCTATTTGTGTCTGTCCCCAAAGGTCATTGCCGGGAACGACAGCAGCCGAATGCGAGTCCAATTTGAAGAAGATCTACACTGTTCAGACTGTACAGGTAGGACACCACAGGACTTCAGGATTTCACCAATTTCAAAGCAGAAGCCTTCAGTTCAGGCTTCAGCTAACTGTCTCCCTCTCTGCTCCTGTTTACTGTTTGTCCTCAGTGTTTTTGGAGTGTTTACAACAATATTCCTTCCGTGACGCGACTTCCATTGAGGTGCAGCTATCATCTGATGCGTGGAGAGAGGAGACCTCTCTGGTATGTCTGTTAAACCGGCTCCTCCTGTTTCAAACATGAGCGCTAAATGGAGGTACATCATTGGGGGTCTGTGGCTGGTCTGTTTCCTGAAGACCCTCAGGGTGTCACTCAGCACTAAGTAGCTGTAAGACTCGCTCAGGGCAAGACGGCGAACTGAATCCAGTGACTCAGGGCGAGGAGGAAGGGACTGGGAGTTTATTGGGAGAGAAGGTGTGGAGGAGCAAGACTGAAGGGTCAGAATGTGTTTTGGACCTGGGTGTGTTTTCTGGGCCACAGGAAAATCAGAGTCTGTGTCATCAGGAGTGAAGCCAATGAATGTGCTTGTAATCTGTCTCTGCCTTACTCTGGGGGGGGGCAAATTCAAATTCAAGCTGTGGCAAATTCTCTGACAACAGGTAATTGGAAAATTACCTGTTATTCACTTTAAAAATACAAAAATTACTAATCTAAATACCCGCCAGACACCACAGTTGACTATTTCAGGAGCCTTTTCTCTCTGAAATCATTCTCCTAAGTCCGGTGAGGCCATCAGTGACATTATCTGAACTACAGCCGGCTTCTCCTAGAGTAATTGTGGCCCCCGACAGTGACGCTGAGGCAGCTTTGACAGCACTGGGCTTTTGCGCGTTAATAGAGCTGATTGACTGTGCTGATGCTGAGCGCCACTAGGTCATAGGCTCTTAATCTTGAAACGGCAGCCCTCACATTACTTACTTACTCATATATTTAAAAATGCTACTCTCCTCAGTACAGTAGTAATTGTAAACAATCCCCATGGGGAGATGTTCTTCACACCTCCCCCAACTTACTCTGCATAGGTGAGAGGGCAGCCACCCACAGCGGCACCCAGGGAGTTGGCGGTTAAGGGCCTCGCTCACAGGTGTGACGAGGCTGGCCTCGAACCAGCAACCTTCCGATTACAGACACTAGCCCACTGAGCCACACACTGCCATGTAGTCTCAACACGCTGTGGGTGCATTAGTCCAACCTCCAGCCTGGTCAGGGTGGGGGGAGAATTTGACTGTGGACTGTATTAGAGTGGCAGGTGGGCTCCTGAACTGTAAGAGGCTACTGCTCTGCCAGTGGGGATCTTTTTTAAAAAAATCCATCCTCTGCTCATTTTTGGGATGTTGTTAGTAATGGAACTAAACAGGGATGCTTTGCTGAGCGATAAAGGAATGTAGTAAAAATGTCCACGAAGATTTATGATCGTTAGAGTAGAGCAAGGATTTGAGAAAGGCTTTCAAATCTTCAGCGTTATGATGTTAAACATTTGCTGCATATAGGGAAATATCTGTCAAGGAGACATTTAAATATGAGACCAAAGTGGATTATTATTATTTTTTTGTTTCAGGGAAGAAGAGAGCAATGCCAAAGGAGGGGTGTGGAGGATAAAAGTGCCAAAAGAGAGCACGGTATGGCAGAAGCGTGCCATGCTGGGCCTCGGCCGGGCGTCCAGTGTGCCGTGCTGGGCCTCGGCCGGGCGTCCAGTGTGCCGTGCTGGGCCTCGGCCGGGCGTCCAGTGTGCCGTGCTGGGCCTCGG
>JABFEA020000130.1:16129891-16145221 GCA_019775915.2 Cyphomyrus plagiostoma | reverse complement strand
CGCCTGCCCCCCTACCCGCTCGCCTGCCCCCCTGCCCGCTCGCCGGCCCTCGTGCCTGCTCATGCTCTCCTTCTCGACGTTGCTTTTGTCCCTTTTCTTCTGGGGATATCAAACAGAGGTGACCTGTTAGGCTCGCTTGCTGGCTTATTCCCTGACTCGTCGTCTTGGGGCCTCAGCTAAGCTTCACCTGTCACTGGCAGCAACTGAACTTGGGGCGGGGGAGATGGCAGGCAGCCCCCCACTCCAGGCCCTTGTGTGGCTGACATGGCGGCCTCCCATGTATGTGTTCCCCAGCTGTCCCCTGGGTCCGAGCCACCCGTAGCCTTTGCTTGGTTCTCACAGGACACTGTTGTATATCCCCACGGCTCTTCTGTTTTGAGTGTGTCTGTGTTATATAATATACACAGACGATGTGTGGATAAAGGTGTAGTATTGCTGTGTATAATATGTAAAAATGTTGCTTGCATAGAAACCCAAGAAATTGCTCTCAAAAATAAATAATGAAATGTATTCAGTGCAGATATTCCGGACTAAAGAGTCCCGTAGTAAAACTGAAATCTTTAAAAAATTTCACTCATCGCCACAATTTCCCCGGGTCATTTTGGTATGTGGATGCATTTCTCATTCCGGCTGACAAACCTAGAAACAGTTGCAATCGCAGCTAGCTATGTGATAGCGCCAGAACTTAAGAACAGCCGCAGACATCAGAAGAGACTGTATTCACCAGTTACTGATGAACTGGATTTGCTTTGATTTGCTCTCCGTGCTTGAAATTCGTGCAATTTTTGCATGAACTGTTTTTCTGAATTTATTATTATTACTTTTTTAATTTATATGAACATTAACTAGTTAATCTGTGCCTGTTACAATTGTAAATAGTTTTCCTATACTTAAGAAACAGAGCATAAACCCAATACAATTTCAATTTGTGCGCTTCATTTTAATTGAGAGGTGGCTCATCAAAGCTTGTCCGTCTCACTGTGATGGTGTCAGTTAGTTAAATAAACAGGTAAGTGTGTGAGATCGAGCCATTTATCAATTTTCGATGGGTAAGTGGAGGCGGTAAACATGTGAGCCTAAAATATCTCCGGTTTAAATAGCGCTGTACGTTTGGTGCGCGTCGGAGCAAAGTTTGCCTTCTTTCTCATTGTCTGCTACCTTTTTAATAACGAAACACACTTATTGCTGAGGGACATGATTTCAGAATCACTATTACTGTGAGCAGAGCATCAAAACATTCTTCATCTCAGCCTCGGCATTTTTGTCATATGAAAGTTTCTTTTTTTGCCTCATATGAAACTAACATTTCATCGCATTGATGAAACGCTCTTATCGGGCTGCAATTTAATCTTTTTCCACAGTGTACGTTATCCACATCCAGTCGTTATCATCCAATGCACCATTTTGTTCTGAACAGATCTGATATTGTTTTTTTTCCCCATGGTTAATTATGCGCAAGTTAACTGTATATTTAGTCACATTAAATATACATAATAAATATATAATATGTTGGGTCTCTCTCCTCCATGTAGGCTTTCTTTGGTATGACAGTGAAGGGAAAGTATCCTTCACACTGTCTGAATTTTTCTGTTTGATATTTGATATGTAACAGCCTTGAATCTGGCCTGCTGGTGCATGCCTTTGATACGCTCTTCGTCGTACGCTGAACTGCGCCTCAGTTTCCATGAATACATCCAGCAACAGCTACATTGTGTCTTGTTTTGCTGTCGGCTCCCGCTCGCTTGTATTTGTTTAATGCTGGCAGCGGCGTCGCGTATCTGACGGGGACGGCGTGCGCACACTGAGGATACCGCTGACGGGCTGAGCGCGGCACACTGGTGCTCGCGGCCATATGGCGCGGCGGCCGGCGAGCCTCCTAATCCTTATGTAATGTTCTTGGTTTGCGGTGTTTGCGGTTCGCTGCCGCGCGTTCATGTGCTCAGCTCGCAGCTTTCTTGGCTCTGGGATTTTTCTTTTCCTTTTTTTAATTTTATGCCGACTAGTCGTCCTCTGTCATCCGTGCTGGCAGCACAGTCGCCTTCTTTGATCACCGTTTCATTTTTATTTGTACATACTTTAGTTTTACATTTGTAGATGAATTCCTTGCCCTAACTCCCGCTGGATTTGTGATTGATTTCGCAGGCCGGGTAGCTAGTGTTGGGTTGGCAATTTGGGGAAAAGGGGAGTGTCTCATTGGCGTTAACAAAGTGCATATTACGGGATAATCAAAAGTAATAACAATAATCATGAGTAAACATGGCCACCTACACAAAAGCATCTTTCTGTGAATCATTGTAATACTTTGAAAACATTTACAATGAGAAATAATTTAATAAATAGACTTTTGGTGCAGACAAATTAATATGCATACATATTTTAACAACCTGGCAAATTGGTTCTTTTTTTATAATTGTAACAGATGTTAAATGGTTGAACTGATAAATTTAAATATAGACACTGTGTTGGATGTTTGCACATAACGGCTGACTCAGTGATCAGGGAGCAGATTAAATGGGTAGTACTTAATTTACTGGCTGCTGCATGTTTGTTCTGAGATATATCTAGCGGACGTGCGCTAACAGGTACGCTGTAATTATGGGAGTCACTCGTCTTCAGCCGAGAGCTCATCCTGGAGATGAAAGCCCGCGTTTTACTGGCATAGACTTCCTTGAGGATCGTTGGTGAGCTAGCTGAGGTTCATAATTGGTCCCACTCCTCTCACCGGAGAGTGCCGTGTACACAACATAATGTCAGGATGAGCTGGAATGGATGGGTATGTCACATCCTGTCACATGGGCCAGTGGGGAGCAGGTGCTCAGGGAGCCTCCCCTTTGTGGTTTAGGGCAGGTAAGACTGGGGGGTGGCCCTCCCGGATTCTCTCTGTGGACGTGGCTGAGATGCTGTCTTCCATCCTCGTGGCTCCATGCCCAGCTCACCTCCTTCTCTGTTACACCATTTCCCACCAGAACGTTAATAGCTGGGGTTAAAATTTAGCTGCTCATCCTACTGTGTTGATGCTCTGTTTAGGGCTGTCACTGTCCATTATATGAATAATTGAGTAATCAGCTCATTTAATTTGATGATTAATCCAGTAATGCCCTTGCCACTCGCTCACTCACTCTCACTCACTCATTCACTCAGTCGCTCACTCACTCGCTTACTCACTCACTCGCTTACTCACTCACTCACTCAGTCGCTTATCACTCATTCAACCGCTTACTCACTCACTCACTCACTCACTCAGTCGCTTACTCACTCACTCAGTCGCTTATCACTCACTCAGTCGCTTACTCATTCAACCGCTCACTCACTCACTCACTCGTTCTCTCATTCAACCGTTTACTCACTCACCACCCCTACGGTCAATTTTGACACTTCATTTTCATCTGCATGTTTTTCAACTGTGGGAGGAGACCGGTGGATCTGCAGTTGAATATGCTTAAACACGTCAGAAGAACTTCACACACAGAAAGCGGCAGTGCAACCCGCTCTGAGGCCTACAGGCTGTGCCACGTTCATAGCGACGTCGCATGTTATGCAACGTGCAGTTATCCCGTTGCAAGAAATGCGATGGGGAGCTGGATCAAGTCACTCAAAATCACTGCTGTAGGTAACAAAACTTGATGGTTCCATTTCAAGCATATCAGTCTAAAGTTAAACGCCACTGCTTCTACATGCGCTCTGCATTCACTCTCCAAGCCAATCATATTCAGTCTCATCCGAGCCAATCATATTCAGTCTCATCCGAGCCAATCATATTCAGTCTCATCTTTGCTGTTGGACTTAGTGTTTCCTGTTTGTGAGAAATCTTACAAAACCGAGTGAGGAAGAGAAAAGCAAACATAAACTGGTCACTGAAAAGGCATGAACTGGTCACCTTCAGTTTCAAGGAAATATTTTGGATTCTATTCGGTATTGAGCAAAAGCGTGTGTTTGGTTGCCATTTGTGTCTGTTGGCTCCACTTCCAGCAACACCAGCTTATTTGCAAACCCTTGTCACGTTGAATTTGGACACAGTTTATTTTGGGTACATTTTCAACGTTTTTTATTTTATAATTATTGCAATATTAATTGCACTAATTTTAAGTATGTGGGATATGTGAAATTTTCCAATACAATACATTCACAAAATAAAATGTATACACAGCTGCTTTTTTTTTTTTTTGCGGCAATTATGTTAGGGTGCAGGAAGCACAGAAAGCAAATTAAGCTAAATAATTTAAGTCAAAGTGATGACAAAGACTCTGAGAGGCTAAAGTGCCACAGCTTACAGTCATATGTGGCTAACCGTGCATTACAGGCTGAGTGACGGCTGCCTTATAAATGTCGCTGCATTGCAGTTGTGTTGCCATTCTATCTAAGTTCTGCTTTGCAGTATTTGCAGACTGCATTCCCATTCACTTTGGATCCTGATCAGCTACACTCTGTCCCCCTCTCTCCATACTTAAGAGTAATTGTAAGAGTGTATTTTAACTGATACTTCTTAAAAAGTAAGTAATCGCGAGAACTCTAATTATGATTATGTATGCAATGGAGCTTCAGAGAAATACCAATGTTAGCAGACTGTAGTTCAAGTAACGTCTCGAATTAAGGATAACTGCTAATTTACTGGTCACTTTGTTTTGAAAAAGCCTTCTACAGTTCTGACCAACGTGATGCATCATGTGATTAATTCTGAATTATGCCAGTCAGTAAATCAATCTACCAGACTTCCACCGTCAAAGTGTTTCATTAGCTTTTGGAATATATTTTATTTCCGTTCTTTTTTTTATAATTTAGCATTTTTTGAGATCCCTGTTTGTTGCAAAATGAGCATGAATTATTTTTAGATTATGAAGATTTAAATCCAACCCGTTCATCTCTCCGTGTTTATTTATTGGTAATGACGGCAGCATTAAAATATGGCGGGTGGCTTTAGCCAGCGCACAGCTGCCTTAAGCGACCATGAATCGAGGGTCTGCCTTCAGTCTCGCACCCGGTGTATGACGTCCATGGCGGCCCTTTGTGCGGGATCCGGATCTGGAGGGATGTGGGAATGGGACGAACCTTTGGGACAGAGGACCGGCCGGAACGGTCATGGTGAAACCAGCTCTTTTGTGTGTGAGGCCATTAATTTGTTGGTTGTTCTTTGTCTTGGTCCTTCTGATCCAGTTTCCCTTTAAGTGACCAGTGACAGCATGATATCTGTGATTTGTTTGTTTTGTATGCAAATGCTTCTATGTAGTGTAGCTACCAGGCCTTGTGCCCTAGCAGTGACGCCCCTTATGTCTGCCATGTATGTGACTTGTATTTAAATATAAATCTGTAATGAATAGCCTGCAAAGCGGCACACAGCAGGTCCCTCATCTACGCAGAGTCTGAATGATATTTATCCGACTGGTCAGTCGAGTCTCTCTGTGCCGCCCGCGATTTCAGTCATCCCCTCTGTCGCTGTTAACCTGTCTGTCGCTTTTACCTTCTCTGCACCCTTGTTCTCTCACTTTTCTTAAAACTTTATGGAGTCGTAAAACGCATGAGGTTGCTTTTTCAGTGTTTCTGATTGAACACCATTATTCCAAATTGGAGATATTTTCCTTTCTTAACCTTTTGGATATGAGAGCTTTTATATTGTGCCGCTTCTGCGAATGAATAAAGTTTCCGTTAGGATCTCTGTCTGTCAGAAGGTCTTGTATGTACTTTAAATGAGAACCGATTGGAGCACTGATTTGTTAATTTTTTTTTTTCCTGTCTTAAATTATAATCATGCTGACATCGGGTATTATTTACACTCGAACCTCCCAAAGTTTTGAAGGTTCACTGATGTTCCATTTGCGGAATTGGCCAGTTTGGGGTTTATGCCAATTTCTCCGTCTTCCAGTTACACAACGCAGCTGAATATCCTGCTCATCAGATCCTGTTAACTTCCCGCTTTGAAAGTCTCTCTTTCTCCCCAAGACAAAGATTTCATCATTTGCTCTGTCAGGTCTGTGTGTAGCCATGCGTGATATTAATATAAACTTGATTACGCTGTGCTGTAATTAAGAGCTTTCGGACTTGCGGTTGCCCCGTCTTGATTTTTGGCCGGTGCTCCTGGATCAGTTTGGTGTATCGCTGTGTTTTTTCCCCTTCCGTTTTAAAGTGGCTCCCATCTTGATATTTAAAGCCCCCCATCAGCTGCCTGACTGTCATGCTGTTTGTGGCGGGTACAGTGTCATTTGGCTGACAGCGGTAACTGGCAGCCGGAGTAACCAAATTATTTAGTCATGGGTTTTTAACGCACACAACAGCGAGTGGATGTTAAGTAAATGATGCAATTTATTCCCTTCCTGCTCGCCGCCAGGCTGGGTGCCACGGGAAGTCTGCCAGTTTTAAATAAGGGGTACCCAGATGGCGTTCACATGACGCTGGCTTGCTACGGCGTCATCCCAGGGAATAGCCCCGGTACCGCGACAAGCAGTAGGTCAATTGAGCGGGATCGCCTGTTGCTCGGCCTCATTTGCATATGCAAATCTGCTAATGTTTTGTCATTTCTGTAAATTCGGTGAAGGCTGTGTCCCTGGGGCTTTGAATGAATTGGAAAGCGGCCGAGTTAATGAGGACAGGAGCCATGCGGCACACCAGCACGCCGCCTCCCAGACCCTCGGCCGCTCGTCCACCGTAACGGCAGCGCCGTCCGCTGCGCCTGCGAATGAACTGGCGTTTCTGCCCTCTTGAGAAGTGTGCTCTATTTTTAGTGTTTGCAGAGCGCATGTGTCTGTCTGTGTGTGTGTGTGTGTGTGTGTGTGTGTGTGCGAGCATCAAAGACAATGCACTGTAGAAAGACAGCCCCCGCTGTCTGTCTCTCTCTCTCTCGCTTTTCCTCACCCTTCCGTCTGCCACACCAGCTCACTCTCTCCGCTGTGGCCCTCCCCTCTTGCATCTGGCAGACCCAGGTTGGAGGTGTGCTATGGCTTTTCTAGGCAATGGGAGACGATTCCCGGTCCCCTTGGGGTCGGCCACGGGGGCGGAGGTGTTCGTAAGTCGATAAGAAGCAAACGGAAACTCTGAGCTAATGGCCTCCCGTGTACGGTGCCTGTACCGTGGATGCCCTGTGCATGTTGTTTGGTATCTGCAAGGCTACAGGGAAGGTAACAAGTGGTACACTGTTAAACTAGTTCGGGCGGCATGGTAGGTGTCAGTGTTTCAAGTGAGGTGCTTCTTCTCTAATGCACCTGCATATGCATGGTGGGGAAACCCACGTCGACATGTGGAGAACATGCAAATTACATTCACGCACGCACACACGCACATATAGAAACAAACAGATTCAATCCTGCAATCCTGGAGAGAGAACTTAATGAAAGAGGGCAGGTGGCTTTGTGTGGCTGATGTAATTATTCAATGCGATGATTTATTATTATTTATATATATATATATATATATATATATATTTTTTATTTTATTTTTTTTTTTTGCGGTTTCCGTTTACCATTAGGTGTGCCCCATCCGAGAGCGATCGCGGAGACACGAGGCTATTGACGCATGCAATGGTTTCCGTGAGATTTGGCTTCAGTTTTCTGTGCTCTAGACCCGCATCGCGTGCCCGTTTGATGTGAAGGTGGAGAAGGAGTCGAGCTAACTGCAGGTAGCTTTGACTCGCGGCTGTTTAAGTTCAGATTCACGGTTTGTCATTTTCATAGTAGCTGATTCAGCATAGCAGCAATGGCCTTATGCTGATGCTTTCTGAGCACTGATATGGCCGCTGATTGGATGGCCATCCTGTCTCCCACTTTGCGATGAAAACGTCATGCGTTTGTCCTGGAAAGGAGTTCCTGGACTTTGGTCCTCATTCGCGAGGTGAATGAAGTCACTCTGCCGCACCGATGAGGGTGTCCTGTGTCCTGTCAACTCTGGACAGTATCTGGGGAAATGGCATCTCAACACGTGCAGAGCTGGGTGCCAAACAGAACACAGCTCAGCACAAAAAAACAGTCTAAACGAAAATCAATTTAATCTGGAATTGGTCAATATAATTGCACCCCCCTCCCGCAAAAAAGCTATCATAATCCTAATAAAATTATAAGTGAAAAGAGAGTATTCTTTTCTCGACTTGCAATTATTCTTGTTCGGCTCTCAGCCAGAGTAATGTCCTATTTAACATGGGAAAACTATTTGAATGGGGCCCCTTCAGCAGAAGGCTGGCACTCAGGCTGCCCCCTTCTTTAAAAGGAGAGAGAAGATGAATTTTGCCCATAAAGGCGGAATCACAGGGGCTTTTATTCTAAATGGCTTCTGGGATTGTTATCTGTGGGAAGTGTGTCGTGCCTCTATCGTGTTCAATCAAGTGTCCACTTAGCCACGACCGGGTGCAATTGTTCCCAAGTGGGCCGCGCACTGACCTGTTAATGTCTTCGCCGACCCCCCAACCTTGTCGGCCCGTCTAGCGAGGAGTTTAAATCATTGCCGCCTCCCCCACCGACATGCCTTTAGCACCCGGGGGGTCAAGTGGGTGTTCATTCCAGAAAAGCATGGTTCCTGTAATTCTCCAGAGTCCATCCTTCTGGCCCAGTTCTGGTACCGGCCCTGCTCTAGAGCGTAGGTGAGGGTGTATGGGGGGGGGGTGTTGAGGTGGCAGGTGTTAGGGTGACTCTCTGAGTCGCATTGCTGGTCATTTCTGTGAATGCTTCCATTCTCCGTTCAAGCATTCCGGGTCCTTCCGGGCTGGTTCTGGTCCTGAGCTTTGAGAGCGTAGGTCAGGCTACATGCACATCAGTTTTCTGTGGCTTGAACTGGACAATGAGCTATATGATCTGGGTAAAAACCCGGACGACACAATTCAGCCTTGAAGCTCTTGGTTGACGTTTTCCCGACGTGCTGAAGACTGTGAGGTAGGAAATGAGGATAAGTGTTTACATGGGGCATGTTGTCCCAGCAAGGGCACGCGCCCGCGCGCTTTGATACGGAGGCCGGACCCTAATTGCTGCAGTAAAATAAGATTGTTCCAGAACAACCCGCGCTTCTGTCAAACTCACGTCGAGCCGTTAATTCACAAACAAGAGGCAATTAAGCTAGCAGTGCGAGAGGACTGGCTGCCAGCAACTCGGCAGACTGGGGGGGACTCTAATTTGGCGGGAGAGGATTGAAACCACATGGTGGCGAATTAAAGGAGCGGGACACCTTTCCCAGGTGGCGTGTGCGGCGCTGGGGGTGTCCCAGGGCGCGTTTGTGGGAGCGGCATCCACGCCGTGTACCCCGCGTTGCCGCTAATCGCTAACACAGTGCTTTATTTGCCTGGCTGGTGGCTGCCAAGGGCAGCGTCGGGCCATCGCTAAATAAAACTGCCGTTGGGATCAACGTTTTTATATTTTTTTTTACCTCTGTTGTTGATTAACGGTGGGCAAGCAGGGGGGGGGGGGTCTTATCGGAGGCTGACAGCGGAAGGCGAACTGGTAATAGCGTTCGCGGGAATTCCGTGTGTGTGAGCCGGCGCATCGTGGCTTGTTGTGTCTGGTCGGGCTCCAGCGCTGTAAGCTGAGGTCGCGCGTTTGGTACTCTGGCGGCGGGTGCTCTCTCGGCCTCACCCGATTGGCTGGATCAGCCGGGGAGGGCAGCATTCTGAGGCTCGCGCATCTGGCAAGGAAGTAAAGTGCTGCACCCCCCCCCCCCAGGCAGGGATGTGGTACACATGTGAACCCTGTATAGCTACAGTCTTTGCATAGTAACACCAAGTGAAGCAGCCTCTGGATCCTCATCTCTCAGCTCTGTCTGCTCACCGGGCTGCTCATGCAGGTAAGGTTTACAGGTCTGTGCCCAGGAAATGCCAGCCAACAGGGCATCTTCCCTGCCCTGCCAGCCTGTGCCTCTGTTATTCATTACAGCACAGCTTTAATAATTATTAATATGATGACAGCCTTTGTGTTGTTCATGTTAATGACGATAATGATTTGTTTATTTATTGAGCCAGGAATGGGCACTCCCAACCTGTTATTATACACAGCATAAATCTCTGAGCTGTCCTCATAAACCTATTAACATCCGCGTGGGTCTCCAGGCATCCAGTAGTGAGCGGCCTCAGTCGTCAAGGTAACGAAACATTCATTAAAATAGTCGTATAATGAACTAATGGTGACCTCGTAGGAGCGCCGTGCGGTTGCCAGTTGCGTGTTGCCTAGTAACTTTTTTTTTTTCTTTTTGCTTTTCATTATTAAATCAAAGCCAGAAACGCTGCCCTTTGTCACCCACTCTACTGATTAGTGATGTTACGTAATGACATCCCTAGAATCCGGCGACGTTACAGAAAACGATTTGCTTGGTTCACAGATGCACGTCTCCACTGCCGACGGCGTGCTGGAGTGAACTAAAACTGTTCATCATTTTTATGATGAAGAGGATAGTCATAAAAGAATGATGTGTATTGCATAATTAATTATTATATACTATTGTTATATATGGTAATAATCATCATATACAGAACCATGACTGAGAATAAGGAAAACTGATCATAGATTAAGTCGCAATGATGTTTTTGGTGACGCTGTGCAGAAATGGACTGTTTTCGGTGCGGGGCCCTTAGGAATTACACCCACCCCCTCCAAATTTGCGAATTTGCAGACGAATATGGTTTGTGCTAATAAGATTCTTCAGAAATATTACTCAGACTGAAAGTTCATACTATAAAAAGAGATGACTAGCTGCTGAAAACGTACAGGGCCCCCAGTGAAAGAATGGGAAGGTATGTGTCATAATTCGAGCTAAATCCCTGATGTTTGTGTCGGTCACGTTTTCTTTTCTGCGTTTTCTTATTCCTGTTTATGTGGGCTAAATAAACTTGAGGTACTTTCCCCACCTTTTGTCAAATGGTGTCACTTCCTGTTTGACAGTTATGTTGTGTCCTGACTTTTTTTTTTTTTTTTGCATTTAAGGTAAAACTGCATCTGTGACCTTTTGATGGCTTGCTGTTGAATGTCCCCTGAATGGATGAGATGTCCATCTTGCTCACACAGTTGAACACGGTAAGCTCTCATCCTCATCCTCATCATACACTTTGGATGGTTTCCTGGAAAGATGAGCTCTGAGTCTCAAACTGGGCAGTCAACCAAAGGCAGCGATAACGGTTCAATGCTTCAGTCTGGACCTCACTGGGGTGTATTTTTTGTAGTTTATCAATTTTCCAAATATTTTTTTCAGATTTTTAGGTTTTATCTTAAATTTATTTTCCCCAATCTAATTTTACAAATGATTCTTAGTATACTGTATTATACTGTATTTTTCTCTAATTTCTTTATATATATATTTTTAGTTTAATATGTGAAAACCAAATTCAGCATCAGTGAAGGCTGCAAACAGCCTCACCCTTAAGCACACTGTTTTTAAAACAACAAAAATTAGTTATCGAGATGATTTATTCGTTTTTTTAACCCCCTTTGAGAAATTTGCTGCAAAACCCAAAAGCAGGCTGCATGCACTCAACGTACCTACATATGGCCGTATATGTCTGTTAGTTATTCTATGGGGCAAATTAATCTTAGAGTTGCTCCTCACCACTCAAAAGAACCAGGGTGTCTCCACATGCTGGGGTCCGAACCCCTTTCCCGCCTGCTAGGGACGCGACGCCTGATCAGAACCAAACGTGCCATTTGTGCCAGACTAATGTAATCTGTGTGCAATTAAATCTCTGACTGAGAGGAGGAGCTCGCCGTCAGCGGGGGGTAGCAGGGTGATGATGATGAAACGTCCCCAGCTGGTCCTTCACCGGCTGCGCCCGTCCAATCTCTGTGTCACATTCTGTTTTTTTGCACCCCCGTGAAGGCCTGCATGTTCCTGCAATTAATTACAGCAAACGACAATTAAAACACTTCCAAATATTGTTGCAGAATTAAATTTCAATTATAAGAATTGCGTTAGAAGTGGAGGACATTAACAGAGGTTTAATGAATGTAGCTGATGGTTTTCGCCGACACAGCACTGCCTTTGATTCCGGAGTTTCTGGGGGGGGCGGGGGGGGCGTAAATGAGACCATAGGAAGCACACCGGTAACTGTTCACGATCCTCGTGGACGCCATGACACTTGATATGCGGTTTTACCCCGGCAGGTTTTAAGACGCCTATATGGATGCTGGCCTGGTTCAGCTGTCAGTTTACCATTCGGCCCGGGGTCCTCGCGTCTCACGGCCGCTTGTTCTCTTTCTGACGGTAAATAACATGCCGAATGAGATGGCCCTTCTAAAGCTCACCTTTCCGGCTGGACCTTCGTCGTTGGGGAGCAGAGCGGTGATCAGCTTTTCTGTCTGGCAGTGCTGGGTGCGCGTGGAAGGCCCGGGGTTGTGAGTAACGGGGCGATCAATCGCGGGAGGCTCTTAAACTAATGGTGCCGCAGAGACCTGTGAGAATGCGCGCGGTTAAATCACATCAGAGGAAGATGTACTGCTCTCACCATCTTCCGGTGAGGAACCCTTTCTGCTAGGAATGAAAGTTATTTGTCCCTGAAGGTCTGAAGTAGGTTTACTTTTTGAAATATGTACACCAGCAGATGCATTAAAGTCAAACTTATTAGGTAACCGTGCATTTAAACTTTTTTATTTGCAATGTCTGACTGTTTGCTGGACTTGCTGTTGTGGTTGGGTTCTCTGTTAATTATTTCCATGGCATATTATACATTGATGAGCATGTTTCTCTTTTAGTCCGGCCCAGTCAGTGCTTGATGTTTTTTCTTAATTAGTATGGACAATAAAAGGACCCCCACTCTCTTAAACCCTCCCTCCTGTGGCATCTTCTGCTGGCTTAGCTTGGCCTTTGTGATCTTTGGTGTCCCATGTTTGCTGATGAAACTGGAACGGTGTCCTGCTTGATAATTTAATAAACGGCGCAGCCCCCTGGCCCCCGGCTGGGGTTTGGCTGCCGAGGATGGGTGGTTTGGGAGGGGGGGGTGGGGGGTTGATGCCCCTGCAACATCTGTGGGGCTGATTAGATCGCACCCGACAGATAGGGGAAGCAAATCGCTTTAATTGTGCAATTATCTGCTATCGGTCAACTCGCGCAGAAAAGTGCCCTGATGTGACGGCGGACGGCGGACTCTCGCTGCACGGCGAGAGGCGCAAACAGGCTCGACGGAAGAGATGATTTAACAGGAAGACCCTGGGGACGCCTGAGCTTGTTTGCAGACTCTCAAGATCCCAGATTAGGCTCCTTGGGGCAGAGGGAGGTGCATCGTTCGAGAGAGACGTCTGCCTTTAAGTAGCGCTGCGTTGTTTCTCCTTGGGCAAGAAGTGACCCCCCCCCCCTCCTTTTATGACCAGGAAACCAGAAGCTAATATGCATTAAAAGTAGCCACACGTGAGCTCTGGTAAATTCCATTGCTGCACGGTCCTCCGTCAGGGTCGGCAGGATTACTGAATAGCTACTGGGCGTTTTGTTCCAAGCGTTCATGTTCAAAACACCGTTCAACTTATGCAGACCTAAACAGACGAATGAGGAAAGACTTCAGGCTGCAACCAGAATTGCGTACTTGTTTGCTGTGTAGTAGGCTAAATATAGTATGCGACATGAACATTATATCTGAATCCCCGATTTGGATGACACAGTAGGCGAACCGTACCTGGGGTGATATACTGCCTTCTACGGAATGCTGACGTGTTACAGGTGGACACTGCTATGCCACAAGGCCGTCACAGCTGCAGCCAGAGACAAGAAAGTCACTTGCTCAGAAATTTTTGTCAGCTCAGTGATATTAGTTGACTTGAATATGTTTTTATTATTATTATTATTATTGAGCTTTGCGGGTCAAGCTGTGTCATTGGAAAACATCCAGGTCAGGTAATATGCAAGATAGCATGGTGTGTCTGAATGCATGCATACTGCTGTCATGCTTACAAACACCACATACCATATTAACACTCTAGTAGGCTTCTGGCGAAATTCAGTACCTACTGTGTAAGTATACAGTTTTGGAAGTGCCCTCTGTGAGACTGTGAAGCACATATTTTTGGTGTTAACCAGTGAACTCTTTTAGCTGAATAATGTTTGTTTAGTGGCTGCAAAACAAATTTTAAACAGACAGTTATTTTTTGTGGAAATTTGTTTGCGTATGAGGTTTAGCTGTGGGTAACAGTGACCAAATGAATGTGAATTTGTTAAATAAGTTTGCCACTCTGCTCTCACTCAGGTGTGAGTGAATGTCCACTGCAGTTCTCGTGTAGGTGAGGCATCAGGATGGGCGTTAGTAATGTAACCTGTCACATGGCTGTGGCATCCAATCAGGAGCCAGCCCCAGGAAAAAGATGTGCCATTCATATTCTGTCGTCTCCCTCAGGAAATTGAAATCGCCACTTACTACAGGATAATTATACATGGCAGACTGTGGGTGATTTATGTGTAATGTTTTCAGACATTGGGGTGGTTGCACTGGGATTTGTTTGATTTATTAAAGTTCACAGTGGAATCGTAGGAAGTGTCTGTCCTTGTTTATTTAAATAATTAGCTTCCTTCAGATTTGTTTGTAATAAAATAAGTAGCCATCCTTCAGTCCAGGATCCGATGCTGTAACATGTGGATCCACCATGGAGTTAAAATACAGTGGTACCTCGGTTCTCGAACTTAATCCGTTCCGGACTCCGGGTCGAATCCTAAAATGTTCGAGTTCTGATCGAATTTTTCCCATAAGAAAAAATGGAAAACCAATTAATTGATTCCCGGCCCCCAAAATTACACCTAAATATGTTTTTAAGCATTTAAACACAAAATGAACAGGATAAAACAAGAAGAACATTTTTTTTAAAGGCTTCCAAAACGATAAAGATCTTACCCCGACGTTCGATCGTCCACTCCTTCCATGTGCCACGCCCCCTCGTTAAACTCGTGTGGGATCCCCATGTGATCAGCTGTTTTTGGTTGTTGTCATTAGTCTTCTGTATTAAGTCTGTGTTTCAGTTTGTCTCCCAAGTTCGGTCATTGGGTGCGTTCCACTTGCTTACAGTGCTGACTTAAAGCAACACATTCTGATCCTGATGCAATGCATTACGGTTAGATGCATTGCAACCTCTCGCCCGGCTGCACAAACTGCAACCGCCTCCGTGACGACACACCTTTGCCCTTATTGGCTGAAGAGTTTAGTTACACTCATGATGTTGGTATCGCAGACAGTTCCGATGCGTAATCTGCCATTTCTCCCGAATATCAGGTAAAGCACTGAGAACTGGTTTTCAGTTAATATACCTGGTAAAATAAAGTTTAAATAAATGACATAAATGCTGTAATAGTAAACGTAAGTTAGTGGTTTATTTATTGTTACTGTAATGTCGCGTTGCTTTATTTGGTTAATCGTCCAGTCTGTGAAGAAGGCATTCAAGTAAGAATTGCATTGTAGTATGACTCATT
>JABFEA020000130.1:16103937-16126096 GCA_019775915.2 Cyphomyrus plagiostoma | reverse complement strand
CTCTCTCTCCCCCCCCCCTCTCTCGCTACCTCTCTCCTCTCTCACTGTCAGTTCGCCCCCTGTGAATGCTGACTGGGCTGGCGTGGTACGTGAGCATGGTTCTCTCCGTGACGGTACCGCGGTGAAACGGGCAGCGCTGACCTGTCACGGCTGAAAGGCGCTGACTCGGTCTGAACGGGCGCAGGGCGCCACTGCTTGGCTCGCTCTCTGCAGGGGGGTGCCAGGGGCTGCTGCTGGGGGGCAGCTTGTCCGTAAGGGCGCAGATTCCCCCTGCTGGTTTTCCCTTGCCCACATCACTGATGTCAGCTGGTACTAAATGCCTATTAAATCACGTCTTTATGAATTCTCTCCCGTTCCTGCATGTCGGCAAACTCAACCCTGTGACTGCATATGCCCCTCTGCCTGTGCCAGAGGTGGCAGAGGGAGCCCCCAGTTTGGGTTCTGAGGGTGACTGATCCGTCCCCTTCCATGTGTGATGGCTCGCTAATCCTTTAAGGGAGAGGGCTCCCCGTCTGCGCTCCCCGTCTGCGCTCCCCGTCTGCGCTCCCCCGTCTGCGCTCCCCGTCTGCGCAACACAGCGGTGGCCAATCTTATGCGCAAAGGACCAGTGTGTGTGCAGGTTTTTCGGACAACCGATAAGTCAGCTGTTCTAACCCAGGTGTGAGGACTCCTCAGCCAATCAGTCCTCTAATTAGTAATATAATTATGGAGCTGCAGCGAAAGCCTGCATGTACAGTGGCCCTTTGCGGATAAGACTGACCACCCCTGGCTTAACAGATAGCGTGTGAGATTGATCAGTGGGCAGCGACCCCATTACCTCCCGAGATGTTAATTACCCCTCGCCTGGCTTGCATGTCAAACACTGGCTAATTGAAGAAGGTAAAAGATGGGCCCCTTTTATTTATGCTCCCGCTCTCATTTCTCCATCCCTTTTATTTATGTGGGATAATGCGATCCTGTCAGAGACGATCATTTTGTGTCGAAAGTGATGGCGTCCAGCCTGTTCGCCTCTGCACGTGCATCCGTCTGTACTTCACCCTGCTGCCCTTCCCCTTAGTCCCTCCCCCCGACTGCCAGCTGGCCCCTCCCCCAACCACCTGCTGGCCCAATCAAGAGAGAGCGGATGTGCGTTTATGGCCTGGAACATGCCCGGCCATCGCCATTGGTTAAAACTCCCAGTTTGCCTTTGTTTTTTCATGAAGAATTCAAAGTCAGTACCTGTCCCTCTGTTTAATAACCCAGGTGGTTCTGTAAATCTCAGAGAATTCTGACGAGGGGGGCTGTTTAAATAAAAGTAAATGACTTGTTTCTCCCAGTGTTAAGATATTCACTCTGACTGAAGTGCTGGTTTGGTTTGGAGAACAAAAATGGGGAACTCTGCCGAAAGGCGGCGAGGAAGCTTGACTGGGAGGCCGATAACAGCCTTTATGTGTTTATTGTTGGTGGGGGGCTCAAAGGTGAGGTGAAAACAGGAAGCATGCAGCTTCAGTCCTGGGGGGCAAAGGTATCTCTGGGGGTGGCTTCCCCCTGGGTTCGGGCACCTCGTCCCGCCTTGCTGCCTCACGTGCTTGTGGCAACAGCCGCTTCCAGCCAGATGCCTCGCTTCCCCCCCCCCCCCATCCCCGGATGGAGCTTTTTAACACTTTCTGTTCGATTGCCCCCCCGCGCCGCTCCTTCCTGTGGTTTGTGGAGTGGCGTTTCTCAGAGCCGCCCTGCCCCCGCTCTTGCACCCGCCTGACCCGCGACGCCCTCGCTGTCGCCACCTGCTGACGTGCCTCCCTCCCCACATCCGCTCCGCTGACCAGCCTGCCGACGTCGAATGCGGGCTGTTCTGGGACACCGTGTAACGCTCAGCCGCGTCTCGGGGGTTTTTTTTTTTTTTTTTTTTCGTGCTTTGAAATTCGGTTTGGCGGCCGGGCAGCTGCAGAGCGAATAAACAAACAGGCAGACAGGTCAGGCTGCAGCCGTCTTCCTGCCCCGTGGCCTGTCCGACGCAGGCGTGAGCTGGGCGCCTGCCCCCCGCGGGGGTCAGAGGACAGACTCCTCGCTGAGCGATTTAGTGCATCACCTGGTGGACACTGCCAGGAACAGGCTGCCTCCTGAGCGACGGGGAATCCCGGCTCAAAGTTATTACCAGTTAGCTAGCTAGCAGCATGCTAACCTACGCTGTGTGGAGTCTTTTGCCCCCAAGGCTTTGCCTCGTTATTCTCTTTGAGGTTTCCAGTCTAATCCAGTGTGTCAAGTCAGAATATCACTGACTGGGCCACCCCCTCCCCCCCCCCCGGCCACCCCCCCGGGTGTGTGTCTGGAAGCTTCCTCGGACCCCAGTGGCCCTGACCAACATGCAGGCCTGTCAGATATAAATGCCACGATGTTTAGAGCGCATTAGCTCACATTAATGACAAATGGCCGTCTGGCTAATGGCAGCGTGCCCTTGTTTTCCCCTTTTGGCGGTAGCATTTTGCTTGCCATTTAAAAAGTACATTTTAATGCGTTTATGGCAGCATGCGATGATGGTGTAGCGACTGCTCAGCGTTCAGAGCAGTGCTGGGGTCTCCGTGCGCTCAGGCCATCTGCATTATATTCAAAGTTCTATTTAAAAAAAAATATTTTAATGTTTTTATTTTTTTTCATATCCTTTGTAACTAGTCGCACCGTCTGTAGAGCGGTTCAGGATACATTCCACTGCATGTTGTGCCTGTGTAACTATGCATGTGACAATTAAAGAATCTCGAATTTAGCTCATCCGCAGGGACTACTCTCCTCTTCCCCTTGCAGTTGGCTTTTGTTACTGTCTGTTTTTTGTTTTTTTGTGCCTGGGCTGTGGAAGGCAGTGTAACCATCCACCGGGGTGAAGAGCCCCGATGTCAGAAAGGGTCCCCTTCCTGATGAGGTGCAGGGGGGCACAGACAGATCCGTGGGGTGAACCTGACACCATCTGTGGTTGCAGGGCGCGCCGAGGGCCTTATGCAGGCCGCGCCGAGGGCCTTATGCAGGCCGCGTCACGTCAGCTTTCACGTTTAATGTCTGTGATGGTGTGTCCTCATGTTTTATCGTCGTTATGGATGTCAAGTGCTGCTTCCTGCCTATGATTAGATTAAACATTGCTAATCCCACAAGAGAAGCCTGAACGTCTCACGGTGGATTCTCCTCCACTTTAAAATGCCGCACAGTCTGATTTCATTTTTCATTAGCCTTGTTGTCTTTGTTGAGGTCTGTATTTTTAATGGGATTTATTGATCTAAACAGCATCACGGGTCGGGTGATGTGATTCAGCCACAGGTAACTTTGGTGTAATTCCACTCAAACGATATATTAGTGTTTTTATTGGTCCAAATAACTTCTCCTCTTAGACAGTAATGCACCAGTAAGTCAGGCCGCACTTTCTGTCCCCGGGATCTTAAAGCATTTCCTCCATATATCCTGCCGTGGGAGAGTGAAAAATGACGAGTTAAAAGGCATGCTGGGTAATTTCCATGCCATCAATTTAACTGATGTCTTTTGAATACATAAATTTAGGTTCTGTTTTCATTCTGAAGGGGGCAGTGTGCTGATGATTGGGGGGTATGGTTTGTTGGGACTAGTCCCCGGGTTTGTGTTACCAAAACCACTTCTGGTCGGCATGGTAACGCCAAACAGATACATCACTGCTGGTTTCTATCAGCTCTTACCATGTATGATGAAACATTTCTGTTCGTAGCTGATTTTTGGTGGTTATATCGACGATTGTTGTTTAATTATTGTTTTATTCATAATTTGGTTATTTGTAACAATTTGAAGTTGTAATAACTGTAGTCTATTAATATTTATTGTTATTGCTACACATTATGAACTTTACTAGACATTTGTTGAATATTTCCCTCTTTTCAAGGGCACACTAAATCCAATATTTATATGAAATAATGATCCAATTTATCTGGAAGCATATTTTCAGGGGAAATTTAATTTGCAGCTATTTAAAGCCCAGTTTTAGTAATGAATTATTTTGTCATCTTGCCTCTGATGAGATTCATCTTTAATAACTGTAACAATTATTTTATTAAAAGAGGAGCTGTGCATTATGGCTATCTCGCTGAGGTCTGGATCTGCCAAGGATTCTCATTAAGGGCCCTGATATTACCCCATAGTGCTCCCAGTTTTTTGGAACTTCCTTTGAAATTCTATTAGGTGTCAACAATGCTTCTCTGTGACGGAGACGGTCATAATTACTGGGCCTGTTTTTTTTTTTTTTTTAATTATTTTTAATTTTTTTTTTTAAACAAGGTGTCACGTGGATTTGATTTAAAGGAGAAAAAAAAAGTGAGATCAATAATTTATATCTGATTTAATCATCCTTATGAAAATGATCAGAGCTGAAAAATGGCAGCTTTTAATAAGAAGGACACGGTAAGGTCCCGTCGTCCGGCGCCCCCCTGTCTGAGCTGGGGGCCCGAGCCTCCGCGATGCTATGTTCGAGTGCCCTGCCACACGCCATACCGTTATTTTTCATAATAGTTTACCGAGGTGTGAACGTGCGATTTCCTATCGAAGGTGCAGCCATGTCAGTTAAACCATGAGACGTGATTTATCGCCTGAAGTGACAGGATGACGTCAGCTTTGCGCTCTCTGCTAAAACCAAATGCGGTAGAAAGAGAAGCCATGTGTTTGTCAGTCACACTGAGTTCCCGATTTGCTTATTTGAGTATTTGATAATATTCACCTTTTCACTAGCTTGGAGGGAAGTCGCCTGCGGACCTGTAAAGTGTGGTAGCTATCAAAGCTCACGGAAGGTGTTCTTACCTTGTTATTTCTCCATTTGACATTTTGGTTTCTCTATTTATTCATAAACCATGACAATGTTTGTCCTGTCGTATGGACATGCTTCCAGCCCCCCCCTGCAATTTAAAAGGCACCTCTATATTTCACCCACAATATAATTCTGTTAACACTTTACTTGGCAGGGCACAAATAGTATAGTATTATAATATTATTTATGTATTTATTAACAATAATAAGTCTTAGTAACATACTGATCTCATGTTCGTTCATCATTAATGAATCGTGATGTATGTTTTATCCCAAGCAATTACTGTATTTTAATTCTGTAAACTTCTGTAAACTACTAAGGAAGTCATGAATAACATTAGTGAAATACTGATCTCATTTTTGTTCATCATATATTCATGTATGAATTGTGATGCATCTCAGGTGACGACTATATTTGTTCAGGATTTGTACTTTAGTAGTAATTGAGTTACTACAAAGTGTTTTGCCCCCTCGAGTAAGTGTTCACTTATAAATGGCACGAGGGTTAGAGCCCTTGCCTGTTTTGGACACTTAGCTGTGTGTCGCTGTCCGGCCATTTCCGACTCTTTTCTCTTGCTACTTGGAACCTTCATGTACGTAAACCTTCTCATTGCAAGTCTTTACTTTTCTTTAAAATGTTTATTCGCAGAAATAGTTTACTCTCTTGGTAATGACAGAAGTGAGCATTCATTGCAATGATCTTTTGTACTGTTCTGTTTTAGCTTTCATCCAGTGCTTTAGTTACTCCTACTACAGGAAAAAAAAAAACTGTGATTCATTGACCAAAGGAGCCATGCTTGGACTTCTGAGGACATGCAACGGAGACCAAATGATTCACGGTTTCGTTTTCAGAGCTCATTTTTGGTATCTGAGAAAATTAGCAGAAGGTCTTTGGTTGGAAGCTTTCTGCATCAAAGTAAACAGTTTTATCTCCTGGATATAAAAGTTCTGATTGCTCTGTTAATAGGGGGAATCACTGTCCGTTCTGCTGAATGTGGAATTTCACAGCATATCTGTGAAATCTTGCTTATTATGTAAGGAAGGTTAAGGATTCCAGGAATCATCTCCCCTGGAAACACAGTGCTGAATTATTGTTTTTGATTTGTTCTAACTAAGAGTTTGGCAGAGGGGGGAACCCAGTTTTATTTTGCACAGAAGCTCTCTGCTGATGAGCGGCAACAAGCCATGCTGTGGATATGCATACATCGCGCAGCGCGTAAACATGCGACGCCATGGTGGGGGGGGCTTCTTGCTCAAGTAACATGAAACCTGTTACTTTGTGTATTACACCTGACGGCAATTGATTACCCAAACATTACAAATGTTTTCAACTGAAATTCTATGTAATGCAGTTCAAACAATGATTATCTTTAGCTGCAAGTTGCAAAGCTAACATTAAAATCAAAGTTTCAGAAGTGGCACCTGAGTGACCCTTGTGTAACCTTGATATACGTGTCACTGTTTCCGAGGTGGGTGGCATAATGGCACAGCGGTTAGCGCCGCCGCTTCACACCTCCTGGATCAGCGTTTGTGCCGTGTGCCGTGTGCCGTGTGCCGTGTGCATGTTCTCCTCATGTTCTCGTGGGGTTTCCTCCAGGTACTCCGGTTTCCCCCCACGGTCCAAAAACAGGCCGAGGTTAATTGGAGTTACCAAATTGCCCGTAGGTGTGCATATGTGAGTAAATTGTGTGTGTGTGTGTGTGTGTGTGTGTGTGTGTGTGTGTCCTGTGACGGGTCGTGCCCCATCCTGGGTTCCCTGCCTTGTGCACATAGCCTGAGGGTTTGGCTCCAACCCCCTTGTGACCCTGAGTGGGATGGGCAGTTACAGAAGACGGACGTATGGATGGATGGATTTTTGCAAGGTGTGATCCAAACGATTGGGCGACTCGCTGCATGCTTTCAGGACGTCCGGCGACCTGGGAAATCGGCGCCTGTCAGCACCAGGAAACAGAATAAACAAAGAAATTTAAATGTAGGTGTTTCTGTCTTTCCATCCCGTGCGGCGTTTCCTGTTTGCGGGCGACGTGATCGGTTAGATGTAACCTCCACTTTCTCTTTACCTGAGTGTTTAACACCATTCATTCCTCCTTTTCCCCGTCAAGGACAAACGGAGTATGAGAAGTCCGGTCCCGTGTGGGGTCCCCGGGCTCGCCACCAGAGGCAGATCGCGTTTCAGCGCCAGCTGTTCTCTCCGATAGGCCGTGGCACGCTGAAATTTTCTTAATATAATTCTGGGGGGGGGGGGAGCTCAGGAGAATAGCCTGAAACCCGCATGCCAGCGAGGAGGCCGTTGAATTTTTCATCAGCGGCCGTGGCGCGGGTTAGCGGGCAGCGAGCTCATTCATGAGCAGATGTTCAGCGTGGCCGAGCTGCGTAGCTCCCGCGGACCCTATCCCTCCCTACCGTCGGCTGCAAGGACGCTACCCGCGACCTGACTGAATTGCTCCCGGCAGAAGCCGGACGCGCGGGGGGGGGGGCGGACCGCCGGCACCTTTAGCCACTTCCTGACCCAGGGAGGCACGTTGGAGGACGGGTTGGCACAGCGCTGACAGGCCATCAGTCTCGGCGCTGACAGTGATGGAAGACTGTGGGAATAGCGGCTAAAATTCCTGAAGATGATCCTCGCGAGTTTTTACAATTGATCCGTAACCGGCGTGTTAAACTTGAGAGCCCCGCCTTCAAACCACACGCATAACCAGCGATAAACTGGGAGGTGCAGGCCGGCGAATCAGCCTGTGACCCGCCTTCGCCGCGCTCCGCCATCTGCGGCCGGCCTCTGCTGCGTTGTGGTCGGTCCACGGTTGGACCCTGATTTTTGTCATGGTTTATGTGGTGGTTTAGTCACTCGTGCTGAACTCTGAACTTTCAAACCGCTCCCTCCGACGACGCTTGATGTGGCTTTTCTTGATACATGAAATGGCTGCAGTGATCGGCAGCAGAAGCTAATTACCGGCTGGTTAAAGGTTGGGGCTTCTAACGGCGGGCCCCCGCGAGGTGGAACCCTCAGACGCGGGTGGCGTTTGGGCTCCTGGCGCGGCGGGCGGGCGGGCGGGCTGGCTGCGTGGGGCTGCGTCGCCTCCGCCTCTCGCTGGCACACAATGGCGCGCTGTTATCTGGAGCGGCATGGCGCGGTCATGGTGAGCGGCAAGCCTGACTTCCTGCCTTTGACTCATTGTTTCTCTGTCCTCTTCGCACTTTCTAGGTTGAGTTTATGAGAGCAAAACTAATTAGTGTTACTAAATTCAGAGGGAATGAGGAGGAAAAAAAAGGAAAGGCGCTGATTGTTCTGATTTCCTCCACGGTGCCGGGAACGTAACAGAAAATAAGACTAATTATTTTGGAGGGCTCCGGTCTTTTGTCCCCACATCTGACGCCGCTGACATTTCGCCATTTGGGGTACGGAAAGAAGAGCCCCCCCCGCGTCACCTTGGCATTTTGCGGGCACACGGACCGCGAACATGGAGCCGTGTGTTTATCTGCTAGCTCTGCAGATTGTGCTGCCCCCGTTTCTCCTCACCCTGCTTTGATTCGGGATGTCCTGTCAGCTGGCTGGGGGGGGCCCGCTTTACAGTAGCCCCGATGTCCATCGTCCCATTTTTATTTGCTGTGGCCCCCAGCTGCACAGAGCCCTCAGGAAGCCTCCGCTCAGTCCCGCTGCCCCCCCTTGTTTGAGTTGGCAGGCGCACCCCCCTCGCTGACCTCTTTGCTGTCTCTGCAGGTCGGCCCCCGCCTGGCTATCCTGCTGCCCTCTCCCCCCCCCCCCCCCAGCAGAATGGCCTCCTTCCACCTCCCCTGCATTTCAGGAAACACATTTAGGGGCCCCCACCGTGTTTTAGAAGGGAGGTGAGGCGACAGGGTGTTAGGAAGATAATAACCCTGATCTCTGACTTCTCTATTCTGTGGTGCCTGTCACCATCAGACATCCGACAGCAGTATGCGGGATCAGCGCGCTGCTGTTTAATTCATATTGAATAAAATGATGTTTATAGGTCACTCCAGCAGCTGGTTGGCAAACTTACACTATTTTTATTTTTCCATTTGGACCTGTGGGATTTATCTTCAGAGGGCAGTAATTAAGAAGCTTTGAATCCAGGGTTAGGGAAGAACAGTGTTTAAATGCAATTAGAGCAGTTGTAGAATCAATTTGAACTCAATTACAGTTTTCTGAATGTGCTGTATTTGTTTAAGCTGGGGAATTTTCTTTTGAGACACTAAGTATATGTATCAAAAGATATTTAAAATGGGGGGGGCGGGGGGGTGCTGTACCGCACCTACTTAACGTTACAGTAACGTTCAGGCACCTTTATGAGGTCGACCTCTACCAACACGTCTGGAATTAATTATCCCCACTCTAGTGTTTTGTTCCATGGTTGCCATGATGTCGGTGGCCGCGGGCAATCGGGTGATGTGTGTCCACAGAGCAGATGGGGGCGCTGTTGAGTTCGCTCCCTACTGTGAGGTTTGTAACCCTTTATCCCCACCCCCCCTCATTTTAGGAGATTCCAGAAAGTGATTCCTGTGGCGCGAGAGATCAACGTAACAGTGGCTTCTTTGGTGTCCTGATGGTGGGCCCCCACCTTCCCTGAAGCCCACCCCCCTAGTTCAGTCCCATCCTACAACTGCGGGTGTCGCCCCCCCCCCCCCCAAAAAACGAACCGGTGCCTTTGAATGGCCGTCACTGCTGCTGCGGTACTCAAGGGCATGGAGGCTGGGTGGCCGCGTTGGGATCGATGTGTCGCCCCAGAGATCAGTCGTGTCGGCGTGTTGGACCAGGGTCCCCGTGCGAAACACGTGCCCCATGTGTCGTGTGCAAATACGCCGCAAACAAACATTGTCCCACTGCAGACGCCGTAGCGCCAAACGGGGGCTTCAAAGCTCCTGGAGTCCTGTAAACACGGGTAGCAACTGACCTTCGCCGCCGCCCGGAGGATGCCGTGATCCTCCATGCCGGGGGCTTGTTTACGGGGTAAATACACGCATCTGATGCGACACTCTGTCTCCGTGCGAGTTACCGTGGGTCCCAGAGCACTGCTCAGAAGTCACTTGGTTAAATGGACCCAGGGCCTTGGATTGGGCCTTGGATGGTCAGATCCATATGTGATTGGTTATGACATGTAGACGGAGAGCCAATGAGATGCGAGGCCGGGCTGTGGTATCTTCCAGTTATATGAGGTGGGCCTTGGGTCTTTTCCCTTGGATTGCTTGCCGGATGGTACGCTCAAGGTTAAAGAAAGCTTTTCTCCAAGCCCCGACCTTTTAAGGTTATCGAGCTTTGGGCAGCGCTGGAGTGTCCTGCCCTAGTTTACATTGAGCACCATCTGAGTCTGCATTGGAACGGTCAGCTGAGATCTTCATTGGAAGGACCCATAATGCTGAGTGTTTTGGCTGCTCGGATCCAACCTTAAAATCCCGTTTCATCACCGGGCTGTGGTTGGACCATGTCATTCCTTATGTTTCTTGTCTTGTTCATAATCTATGTTATACATTCGGAGCAAACACGTACTGCAGTGGAGTGTCGAGCTGGAGCGATGGAGTGACTGAGCTTCACGTCACCCCGATGGGCAGCCTGTGCTCTGATTCGGCTTAAATGGAGAAGCCAGAGTCCTTGGCAGTACTTCCTGTTTTTAAGCTGTGTAGCTGCACTCACATGGACACTGGTCCGCATTTAAACACACTGAGCACTTCTAATCATCCCCGGTTCTTCTATGGACAGCGGTCGCTCCTGCGTGACCCGTGGGCAGTCCGACAGCTGAACTGTTCACCTTTGTGTAAATTCTATATATATATATAAAAAAAACCACCTTCATCAGCATTCAGTTATTAACATTTGCCCAGGAAAAAAAATAATCATTGTATTTCAGGTCCCATCCTGTGTGCAGCCTTGATTAAGAGCAAGACGCTGGTCTTCAATCAAGTGAGAAAACCCAATAGGTTTCTCCATATTATTTAAAGATTGAAATGTAACTTGCTTTTAAAGGACTTTGCTTAAATTTGAGTTGCATGCTTTGGTATTCTGCAGCAGAGCTCGTCTTGTGTTTTTGCTTTGAACCCTGTTCTCTCTCATTGTGATCGTTGGCTGCTTCGAGGCCGGAATCATGGCCGACCCAGTCGTGGCTGCTACATCTATCCGGTGACCCAGACAAGTTTACGATGAATCTTTCATTTTTGAGTCCTGGGTACACGTGGTGTTGCAAGTCTGGTTCTATGCCTGACATGCGTTCAAGTAAGAAGGAGACCGTATCACCTCCGTTGGTTAGGCTAGTCGAGCGAGTGTCAGGGAGACAGTGTATCACCGTTGGTTAGGCTAGCCGAGCGAATGGAAATTTCGACAAACACGTTATCTCTGCCCTACGCCATGACGTACGGCTCCTGTACACACAGACGGAAATCGGTGCAATATACCATTATTTAAATATTCAAATATTAAAAGATAACAGTTTAGCAGCTTTGGGGTCTCTCCATTTGCATGAGGCCTGTTTGTCGAGCGGATTGATGCATAGATGAGAAGTAGTGTGCTGTGCAGATGAGGGGGGGGGGGGGGGGTGTAACTGTAGGCTGGCCTTCCCGAGACCCTGCACAGCCTCATAGGGTTTAGGGAGGGTTAGCATCGCGCCGCGGGTACTTGTCGCAGTTTGTGGTCAATGATGAAGAATGTGTACTATCCACATTAACAGACCATATAGGCCCCGCTGTGTGACGTTTGGGGAATGTTTGCAGCTTATAAATACGTGTCACGCATAAGCGATGGGACCCCATCATCATATCGATAGCATAACTAGCAAGCGCGTTCTTTAATTTCATTCATTCTGTTTTGTTTTAATTTCAGTTTAACAGGCTTAGTCTTCTTGTATCTTTAGTTTTGCTATTAGCTTTAGCTTTTATTTGCTTTGTAATTATTTTCAGTGTGGTGCATTCAGCTGCCGGCTAAGCACCACAAATCTCACTGTATCCAGCGAAGTTCGCATATTCGGCTGTTTCCGACGGAGCCCACCCTTGGCCCTTAGTATTATTCTTGGTTTTCACAAAACCGATCTTTTTTTTTTGTTTCCATTTTCTGTATTTTAATGTTTTAAGATATTAGCATTTCAGTCCTTCCTTCATTATTATGCTGTGATATTGCTGCTAGTTTTTTACCTTAAAGGGAAACTCCTGTTTTAATCATTTATTCAAGTTGCCATTCAAATGAAATCATCTCCAGTCATTCGAAGGCGCTGCCTTGACCACCATCGCTGCTGCAGTTTCTCTAATTACGGTCAACCATGCAGCTGTTACTCTGAAATTTAAGGGACATCTTGGTTTGACGGAGTGTCCGTAAGCTCGGCCAGCCGTACGTCTGTCTTCATTTTCATATTTTGTTTTCACATTTGCCATTTCCCTATACCGCAGAAACTTGCTCCAGGACGATTTAAAGTGAAATCCATTCAGTCCATATGTGTAAGTTTACTGTGCTGTGTGATACAGTTTGTATCATTCGACATTGAGTGCAAGTATTTTTTTTTGTTTGTTTAAAATAAAATGCTATAATTCAGATGCTGAAATAATTTACCACAAACACAGTGCTGGCTATTTGTGTGCTTCTATTTTTTTTTATCCTGCAGGTGTAGTGCTGACAGATGACTAAAGAGAAAACAGGAACTCCGATTTTGATAGGAAATGCTCTTTAGTGCTGTCTCAAAGTTCTTAAGGGGGGCTCAGTTTCACCACTGGATTGTACAAACTGCACATACATCACTGGACAGGAGTCTCTGCTATGTTACCTAAGAATCTCACATGTGACGTGAAGTTAAAAGGGGGCCTTAGCCCCCGTGCCACACCCACCACCCTCTTTGGCTCCGGGACGAGCACGGATGTGGATGACGTCCTCACTCAAGGTCGGGGGAGTTCAGCAGGATAGACAGGTTGAGGGGGAAATGAACAGTAGTTAAACTGGAAACCAGGAGCTCTCTGGGAGACACCAGCCGCTAATGATCAGCCAAGGTTTAGTGGCGCGTTATATCAGAAAAATTAAGTGCTGATATTCACCCGTAAATGACATCCGAGGCGTATTTGAGCACAGTGGTCCTCTGTGGTGACACATGGGCTTTGCTTGCCTGGATTCACTGGGCACTTAGACACTGAGATCCCGTGTACTTCTTAAATAATAATAATAATAATAAAATGAACAAATTAAGAAATCGGATCCTATTATGACGAGAGACCATATGAATTTCGAGTTAAATCGGTAACATTCAGTTCAATTCAGTCATTAATGTTTTAATCTTTTAAACAGCTTTATAGACAGAAAAGCGCGAGTGTGTGAATGTCGGCTGATTTCCGCCTCGCGTGTCTCCCACTCTCTGGGTCCTAATTCACGTGCTGGAAGCAGAACAGACTGTGGCCACTCTACACATCAGAGACTGGCGTAGAGAATCATGGCTGCTGCCTAAGTATGGCGGGATCTCAGAGTTGCAGGTACCCTGAAAGACCCACCCCCCCCCCGAAGGTTAGTGGGGCAGCTTCCAAAACACGGTCATTCCCCTCTGGAATCTTGCACAATGCGCCCTATTGTGGTGCCGAATGGCAGATGTTTATTTTAATTCCCAACGCTTTCAGAAATGAGTGTTACACCCAAGGATAACAGCCCCCCCCACCGGAACTGGGTTTGGGCCGGCCAAGCACTGGGGGGGACTGGCTTTTTGCAGCGGGTGTTAACCAGAGTCATAATTAAGAGGAAGCAGCTATATTTAATTTTCATTCTACATGGCCCCTGATAAGGGTATAGTGCTGAATAATTTAGGTAAGCGCCCTGTCACTGTGCTTTTCGGTTGGGTTTAAATTTAGACCACGGCACTCCACACCCATGTGATATATGGCGGACGGGTTCTGATGATACGTCTTGCAGAACGCGATCCATTTCCATCTGTCTCATCCAGTGTGACAGAGAGATGACTTTTTTTTTTTTTTTCTTTCAAATTTTTAATAATGCATCTTAATGCTTTCTTGCATTCTTAGGAAAAGTGACATTGGTTTATTTTCCCGGGGGAACCAGTTTTTAGTGAAAGAATAGTTCCGGAATCCGAGGTGCTGATGTCCCCTGTCTTAGCTGCTGTTTTCTAAGCCTGTTGCATGGTGCATGCGATGCTGCTTTTAGGGTTTTTCTCTCGAAAGTTTGGAGATGCAGATGTTCTTTTTAAAGACTGAGGTCCGTGGTCCAGGGATAGATGTGAAGGCTGGGCTGTGCTGCCACCTCCAAGCCGAGTGTAGGAGCTGCCCGTCAGCACCCCGGATTCGCTGGACACTTAGACACTGAGATCCCCGCCAAGCGGACCGGATCGTCGGGCCCACCCGTGACGCTCTGTAAGCGCCCCTTAAATTGGGATGTTGTCGGCGGTTTCCATGGCAGCTCGCCGGCTTATTTATCTATTTATTTCTTGATTTCTCGTCACTGCTTTTCAGGAACTCTTGTAGGAGAAGGTAAGCTAAGCGAGCGATGAGAGCACTGACATTTCATACTTACCCATTAGCATGAGTCATGATCTCTGGCTGGGAACACATCCGTGTGAAGGCTCACCCTCCCCTAATTTCGCCGCTCATTTATACAATTGAATTATTAATTTCTGCACTGAATTATGGATACATAATTAATCAAGTAAATACTGACCGATCGAGTAAATGCTTCCTGACAGTTAAATATCTTTGTTCATTGACAATCTGTATTCTTATCAATGACATCAATATAAATGTATCTTTCACTAAAGCCTCTATCAGCAATCTGGAGTTAGCGTGTTAATCTTGGAGGTCCCTGGTGAACTGGTGAGCTTGCACACTCCACAAGTCTTGGGGGGATAAAGGGGGGTCATCCTGACTATATATATTTCACCCCCCCCCCCCCCCCAAATGCCTTCACGCACGGAAGCCTGCACCCCGCCACTGCCATGTTCCCCGGTGTTGCCCCCGCCTACCCACAGCCCGCCTCAAGCGATTTCCTGTGCTCGTACTGTAAATGCCCCCCCCCTTATGTAACTGCGTGCGCGTGACCGTGAGCTGAAATTGGGTTAAACTGACTGGGAAACCGTCGTCTTGTCAGCCTCACGGGCCGGTGCTCGTTCACGTTTCTGTCCCGCTCAGGGTGCCCGCTCGGGGTGCCCGCCCACGCTTCATAGCATTCGAGTGCTAGCCGGTCAGCCGTCGTGTGACATCCCCATAGTCCTCGGCCAAATAAGAAGACATTGCGGTTTGGTGAAAACACAGAGTAACTTTCTGATATAATTACTGCGATTTGCTTATTTATAATTTTGTGTTAATGAGCTAATAATGGCTTCCCTCCCACCTGGGATTCAGGCTCCTGAGCTTTTGATTAAGGGCCAGCTGGGGCCTCTTGTGGTAGAGAGGCTCTCTGGGCATTTGGGAAGGTCGGCATCTCCATGCCGCCATGGGAGTACAGTGAGGCTAGATGCACCATGGCCAGGGAAGCCATGGCTCACGTCCACGTTCACCGCGGAGAAAGACGCCATGTCCTTCAGCAGGACCGGGAGCCCTGTCAGCATGAAAGATGTCTCTCAATTTGTGTGGGGTTTGAACTCGTGAGTGGAAACATTTGCATGGCTTGTAGGTTCACGGCGGGTATGCGTGGCCCCGTTTCCCAGCACCACTCACTGTTTTCCTGCATACATTAAGGGTCCAGCACAGCTGCTTATTCGCAAGGTGATAAATGCATGTATTTGCTTTTTTTTCCCCCCTGTTCAAACGACAGAATAGACTCATATTTTGAATAATGTGTAATTTCATAGCTGGTTAAGTTTCCATTGTTAAAAGAATGACCTCTGGAATGCTGCGTCTTAGCTTATTATGTATGACTTTGTGTGAAAAGTTACCGTTACGATTGACAGTCAGAAATATGGCTTATGGTACTTATATATTTATAAAACCCGTGAAGTCGTTACGATCGTAATTCTAATAAGTGCAGTATGAAATATTAATGCATATATATTCAGGACATCTGTTTGGAATATTGAAACATTTATTTAAGTTTCATGGAGGACTGTACAGAAGCTCGGATTGAGTCCTTCTGCGCTTGCCCCAGCTGTCCGTGTGGTGTCCGTACCCGTACCCGCAACTGTACTTCTACCTGTACCCGTACTTGTACCCGCACCCTAACCGTACCCGCACCCGTATTTGTACCCGCACCCGCAGCCGTACTTCTACCTGCACCTTTGCCCGCAGCCGTACCTGCATCCGCACCCGCACCTGTACCCATACCCGTACCCACACCCGCAACCGTACTTGTACCGGCAACCGTACCCGCATCCGTCCCAAGCCTCACGCTATAACCCAGCCTCTGAGCTAAAGGCCTGGCCTCTGGCTGCCCTAATTACAGTGACAGTATTCTAATGAACTGGCCGTCAGTGTCATCGTGGGACGTGTGCGTCAGAACCACTGCTCACCCTCCGTCTTCAGCACGGCGGGATGGGCCGCCCACGCCCTTCAGATGGCTAATGGCAATTATTTTTATAAGCTAATTAAATCCAAAGTTACTATTTTTTGCGCTGAATCCTTCCGGGTCTCCATTTAAAGGGTAGTAGTTGCATTGCGAAGCACCTTCAAGCACCACTAGTCTTTTAAAACATTACATGCGATTTATGAAACAGTCTGCATGCTCGTTCCGATTTTGATTTTTGAAACGTGGTTAATTACACTTGTTCCTTAGCGAGGAGGCAGAGAGAGGGCGGGGGGGGGGGGGCAAGGAGGCCTTTCTGTCAGTCTGCCGAGTTCTCAGCCTCCGTGTGAAGAGGTCAGGAGCAGAGGGCAGCTGGTACGGCTGACTGTAGTGAGGCCCTTTGTCAAGCCGGCTAGCGGTTTAGCGCAGTTCTGTTAGCGCTTTAGTGCCGCCCGGCAGACAAGGCTGAAAGCTCCTGCCTGTTTGTGACTCTTGCCCTGGGATCTGCTGCTATTATTTGACTGCATATTCTCTACTGAGAGGAAAGGAAAAACAAAGACCTTTTAATGACTAAACTGGAAACTGCTTTCTGTCCTGTTATTCTTCGGTTGGTGATTATGGTCTGTGGGGAGATAATGCTGCTTTAGTCTCCACTTAATGAAATGAAAACTTTTTTTCTTCTGAAATGAAGGGCAGCTCTTTTGTGCAGCTATCTTCAGACGTCTTTCCCTCTTGACGGAGGAGTCGGCGAGAGGTTTTCTTTTTTCTTTTTTAATGTTTTAGGTCACAGCAGTGTCTCTGCTCCTCAGACCAAGGCCTGAATGACATGTCACTCACCGCAAGCACGATTTCTGTGGTTTTAGTCGCAGAGCTGCTAACGAGAGCAGAGAGTTTTGCCCGGCTGGCAGCACAAGTGCAAAGAGGCAGGGAAGGTGCTTCTGGAAATGCGTGTGTGTGATGTGCAGGATTGGGGAGACTGGGTAGGTGGGGGTGCGAGGAGATGGGCGTGACCTCAACGGGCTGCTTCCCGCCCAGTGGTCTGCTTTGGGGGGGGGGGGGTAAGTCTTTAATTGGTTTAAATTCTGAAGCAATCGACGCATTTTGGGATTTAGCATGCTCACTGTGTTGATGTGACGTCTTCGGGGGCCACCTAAACGTGCCCCCCCCCCCCACCTGTGCCGCTAGCTCAGCGTGCGGATAAACGGACAAATATGCGTCTCCTAGGTGCCATGGGGCAGCCAGCCGCTTCTAATGTAGCGGTCAGAAGAAGAGAGTTACCCATAATGCAGTTGGCGAAGGTGTCGAGCTCCACGAGAGCTGAGACTGGCCCCACACTGTTAGTCAGTCCTGCATGTGGCATTTCCCTGACGTCGTGCTGAAATATAAAGTTTATTGCCGCAAAAGGCCAATATGGTTTTGGTGTCTCTCTGTGGGATTTCAGCATAAATCAGTGGCTTTGTGTGTGACAGACTTGGATACCTAGATCGTTTGTCTCTGTGTTCATAAAAGCATCAGTCAAGGATAAATACAAATAAAACATCCATCCAAATGATTTGTACATTTCCTAAAACGTGAATGGGGGGTGAGGTGTGTTGAGCTACCGCCCCCCCCCAGGGAAGGTCGTATTTTGCATTATGAAGTTTGTGCTTATGACTAGAGTTATATTACAAGATGCAAGAGTTTTGTTGAAAACTGAAAGCGGTTAGTCAGTCTGGACCCACAAAGAGGAGAGTGGACAGTGGTACCTTGAACCGCAGAAGTTCCCTGGGCCCTGTGGTCTCGATGTTCCAGGGAATCGGAATGCGCTATACTTCTGTGTGGCTGCCACAACAACAAAGTCCACTTGCCTTGACTTTAATCTGTGCGCCGTGTCTCTCTACTTTATATTGACAAAATCCACACACTGCACTTCCTGTCTGGAAGGTCGCTGGTTTCCCAGTGACTGGGGGACACTCCTGTTAATTGGGGACAGCGATGCACGTGTGTCGGCTGTTCCTCAGGCCAATTAATACACTTATCTGGAGTCATGGTGGCGTCGGGCTTGTGCTTTTATGGTTCCCTCTTGCGCCTCCTACTGGGAATTTATTGAAATGGTCACACTTAAACCCAATGAAAAGCCTTTTCTAACCGCCGTTTTTATGACTCACTAGGCAGTTCGACATAAAAACGTTCCATATGTTCCCCCTCGCCCCCCTTGAAATTGAAATGCCCGCATGACACGCGCTGGCTGTACATGTGTTACATAAGACACTGGGGGCCATAAACTCCCAGTTTGGCTCCCAGTCCGGTACTGTTTGGTATTTTCCAAGCCCGGCGATGCGACCTCTGGTCGGAGAGCTTGTGCGAGGCCGTTCTGGTAGAGGCTCACATCTGGCGTGCGAGTGGGCTGGCGGCCACACGCTTTCCCAGCCCCCAGCCGTGGTGGTTCTCATGTTTCATCTTCTGCTCCGTGGTGCCTGGCCGCTCAGCCGCTGCTTTAGCCCGGTTCCCCTCCTTGCCGTTTCCCACCCATAATTGCCCTCAGCGTTGGAATGTTTGTGTCTCCAGCCGTTGAAACGCTATAGCGTGTTTATTTTCCAGAGGTCTCCTTTTCTTGCCCCCCTGCTGCCCCTCCGCCCTTCCCACAGAGACACACTCACTCTCTCTCTGCCTCTGTCTTCCCCATCTGTTCCCAGCAAGTGGATCTCACGTGACAATGATATGTTCAGCCCGTCACCTTGAGTGCCCGGTGCCCGCTCGGGCAGCTTTTCCCGTTCCTGCCCGGCACGGCCGCCAGTTCCGACCACTTTAATTCCCTTCAAGTTTGAGGGGCCTGCAGGCTGGACAGTGTTGCCTTTATAATTCGTTTTGTTCTCTTGTGGTTCTCACCCCGTCTTCCCTTCACCCAGAAGGCAGTGCTCCGGCACTCGCCCGCTCTTGCGGCGTATGACGGCACAGAAGTATGGCTCCCTCAGAATCTGTCAATGGGGGAACGTTTGCATCCTTTGGTAACGTGATCATTCCGTTCGAGCTAATACAGTACCGGTGCTGGGAGAATCTGAAAGGGCTTTTCACAACTTATTAATCACCTGGGACCTATAAGCTGTTCAGGATGTGTGTATCGTCGTCCTAGAATAAGTTTGCTTTTACTTCTTTCCGCCTCCCTCTCTGAAATGAGTAAAAGTAAGTACTTGTATGATCTCTTCTTAAGAAGGTGGATGAGTTTAGGCGCTGCTTCCGAACCAGACTTTCTGTATTAATGCATATCTGTGTCACCACACAGGCGTTAAAATCCAGACGCATTTTTCCTTTCTTCCTTCTTTTTTTTCCCCGGGTAACTGAGGAACCTGCGCGGATGCCGTAAAGGTAGGAGGGGGCCGTGGGCCGTAAACCCCCACCTCTGCGTCCAACTCCGCGGAGGATTTAGCCATATCGCTTTAACAAGTGTTTTTCAAGGACTTGGAACGACTTAGCGAACCAGTTTCGCACCCCTTAGGAATATGTTTGCGAACTCACGGGCGTTTATTAAAGACTGCTGTGTAAAACAGACACATGCACACACACACACAGGCACACACACACAGCTCCTGTTTGCTCCTTTCTACCCCATTATGAGGGCACCAGGTGCTCTATTTAATTAAAAAGCACCCTTCCTCAGGTAGGCCCGGCAGCGGCCGCCTGTGCCTGCCAGTTGTTCATTTGCAGAGTGTTGGTGTTTATGCAAAGGGCCTCTTCCTGCATATTTAATCTCGACACTGCGAGGCTTCGGCTTTTGTTGTGTTTAGACCACATAGCTGCAGGTTCCTCAGAGGCTCCGCCGGGCCTCGGCTTGTGCCGCACGCCTCCCCTCTGCGGACCCACACGTCGAGCTCGTCGTGCTGTTTTTTTTTTGAACGCCGGGGATTTACTTTTTTGCTTTGTTTTCTCAGGTCTGACTCTCACTGTTCATGGGTAAGTCAGACTGTCTTCTCTCCACCTGCTTCCAAGCTCTTCACTCTTTTTTTTTTTTAAATGTATATTTTGCCGCCTCTTTCGGATGTGCGTGTGGGTGTGCGCCTCGCTTTACGTCCTCCTGTCTCTGCTGGAGGAGCAGCTGTGTGAGGGGACTCCTCTTTATGTGAGCGCCTGGTAGGGGGAGGCAGCACCCCTGCCTTCAGCCGTCCAGCTGTCCAGTCGTTGCCGCAGTCGTTGCTCGCGGACCAAAGACACACCCGGCGCGGGAGGCAGGATTTATCTCTGAAAGTAGCGCTGTGTGACACGCTGCTGTGACGAGCTCTACGTGTGTCCCCCCTGCTGGAAAGCCGCGGGGTCACAGTGCTGACCGGGGCTGAAAGAGGAGGGTTAGAGCTTGCTGCCCTTTTCCCCGTCTGCTCTTTTCTCGTACCCATGCCGGCGTGTCTGGGAATGGTGACGGGGCCCATTCTGCCGCGGGTGTGCTGTCTGCCGGAGAACATTTAAACAGTGCGGAGAAATGTGCAGCCTGTTTGTTTTGGGCCCGGCCAGGAATTCCCCTTCCTTGGTATTAAAAAGCTCTCCCTGTGTACTCTGTGTACTTTGTTTCTAGCTCAGCAGAACGTGAAGGCAGATCCGGAAAAAAAGAAAAGGGGGGTCCTGACGTTGGACGAGCTGCGGTCTTGTGATTTCAGCTTTTAAATGTCCAGAGGAGCTGGGTGTCGGGGCGGTGTGTGCGTCTGGCGGGGGCCTGGAAAGTGCCTTTGTTTACAGTAAATGCGGGTGCATCCCATCATGCCAACAGCTCGCCTCGACAAAGTCTTGGCCTGTTTTTTTTTCTCTCTCTCTCTTCCTTTGAGGCTGTTTTACGACATGTATGTTTTCATTGAATCGCTCTGTGTTAATAAGAGTACAAAGAGAGAAGCTGTACAATCCGCCCTTTTGTGAATCACTTGTAAACAGCTGCATTTGTTTCGAAGTGACTCACTTTTTAGATTTTCCTGTATTTCGGAGCAGACAGTGACATGGAAAATCTTAAGCACACACCCTAAAAACAAACACAAATACGCGCGGTGTAGATATCAGTCACTGCTCTCGCTGCATTTTTCCCTCGCTCTCATTTCCTCGCATACATCATGGTGAGTCTCGTGTTTTTCATTTTTTTTCTTTTTGAGATCCATTTGTGAGCCAGTAGACCACCGAGGAACAGCAAGGGCTCATTTTTCGGGGATGGGGGGTAAACCGGTGGCCCGTCCAATTGATGATGGAGAAATTGAGCATAAATTAATATGGTAATGACATGTTGCAGTGGGCTGGGGGCATCTGTGGAATAGCCACACGTATCGTATGAAGCACACTCGGGCTAATTGATGGAATAACGTCTGCCTGTCTTAAATATTCATGCGCTCCTCTTCTCAGCGAGTGGCTTGAAGTGCCTAAAAGCAGGTCCATTAGGGGCGCTGGAGAGGTTCGCTGAGCGGCTCTATTCTGTTGCCGAGTTCGGGCCCGTCTCTGATTCCAGTGCGGCGACCATGGCGATGCCGGCTGAAGGGGAATGGGGTGGAGCAGGTGGAGTAACACACACCCGTGTTCACACCGCCCCCTAATGGCCACTGATTTACAGCCGGCTTGGGAAATGTTTGTATGTTGTCTGGTGCCATGTGTAGATGTGAATTACGCATACAAGTCTGACTTATCTAACAGAAATAATATAGCATGAACTGTGTCGTACAAGGTGCCGTTCTATAAACATTGCAGAGCAGCTTATGAGAACTTACTGTTGTAGAAATGCAACTATTGTCTCAGTCACTTTAGCACTCTAACTGCTTTATGAGCAGCTAGTGGCTGTACCCTGCTCTGCGTTCGTCCTCCGCAGTGTGTAGAAGCTGTACGTTTCTCTCCTTTGGTCCTATGCAGGGGGTAAATACTCCTCCCAGTTCTGTTAATCAGAGGATAGAAGCTGTACTCTGCTCTGCCTCAGTCCTGCGCACCGGGTAGAAGCTGTACCCTGCTCTGCTTCAGTCCTGC
>JABFEA020000130.1:16092519-16103837 GCA_019775915.2 Cyphomyrus plagiostoma | reverse complement strand
GCACCGGGTAGAAGCTGTACCCTGCTCTGCCTCAGTCCTGCGCACCGGGTAGAAGCTGTACCCTGCTCTGCTTCAGTCCTGCGCACCGGGTAGAAGCTGTACCCTGCTCTGCCTCAGTCCTGCGCACCGGGTAGAAGCTGTACCCTGCTCTGCTTCAGTTATGTCCCATATCCTCCTTTTTTTGTGAGTATAATAGATACAGATTCAGTCCTGTGCTTTTCAGCCTGATACTTACTGAGGGTGATTTGAATCATGAGAATCAAGCAGGTCACCTCAGCTGCCTGGATTCAGAGTCAGGATCGACCAGTAATAGTGAGGACAATTGCTTCATTAACACAGAAAGTGAGCATTTGCGCATTTAAATCTGTGTGTGACTGTGGCCAGATAAACACCAAACCCCATAGAACCAGGCCCTACAGATACCGGGCTCCTGTTTTGACTGCCAAATAAGACACATACAAAAGCTTAGGATAAATGAATTGACATTCTTCATATTTGGGTACGCTTTATTATTCAAATGCCACTGAGATTGTGTCCTAAGTTTGCTTGCCAGTCCGCCCTCACAGGATTCAGCCTGGGGTTAGACTTGGAGCCCGAATTGGTCCTCCTGGATTCAGCCTGGGGTTAGGCCTGGAGCCTGAATTCGTCCTCCTAGAATCAGCCTGGGGTTAGACCTGGAGCCCAAATTGGTCTTTCTGGGTCCTGCCCAGGGTCAGACCGGAAGCCAGAATTGGTCCTCCTGGATTCTGCTTGGGGTTCGGCCAGTAGCCTGAATTGGCCCTCCTGGATTCTGCAGATGTTTGGGAGGGTCTCTCCTGAGTGGGGACACCAGGAAGATGAGGGGTCTTTGTTTGTTTTAGGCAGGGAAAAACATCATTTTAAATTTATTTTCCATTGTATTTGGATAAATTTCTTTAGTTTTAGTTTAGCCACAACAGCTGTGAAGTTAAATGATTAATTTTAAATTCACAAAAGTATAGACCTGTGGATGAGCACATAACTGGCTGAAGAATGTCTGTCAGATTTGGTATAACCCCTGTCTGTTTCCCGTAGTGTCAGTGAGAGCTGACGTTTCAAATTTATTTAACATTGCAACTATAAATATCATATAAGCCATGCTTTCCCAGTAAAAAAAAAAAAAACAGCAAATTTTTGGGAAAAATTAGTATTTAACTACGTAGGAGCACCAACTAAGTAACCCCCTTTCAGTCTGTCATAACATATTCACACACGGTAGTAATGAAAACGGCATGAAGTAAATGTGCCCTGGATGTGGCCCCTTTGAGAATCATCCGGCCGACCGCCTCAGCTGCCGGCTGCCGAAGGGTTAACGTGGCCTTTCACCCAAAATCACCGATCGCACTTCACGGCTGGGCTGCACTTCTGCAGCCTCTGAATGCAAGGGTGCCCTCGCGGTGCCTATCCCGCGTGACACGGAGCTGCCCGCCCCCTCATCCGAACACGTCGCGCAGCGCGGTGCGGGGAGATTCTGTTACCTGCGCGGTGCCGCTTTACTGGTGGGTGTTTTCATACTCCGAGAAGCAGCGACGAGAAATAAGCGAGATGCCTCGCAAACCAGGATGAAGTCGGGTGCGAGCCTGTAAACAAGCCACATGACCTAACCCTGATCCTCCCCCGTCACAGATACGCACAATATTCAAATAGAGGGCAGGTTTCAGGATATGTTAAAAGGCACATGCAGTCTGATATATGTGAAATGCTGTCCTTTGATATCTGCACGCAGTCAGATAGACAGACTGTTCTGGAATCCCCACGCATGCATCTGTCCGCCACTCAGCCTTCATTGGAGTGACAAGGGGTTCATGCGACGCCCGGGGGGGGAGAGGGGAGAGTGAATGCAGAGGAAGTTTCGGCCGTAACAATGGACAGGCAGTGCCGTCCCAGCGGTTCCCTTGTGGCTGTTTGGGGCATGACACACATTACGACTGAAGCAGGCCTGCCAGTAACAATTTCCTTTTAGCCCCCGATCTCTGATCTCTGCATGTGTACCTGGGTTAGACTGAGCACTTGTATGATCACAGCCTGTTATTGTTTTCTGTCCACAGGGTAAGAAGGCTGATCTCTTCGAATCGGAAGTGAAGATTGCTTTAAGCAAGCAAGCCATTGTAGAAGGTAAACACACCGCCATCTATTAGATGCCTGTCTCTATGTGAGACATACCCATAGATTAATAAATAACTCTGTGGTAGCCATCTTGGTACATATTGTTCTAATTGACATTTTTTTTCTATCTCACTGTAAAGAGTAACTACCACACAAACATAAGATTATCTATACATCGACTGCTTTTCTATAATGCATATCTCTCATTAAAACTCTGGTTAATATTTGGTTCCTGTTGTTTGAACGCAGCCAGGTTTCCTGTTCAGGCGTGCCTGTATCAACGGATTTTTACTGGTTATATGAAAATAAACAGAAATGACATGCGGCTTCTAAAGATCGCTCTCTTAAAACTGTAACGCCGGCTTTAGGGTGGCAGCCGAACAGCTGTCTCTATGGTTAGCCAGTGTCACATCTGCCCTCAAGGAACATTCTAGTCTAGCACGGCACGGTAGACTCTGGTATGCATCTTATATTACTACCACGTGTTACGTGGCGCTCTCCTGCCCAACGAACATTGGTGACCTAGTAGGACAAAGAAGCGGCGTTAAAATGTCGAGGTCAGTCACACACCTGTAGCTCAGGTTTATGTCTTACTTGCATAAATATGCTTTGAAACGCCCCCCCAGAGCAGTAATACATCCGACATTATGGGCAGCTTTGGGTAAAGCCACACTCTAAGCAGCAAATTCAAGAGGGGGGGGGGCATTTATATGCTATTAATGTGAATGGGAAAACGTCAGACGTGAAAACATGTAAGTGGGTTTAGTGCAATGCTTAGGGCACCCAAATAACAGGAACAAATATGTATAGAGCAGCAAACAAAAGTGTGTACTCTATACTCTGAAGAGCATGTGTATTTTGCACATGTGTTTTGGTGTAGCAAATGTACTTTGGAACATGAGTAATGATACGTGCAGGAAGAGGATGAAGGGGAGCGATTTGAAACCTCTTCACGTCATTAGCCGGATACATTCTGCTTGAACCTCTTATAGATTGGGTGACACTGTGGTGGGACAGCTAACCTGGTTAATGTGTGGATGACGATGTGTGGTAAACCAGGGAATCTTATACCAGATACGCCAGACGATTATAACTAATAACCAGATTTCTCAAGCTCCCGATTGAGTCATTTAGTGGTTTATTCATCACGATAAACCAAACCTTTTACAGCTGCTATCCAGCTGTTTTTTTTTCCTTGAATGGCTTAAGTCACTTAATTGAATTGATCCAGATTAAGCTCGCCGCTAATTTATTCCTTTTTGCTTGTTTTAGACAGAGATAATATTTTTTTTTCTGTGCACTCTCCAGCTATTTCGAGGGCATAGGGCTGCTCAGCAGATAGTGTGTGTGTGTGTGTGTGTGTGTGTGTGTATATATATATATAGCTGTTTATACACTGGTAGAGGTACAGCCATTTAGTCACTGGTAGAAGTATAGCCATTTCCACGCCGGTAGACATATAGCTGTTTACATACTAATGTAAGTGTAGCCGTCTTCGCGCCGGTAGAGGTGTAGCCATTCCCGCGCCGGTAGAGATGTAGCCGTTCCCGCGTCCGTAGAGGTGTAGCCGGGTGTAGCCGTCCCCGCCCCGGTAGAGGTGTAGCCGGGTGTAGCCGTCCCCGCCCCGGTAGAGGTGTAGCCGGGTGTAGCCGTTTCCGCGCCGGTAGAGGTGTAGCCGGGTGTAGCCGTTTCCGCGCCGGTAGAGGTGTAGCCGGGTGTAGCCGTTCCCGCGCCGGTAGAGGTGTAGCCGGGTGTAGCCGTTTCCGTGCCGGTAGAGGTGTAGCCGGGTGTAGCCGTTTCCGTGCCGGTAGAGGTGTAGCCGGGTGTAGCGGTTCCCGCGCCGGTAGAGGTGTAGCCGGGTGTAGCCGTTACCGCGTCCGTAGAGGTGTAGCCGTCCCCGCGCCGGTAGAGGTGTAGCCGTTACTGCATCCGTAGAGGTAAGGATGCCCCATACCATGTAAACTTCAGATCCTCCAAAAGCCACTGGAGAGGGGGATCATTACTCCCAGGTGAATGCTCCTTAACCCCTGGTCTTGTGGGTTCTTTGATTTTTCTCTGTAGTTTCGGAGGGGAAAATGCAGTCCTTTAAATAAAAAGTTTATTGTAATAATAGCATTTATATATGAGAACTACAAAGCTGAATCCATTGTCTTTTTCCATGCCAGCATTTGGACAACTATTGTATTTCAAAGGGTATTCGGTTCAGTGGCGGTCGGAAATGTTCCAGTGTTTGCATTGAACACCATAAATCATTGGCCTATAATTTGTACCAGTTAAAGTGTTTAAAGGTTTCGCATTATCCCCCACGTGGGGAGGCAGGTATCCCGTCTGCTTCCATCACCGCTTCATGCTGAAAGCCTTTTTACTCTATATTTTGATTCAAGCAATCATTTGTTCATTTAGCAAAATGGAAAACAGCACTCGTGGAAAAAAGAGAAAACCTATTTGTTTCAAATGCACTCTCCGCAAACACCGCACACATAAAAAGCAGGTTCTTTTTGAGCTCACATCTGGTTCGTCCAGATGCAAGATCGGTCCGAGATCTTTCCGACTGTTGTGTAATTAACGTTAATGTGCTGAAATCAGCCTAATCATTGACACAACTTTCCGATGTGATTTTGATTGCATGTGTAATGCAGAAATCCCGGTGGCAGTTTATGGGATTAACATGCTGGGTCCTTAAAGCCGTTTAGAAGTAGGCTTTGGTTTAATATGAAAGAGTGGTTTTCATTGTGCTACAGTGGGAGGCATTATGTTTGCGTGTCTCCGCGTGTTTGTTTGTTTGGGGATTAATGAGGAAATCCAAAAAAAGGCTTGATTTTACAGTTAAAATAGCTCATGGTCAAGCCAGTTTAATAACGAACACACTATGGTGGCTGGAGTTCTGTGGATTGTCTCTCTTGGCTGTCCTAGACGCATGTTAAGTTTTGAATGTCTTGCTGTTGTCATCAGTGGATAGTCAGCGTTAAGTCTCCTTCACAATGTATGTTGGGGTAGGGTCAGAAGCCCCAGAAGCCTGTATGTCTTTTTCTAGCAGCGGTAATCGGTTGATAGGGTGAGGAATGTCTTTGCTCCAAAGGTAATCTGTTGTTCGCTGTTGTGAGTGAATGCGTACATTTATAAGTCTGCCCTGGAAAAAAAGCCCCAAAACAGATGTCCGTTGAGAAAAGAGGTGTAATTGTTGGTTGAATCCAAATGCGTTTATTGCTTACGTTAAAAAAAGTAATTTCTTGATATCAGCATCAAGCTGGAAATTGCTATGTATTAGTATTAGGTTTGGTGAGTTTTAATTCCGCCGCGTTTACAGCCGGCTGTCTTCCCATGCATTTATAACACGGTGACTCTTAAGAGCTCCTTTAATCGCTTTCCGCCGCACATAATAAACAAGCGGCTGTTGCTAAAGTGCCACATGGGGCAGATTGCTAACGACAAAGTTAAATGTTTTCCGCCAAAGCGCTTTTTTTTTGTCACCGCGTATTTCACAAGCCGTAAGCGGCGCGGCGGCACCGGCTCCCTGCCCGGATCGCAGTGAAAGTGCGGCGCTGCGTCTCACACCCCGCGGCGGGACCCGCCGGTGATCACCGGCACCGTGTCCTTGTTTTATTTACTTTTATTGCTTGGCTTAAACAGGCTGTGCGAGTTAATGTGCGCCGAGTGCAGGACGTGTGAGATTAAGCAGCGGAGCAGTGAAGCACCTGTCGCCCCCTGTGTGAGCAACATTGCTTTTCAAATAGGGGCTATGCTTCATGTCGCGCTTTATCAGTGCCATGTTTTGAAGGTGCCATCTGCAATCTGAAACTATTTGGCATAATTCAGTGACCACCTCCCCCCCCCGACACACACACACACACACCACACACACACGCACGCACAGTGTTTAACTGCATTTTATTTTTAATTTTCACAAAAAAAAAATAGGTACGGGTATTAAATAACATTGAGATTAAAACTGTAGAGAAGCTTCTCACCGTTAATAGGGATGGATGGTTAGATATACTGTATTGATCCCAGGTGTAAATGTTGAACAGTTTGTCCATAAAGGACAAATGTTAAATGTTAAACACATAATAGCACAGACCGCTGGTTCTAACATACCCGCTCTGCTTGATTTTATTTCAAATTGACTTTACCTCCCATTTTAGTTGTTAGGAGGGTGGCCATTGGTCACAAACACAGGCTCTTGGCCCTGTCCTCTGAATGGGAATTACCAGGCATAGCTGATGGCAGGAAGGGGCAGAGTTCAGTCGCGACTTTCTCAGGGCTGAGAATGTGCGTGGTATACGCAGGGGCCATGCTTCTCCACATGGGACATGGTGGCCTGGGTGTGAGTGTTTCAGTGGAATACTGGAATTTCAGGGCAAACAGGAAAATCAGAGGCAAAATCACAATTGAATTCTGGGCGCAAGGCACCAGAGACCACTGATCAAAATCAGATGAGAGTATTTAACTTTCAGTGTGTAGTTATCCTGTGGCCATCAGGGGTCGTAATAACGGTCCATTGCAGGAGTTTTTTTTAATACTTGCTGTATTTTTTATAATCTCATGCTCTGGTTCTCCTTTACTACTCAGTTTATCTTGGGAAGCCACTCCATTTAAAACTTGAGTACCCAGCCTGGCTGTTTCACAGAATGGCCTCAAACAAATGTGTGGGTCATCTTCTGTGCAACAGAGGGAAGGGAAGAGAGAGAGAAGACCAAATTGGTCCTGATTATAGCCATACAACTGTTTGGATTGCATGGGATTTGGACTGCTACTGATAGGCAGCATTGCAAGGTTCATATGAAGGTAGGTAGCACTGGCCTGGGCTTGCCAAGTTCATACGAAGGTAGGTAGCCTTCAGGTTTGTGCATGGGTGTCGTTTCCCATCTAGGGGACTCAGTTCCTGGCCTGTGTAACTTTGCTGTGTTACTTCTTTGGCATAAAACCTATAGTAACTGTGACTGTGGCCTTTTTAGGGGAGCCATGCTGGGGGGCTGTTGGACTGCTAACCATTGTAACAAGTGAAATAAGTGTTACATTACATCCGAATTGCAGTGCATGTTGTTTGAATTAGGGAGAAATTGAACCTTCAGACCCAGACATATCAAGTATTATTCATTTGATTCTGTTTAACTGCAACTTGGCCGACCGCTCCAGAAACCATTGTTTCCAGAAAAACACATCATCCATACATCATTGCAAATTACGCGCCACCCCCTGCCTCCTACTCCAAACGGAGAAGACTGCAGCGTTTTCAGTGTTTTATTCATATTTGGCGGCTTTAAGATGTGAGTGAAGCAGAAAGCTCTTCATGTCAGAAGTGGAAAGCCTGTTTCATGTGAAATCTGAGTTTATTTGATGTTTCAAGCAGAAAGAAGCAGGCAGGGCGATTTTAAAGACATATTTATTTACTGTGTTGTGCCCCGGCTAAAGTCTTGGCTCTGGTGTTGTTTTCATAAACAGAGTCTCCCTGGGTTAAGGAGAGAAAGCGTGGAGCCGCCCGGCCCCTGGAAACAAGAATGACAAACACCATTAGCTGAAAAATTTCCATTTCATTGCAACTATGTTATTGTTTACTTTACCATACACATCCTAATATGGTAACCTCCCTGCCGGCTCCGCTGAGGCCCTCTTGGGGAGGAACTTTTAACTGCCACTTAGACAATAAGAAACAAATGTGTGAAGGCCCAGCTTTTCTAAGCGTTACAGCACTCATCCTCCCAGCCTCAGATATTCCTCCACCTTTTCCCCTCGTTCTTCTTTTTCAGTTCTCCCCCCGTTCTCTCTCTCTCTTCCGCACCCCCATTTTCCCTGTCGGCCACACCACATCCTGCTAGAATGAGCCACCCTCCCTGCATGGCTGTACTCCCACTCCCAGGTCCTGGCTGAATGAGCCGTCCGCCTTTTGCCCCGTCCACTTGGGCCATAGGGCGTACAGATGGAGGGCGGCCCTCTCCACGCTGACAGCTCTCTCGCTCCCTGGCCAGAGACCAGATTAAAAAAAACCCAGAGCGCCAGCAAGTTGTCAAGTATCACTTCTGATAGGGGCCGTGTTTGTTTGCCTTGTCTTGGGGCTGACGGTGAAACACATTAGCCGCTTGTTATAACCTCCATAGAAATGACCGGAATTTGAACCCGGACCTTGGTGTAAATTTAAGTGTAAAGACTGGCTCCTCCATTCCGAGCTCTACTGGACGTAGGAGTCAGTGGCATTTTTCCTCCTCTGCCACAAAGACGGTCGAGATTCACGTGACATTTTTTTTCCCTCCAAATGAACCCTTGAGTGGCCTCACCTGCATCCCACAATCCTCTTGAGTCCGATGTTTGTTCGCTGTTATCTGTTTCCATGGAAAAATAGGATGGTGAGACCTACAGAATGTTGAAGGTCAGTCTCCACAATCAACAAACTGCGGAAGTGTTTGGGGGGATAGAGCTTAAACTGGGCAAGTCACTTTCATTAAGACCATCTATCTGTCCCTAACAGCCTTTCTGTGTTTCTGAGTATGACGTCTTTCTTTTTTGATGTAATATTACTAAATGTACATCTAGATGTATTTACCATAATAATTAGCAGATAGTTAATGGCATGTCACTTCACACTGTTTCTACGAAACCAAAATGAAACAGAGAAAATAGAGATGATGGGAGATAACCGTTCGGTTTTGTGTTTGTAGCATAACTGCTCTTTGTCGTATCAGTAGCTAAATTACTGCTGTCTCTGAAGAACAGAGCAAATAATTTCATAATTTTGAATTGGCTGATTTGGAGATGTAATGACTGTCAGGTTGAATGCTTGTTAGAGGTCAAACAAATTTCATCGGAAATGTAAAAATTAATGTTACATATTGTGAACAGGAAATGCTTTCCAAACGCCGGCAGAGTGAGAAATGTTCCTTATCGTTCGCTAATGAACTTTGTCAGGTGACTGTTTACCGACTTCAAGGTCGCTTTCTGAGAACAGCAGCACGTTTCCTCGTAAATATGTTTACTGCCAAACGTGTAAACATTGTAAATGTATACACACGGAAAGGTGAGGCTCCGGCACAGCTTCACCTCCCTCGGTTAACCTTTTGTTCCTCTCAGCATGCATGCGGTGTCACGGGGGGGGCAGCCACGCACATGCAGGTCCGAATCGCAGGAAGGAGGCGGGAGAGGAAGAGAATGCGGGACCGTGGAATGGGGGGGGGGGCACGCAATAAATATGAATTAATGCCATGTTTCACAGTGGCCACACTGCGCTTCACGTTCCACTGAAAAAATGAAATTTATATTGCCGGCTGCTGGCTGTGAAGGTGCATTTGGACGTAGTGTCCTTTAATTAGAAGTGAGGTATTTGCATCTCATAGGGATTTACGCAGGCAGAGCTAACAGTGGGGCGTCACCCGCTCGCTTTGCATGTAATGAGCACCATCGTTAGCTGATGGAGTGGATGCACCTCGACACTACCTTGAAAGGCACCTCATTTGCATACTTCTTAGGAATAAGGCCTTTAATGGATTCCTCAGTGAATAAAATAAAAAGCCACTTCTTTAAAACCCGGACAGTCTTTGTCTGATAATGTATGTCAACCCACGGGTTTGATTTGGGCTGGGTGGTAGATTTGAGGGGGGTGAAAAATGAAAAACGAGGGTTAGACATTCAAAGCGCATGGCGTGTCTAGGGTGTGAATTTTTGAGATCGAGCGGGGGCAGATGTGACAAGAAGAGGGTCTGCTTTCTGTAGACGTCTTAACAAAAGTTTGTGCGTGTGTGTCTGTACGTTTGTACATGCGTGTATGCATGCTTGCGTGTATGCATGCTTGCGTTCCGTATTCTTGGGGAAAAGGTAGCGCTGAGGCATCGTGGCGTTTGGGGGAGCGTCCTGGAAAGCTCTGAAGCGGCGCGCTCAGCCACGTGTGGCTGTCCTCTTCTCAGTAGACGTCAAGTGATTAGTATTTTATTGACGATTTCCCAAAGTGTCAAGCCTGCAAGCAGCATCTTTGATCACAGAGCGTTTGGTAAATGTCGGCTGACTGGGGAGCTCTCCAGGTAAGACCCCCCCATGCTTCAGACCTGACATTGGGGGGGGGGGGGTGGATCCCAAAATACATATTTGTTTTGTGTTTTCACCAGAGTGTACGTGATGATTACAGCTGTTCATTAACAAAATTGGGTATTTGTTTTAAACTTTAACCAATCACTTTGATATGCTAATTACGGTGTAATTTAATTTGAGCCCCGTAATGATGATGCTGTTATTATGGACATAAATGATGCCGTTAAGCTGAGAGTAATCTCATTTGCATACTGTACATGCCAGTAAATTAAGCCTTTCCTGGCTGCTTCAGTTTTAATTTTCCACTCCTTTTCACGCAGTGTCTCTCAGCTCTGCCTAATAGCTACACTCTGCGTTTGATGTGCAGAGCCGCTGCCCCATACTAAATCTAGTCACAATATGTAATGCATAAAAGGCCTCATTATCGCACCAAGTGTTTCCCTAAGAAGTTGCCTTTAATAAGGAGAGGTGTTTTTCCTCCTCTGAGCAGACGTGTCTGTAATTCCACCAACACACAGCAACACAGCATGACTTTACACACAGGAGCACTTTGCTCCAGGCGCTGATGTCATCTTCTCCTCCTCGGCAAACAAACACTGGGAGTCACAGCCACTGTCTGTCAGTGTCCAGTATCATGACGAGTGTCTCCGCATTCACAGCATCGCATGCAGCTTTTAATGTGCGTCTCCGCATTCACAGCATCGCACGCAGCTTTTAATGTGTGTTTCCGCATTCACAGCATCGCATGCAGATTTTAATGTGTGTCTCCGCATTAACAGCATCACATGCAGTTTTTCATGTGTGTCTCCGCATTCACAGCATCGCACGCAGCTTTTCATGTGTCTCCCCGCATTCACAGCATCGCATGCGGCTTTTCATTTGTGTCTCTGCATTCACAGCATCGCATGCGGCTTTTAATGTGTGTCTCCGCATTCACAGCATCGCATGCAGCTTTTCATGTGTCTCTGCATTCACAGCATCGCATGCAGCTTTTCATGTGTGTCTCCGCATTCACAGCATCGCATGGAACTTTTCATGTGTGTCTCTGCATTCACAGCATCGCATCCAGCTTTTCATGTGTCTCTGCATTCACAGCATCGCATGCAGCTTTTCGTGTGTGTCTCCGCATTCACAGCATCGCATCCAGCTTTTCGTGTGTGTCTCCGCATTCACAGCATCGC
>JABFEA020000130.1:16082115-16092419 GCA_019775915.2 Cyphomyrus plagiostoma | reverse complement strand
GTGTGTCTCCGCATTCACAGCATCGCATCCAGCTTTTCATGTGTGTCTCCGCATTCACAGCATCGCATCCAGCTTTTTATGTGTGTCTCCGCATTCACAGCATCGCATGCAGCTTTTTATGTGTGTCTCCGCATTCACAGCATCGCATGCAGCTTTTTATGTGTGTCTCCGCATTCGACTTTGATAGGCAATTAAAACCACCAAAATCTTTTGATGATCTTAGTAATGGTTCCTTGTACGATTTTCAGTCTCTTCCAGCAGCACTAAGCGATTCACTGAATCTGTGTCATACTCCATAATAATTTTTGCGTAATTATAAACCTGCCCGATATGACTGCCCTGTGTCCCATGCAGTGTGGCATTGCTGCAGGTGTCTCACATGCACCCAATGCAATTTGGTCTCTCTTGTGGTTTTCTGCGAGATAGGCATACAATGTTCGCCTTGTTCTGATTTGGTAACTTAAGAGGCAGTTAAGTGCGACCACGTTCCTGTCCGCTGTCGATCGCTGTGCACGGGCCGCGTCTCCACTCTCATTTTTTAAGGGTGCGCTCATCCCAGACTTCTAACAAATCCTTTGTCTTCTGAAGGAGGGGCATGTTTTATGGACTTCACGTGGACAGTACGATTGCCCTTCATCCGGAATGCTTTTCCATTTTGCACCATAAAGAATATTATTTTTCTGCCAGCCAATTTTCTCTGTTAGCTTCTAATTGGCTACATAAATCTCTGGCGCTGAGAGTGAGGAATGTTTCGGTGTCAGAGAGTGTAATCTTCACCCTTATTTACCAATTCATTAAGATTCATTGATGCAGGATCGGAGACAGGAAATGACAACATAAATCAGGTCCCCAACATAATGACCCTAATCAGTTGGGAATTGCAGAAAATGTCATGATGAACCATGTCCTTGTATTAGCAGCACTGTACATTGTCAGCGCATTGCTTTATGGCCGGGACGCATCCTCCTGACACGGGCTGTATTTAACGAAAGAGAGTTGTTAAAACCTGATTCCATTAAAGCGCTGAGATTCATGCAAGGTCCTTCTGTACTTACCCCTGTGCCCTTTACCTTCAGTTTAACTGCTTAATGGAAGGTGCATGTATGTCGCCCCCAACCCCCTGTTTTTAACCCAATACGTCCTTTCCTGTAAAACTGAGGATCTCGAGAGAAGACGCTTCTTTCTGAAACGGCAGTCGTTATACGCTGAACCCAGAAATCGCATTCAGAGAGGACACTTGTGTCAAAGGCGCCATGTCGGAAACAAATTGGCCATGATTTGTGCGCTTACGTTCTTTGCCGATTCACATGTTCTTTTTTTGCCGGTCTGCACTTCTGGGGCATCGACAACCGTCATGATTGTCATCATGGTTATTTACCACGTTTCATGCACGTCTTCCAGTCTCTACATCCATCATCCAGCCGCTTATCCCGTTGGGGGTCGCAGAGGTCTGGAGTACGTCCTGGGTAGCATAGGGCATGAGAAACACTCCTGGAAGTATGGGGCAGCATCTTCACCAAGCTGCTGTGATGCCCTACAAAATTCAGGGTTAGCTGAGGTCAGTTTTTAATCAGGGACATGATTTGAGCTGAAATTCTCTGCTTCTGTATTTGTGCTTAGCTGCAGACTCGAAGTCTGTTTGTGATTTGGTGAATAATCGACAGCGCGTCAGTTAATGTGTCGCTGGACCTACAGTGGGGCCGCTGTGTCAGACGGACCCAGCGCGGGACGGGAATGCCCCAACCGCTGTCTCATACTGCTTGTCCTCTTGAGAAACGTCCAGCTCGATGTAAGTGGGAACCACAGTCACGTTCTTGCTTCTTCAGACAAAGCGCCAAGTGATCAACAGGATACGAAGCCTGCTGGGGGGGCATGAAAAATGGATCTCTTTGTCTTCATTTTTATTGGGTCACCCCCATGCCACAAGTGTCGTTATCCTTGAAGAATTTATGGAATCTCAACTATTAATTTTGAAACGTTGGTACCATTGATGTCATGTCTGTTCTCACACATTTGTGGAATTTGACAAATCTAATTTAGCATCAAACATATGAATAAAGAATTTGCAGTGACAGATCTTGTATGCAATCTAGACGTACATTTTGACCTTGCCTATTTATTACAACAATGTAAACTTGAGTCGGGCATATAAGAGCCTGCAAACAATTTCCTGAATTAACTTATTTTCTATGTATGTGTTGGTTCTCAATAAGTTAATTGCACTGACACTTTCATCCAGACTGTCTGGCTTGCTACAGTAATTGCATCGCTGAACTTTATAACCTCAAGCCCAAAAGTCTCCGCCTCGAACATCTCCAAACATGCCATGTTGTCATGGTTGTGACAGTAAATCTTAGTCGTTACTTTTCTGAGGAATGAACCTTCTGTTCTGCTAACAGTCACATGCAGGGTGTCCCCTGCCTTGTGCCCATGCTTCCTGGAATAGGTTCCAAGCCCATTGTGACCCGGTAGCCCAGGTAAGTGGGTTATGAGGAGTTGATGGATGCGTGTTCTGTTCTTCATGATGTAATATGTACAATATTGGTACAATAACACCAAAAACTCTGTGAGGTGAGTGGGAGGTAGCTTACATTTTTCTCCTCTTAATTTAGATTTTAAAGGATGTCAGTGATTTGCCTTTCTATTCATGTGTTTTTGTGTATTTCTAAAAATGTATTTCTGAAACACACACCTTTTGGTCTTTAAATAAACAGCACCTTGTCCCGAATGTACGATGATATGTTAACTATATGAGAGGAAGCTTGCGAGCCTGAGCACAAAGAAGCTCTGTATTCAGGACAGTATTAATTTATTCCTGAACCTTGATATTACCTCTGTTGTTGGTGGAGTGGAGGCCAGTTTAAACTTGAATGTGATGCTAAGCTCTTAAATCGAGTGCAGTAAGATTGCTTGTAAGTGCCTGGTAGTATCAGTAGGTGGATTTGCAAGCATGACTTTACACTTATGACTGTAGTTATGATGTATTTAGTATTGCACACATGTATGGAAATGTAGAAGTATGAATTTAAGGTAGAATTGTCTTTTATTGGGAACTCGAACGCTTAATTTCGGATTATAGCTAGGATTTATAGTTAAAGGTACTACCTTTTGAATTTTGTCATGTTACGTTGTGATACATCTGGTGCGGAATCTCTTAATGAGTCCTGCATGGCATCATCAATCTCAAATTACAACAATAGTGCCATTTAAGAGAGGTGTAAGATGCAGTCTGGGGCTTTCCCACTTTTTCCTGAACCTTCCTAACCTTTTCTTCTGAACCTGCTTGGAGTGAATAAGACCTGAGTAGAGCCTTTAAAGCGCCGTCTCCCACCATGCCCTGCTTCGTCACTGTTGCACGTCAGAGTAAGCCTTAATCGATATGCTGTCTGGGGCGTCCCAACATGGATGTGGGGGAATCGCCGGCCCCTTACGTAATCAGTGGTGAAATGCGGCACCCTGAAAGCTCAGCTCTGTGGACCAGCTGGGACGTGTTTGTAAACGGGAGCGAGCGGCGCTGGGAGCGGCTGCTTGTTGTGGCCGGCTTGCATCAGAGTTCCTGCATGCTGTCCTGTGGCTGGCACTAGAAGTAGGTCACTGAAGAAGGGCCCACTTTACCTGCTGGAAGTCCCAGATTCCAATTCTTGTTTTTTTTTTTTTTTTTAAACTTTGTGACTAAAGCTCACAATTTGTGTCACAAGTCCTTTGTGGGGGGGTGTCGAAGACACATCATTTAAAGCCATCCCATAGACGCCAAGGGCCTGACCACATTTATTTCTGCGAGGAGTGAAATGCGCGTGTTTGACAGTAAGTGAATCGATGTCACTTGAAATTAAATAATTTCTTGTCCGCCCAGTTCTCCCAGATTGTTCATTTTTAGCTTCAGTTTGTAGTTTTATAAATGTATATCTGGTGATGTGATGTGTTCTGTTGCCTGTGTTACCGATCAAAAAGGGGAACTTCCACAGTGCTTATCACACGGCGCGTGTGACGGGACCTACAGTGAAGCCCTGGGCACTGCAGAGGCCGCCAGCCTTATTTATGCCTGTGGTGGAGCCTCCATATTTCCAGGCTAGACTTCCCGATCAGGAAGATGGCAGACGGCCTCGTCGTGCTCAGAGGCTGTGACTCTATCTTCCCAGGCACCCCAGCAAGGCAGTGGTGTTTCCTCAATGCCGACAGGAGCCATCTTTCTGAAAATGTCGGCGTAATTCACACTGTCGGCGTGCAGATGGGCAAGTTTACCCCCATAAGACAATATTTCTAATAATACTGTCAAGTCCTCACGTGGTTTAAGCTCTGAGTATTAATTAGAAAAGTTCGTGAAGCCTAACCTCTCTTTCCTGGCATATGCGCTCAACACATTTCTCCTCCTCAAAGTCCACATTTCCAATCCCAGGGGTAAAGGCCCTAGCATGAATTCTAGTAAAAATGATTAAAAATACATGACACACTTTAAATAATGTTAAAACAATAAGCTGGCCTGTACATCCCACAGGACTCGGGAGATTGAAGTCGTCTTCCTTTTCTTTTTTTCCTCTTTTTCCTTTTTTGTTGTGACAGGTCTAATTGGTGAGACGAGCTCCAGGGTGGGGTAGCCCCCCCCCCCCCATTCGCCGCAGTTTGGCCGCGGTTCAGGCGAGAGCCGAATATCTCATTGTCTCCAGCCGTGTACTAGCAGCTGTCTTTGTTTCCACACATGTGAGCGCGTTTATCAAATTAGGATCGGAGGGGTTCGTTTACCGATGTGTGGTGAACCACCGGGAGCACTGAGGGCGCGTGGCCCGTTCGCCGAACTGCTCCTGTGTCCGCATGCAGAACCAGGCCTCTGCCTTAATTCACTGGGGTCGTTCTTCCTGAGTGTCACGCGCTGGGGATTCATACACAGAATTTGTATTTCTAGATTAGTCTACAAGTATGCGATTTATTTCTCAAATCATTCTGCATATGACTTTTTCCTTTCCGTCTTGAAGTAGAAATGACCAGTTAGTCCTTGGCTGTGGGTTGCCTTGGGTCCTGGTGTCACTGTCTCCTTGGGGGATTAGACGTATTTACCCAGCTAACACGCTTTGGAAATGGAGCAGGGGGGCAGCACTGCTGTTTGTTTGAACTATGCTTCATGCTCTCATGAAGTTTGAAGCTCCCCTTAGTCATTTATTTTTATCAGTGAAATATTAAATAATAAAATAGCTATCAGTCTTTTTTTCTTGATGGGTCTAATTAGTTTTTTTCGTAAATATGGAAAAATGTTTAGCTTGTGCGTGTGAAGCTTCATCAGTGCGCTCGTGCTGTGAGACTCGCACCAGTGTGCATTTCCTGCTAAACGTTGGTGTCTTTTTTTTTCTGTAACTAGAGAAGACATACTTTTGAAACTGGAAGAATTTCATGCTTTGGGATCTCATTACATTCTTCTCTATGTCATAAATATGTATCTGCTCTCTTAGATCAGCCTTTTTCCCTCTAAAAAATGTGAGTAAATGGATTTTGGGGGATGAATGAAATGGGTGTGAAGAGCAGAGCAGGAGGACAGCGGCGTTCCGACGGGGAAGGCAGGCCGCCTGCATGCAGGCCTGCCGGCTTTCCAGGAGTTTGCTAGGAGCATGTGTGAAAATTCACGTGTGCGACGACTTTAAGCTGAACCTCTCCACTGGGGTTTATCCTCTCTTCATGCTTCTCCTCATCCATTTCTTATGTTTTCCTCTCTAATGTGTTATTGACTCCAGCCCAAAACAAAAGTATGTAACAGCTGAGTTGGCTTGAAGGACCTTTTTTTCTTCATTCCCAGCTTTCATTCTCCTTCTTTGCTGGTCTTACTTTCCCTTTCTCCTCTTGTCTTGCTTCCCAAGCTCCAGTTCTCCTGGAGATCATTCCATCATGGCCACATGGTCCCATTCCGGATCCCTGCCCAGCCTCATCTGGGACCCTCGCCGCTCACATTAGAAATCTCAAAGCTTCAGTTAAGTGTCAAATGCAGGTCTTAACAGTGCATTAGTGGCTAAGAAACACAGGCACTGCTAGAGTGAGCCAGATGAAAGCCGCTCCTCGAGATGTTCTAACCCGGAACTGGCCGACCGAAATGAACGAGGGAATCACAGAAAGGCGATTCCGGCCCATCTCATGTAGATGAGGCCTTTTCCTCCTGTTTATCTCCAGACGTTACCTTCTTCTAAAGACATAATCGGCCTGCGCTCTTGACCCGGCCATTGTTGTTTTTTTTTGGGGGGGGGAGGATCCTACTCTTTCTGCAGCACAGGTTACTGAATAAGCAAAGAGGGTAATGTTTGACGTGTCATACGAGTTCACAGGTCCCTCATCTTCCTCTGTCCTCCTCTCAGTCCAGTATTACCATAGACGGTTCCCACGTGAACCACGGCCGAATCCCCCCGCCCCCCGAAAGGTTTCTCAGACGCCCCTAACCCATGTCTGCCCCCCCAGCTGCCTTACATTCAGGGTGGTCATCGGCAGCTGTAACGCACCAGCCTAATGCTTCATCAAATGTCAGGAGAATGACTGTTTGTTTGTCTTGAGTTTTCTCCAGCTGTTATTCTTGCCGAGCCGCTTTTGAATTGACCTTGGTTCCCTTGCCAGCCTCTCTCCGCCCAGCACTGTTTACATTAGCTCTGCCCTGAGTGTCACCTATGAAATCTGTTGATCATTCCACCTGGTTAATGTTAAATTGCTCTTGCAAGAAGATGTTTGTTCATAAACACAAACCCTGGCCCCCCTGTTTACTGTAACCATGGCAGCAATCAGTTATTAAACAAATATGTGCTTTGTTTGCTGCTCTGAGTGGCCATTTATCCCTGAAAGGTCTGGAGGAAACTTAAAAGGTTCTCTGTCTTGATGAAAAAATGCTGCGGGGGGGGGATAGAGTGGAGAACGGCCGACTTGTCCCTGGCAAGAAGTTGTAGTCGTCTGACATTTGCTTTGCTTATCTGCAACTTTTGCTCGAGTGGGCTTGCAAGATTAGTGGATTGTTTGGTCTCTCTAAGAAGTCTCCTTCAGCACAATGTCTTCTGTGGGGTCCATTCTTTCTGGACAAAGGGGGGAAGCTCGCTGATTGCTAAATGAGCTAGTGGCAGTCCGAGGCTTTTCCAAAGGTGATGCAACGCTGGACCCTAGACGGGACCCCCGCTGCAGGTAGAGTTTGGGCGGCATCGTTACCCTTGGAGGGGTGATTCTTCACAGGCTGCTGCATCTGCTTACTCGCTGTCCTCTAAAGTGCTGCTTACTCTGACAACTCATAGTGATATTTATACGCGGAATCTGAGTTTAAAACACCGCAGTGCTCTGCTGAGAGTGTTCTCTCTGCATCTGCTGAGTTTTTCAGACCTGGAAGCCAAAATAATGGCAGTCCACAGTGTCCCGCAGACCTTGAAATCTCAGCGCCGAGCGTTGGGCTCGTCGCACCTCAGTACGGCCTGTTGGCTCGATCTCGTCTGCGTACTCAGGGTAACGTAAGCAGGGCGCCCTGAGCCCCGACCCGTTCACCGCTTTCCCTTGTATTTTTCTAATCTTTCCCAGAAAAATGTTGTCCTTTTGTTGTCAGTTTGTGTAAACGCGGCGATGTGAGAATGGAGTTGAGTGCCAGCAGGTGTTCCTCTGAAGGTTGCTTTCATAAACATTAAACAGTGCGAGAGCGGAGAGCCGCCCTCGGCCAGCTGCGGCCCCACACCTCACCTTCACTCCCCAGCTCCCAGAGATGGCCGCTGAAGGGGGGCAGATGGTAACGTCGCTACTACGTTCCATAAGCGTCCGTCGCCGTTCTCGGTGCGAAGAGCTGCCTGTTCCAGGGCTGCCGTGTTTTTACTGTACTCCAGTGTCCTTTTAGAAACAACAAACACAAAGTCTGACCTTTTTTTTTCTTTCTTTTTTTTTTTTTTTTTTAAAAAAAAAAGTTTCTCCACTGATTATTTTTTTACCGAGCACTTGTTGTATGTTGCAACCAGACATTCCCCCCCCCCGCGAAAGCAAACATCTGCTGATAAACGTCAGGGGTGTGTCAGGCAGGCTGAGAGAACGGCTGATTGTTGGGGGGGGTCGCAGTAACGTCCTGGAATTTGCAGTATTTGAGGTGTTCTTGTTTGTCCCAGTCTGATGTGCTCCATAAACAAGCAGGTCTGTTTCCCACGAGTCCCTGTTGTCCATATAAACCCGCATAAGGCCGTGGGGAGCAGCTGTCACACATGACCGGTGGGGGGGCACGGCACTGCGCTGGCGGATAGACGTCTGCATGCCGTCTCTCTGCTCCGGTTGTGCGCATATTGCCATCATTACCGGTGAAGAAATCTTTAATAAGGTTTTTTTCTCTCCCCCTTGCTGCTATCTGTTTGATATTAATGATTGATAATGCATTTTTTTTTGTCGGGATATTGCAGCATTAAATTATTCTGTGGTAAAATTAATGAGAAAGTAGATTTATGGGTTTCATTTGTTTGTCAATTCGAAAATTAATTGGGTGTTAATTTTAGCTGTCCCTCATCAGCGGTGTCTCACTACACGTGCGCATTACTTTGCATTCATTGCGTGGCTCCTCTTCTTTCGTTATTGTGGGTCACTAGCTTTGCATACATTAAAATAGCCTCACGGCTCATTCTCCCGATTACTTCTGGAGATGCCATGCATTAGAAAATTTACGCCTTTCCGTTATAATTATGAAAATTTCGCACAGAATGACAGCACATGCATAAAAGCTGTTACTTCCCTTGTTTTTTTATAGCATTGGAAAAAATTAATTCAGTGCCTGTGCCACCCCCCCCCCCTTTTTCTCTGTGTGTGGAGACTTAATTTGGAATTTCGGGCATTAAGGATGTTAGAGCGAAAAAAAGGGGTTAAAAATCATTGGCTGTTTTTATTGTGATGATTCATTACAGGGAAAAACGTTTCCTCTTCTGAATGTGTTTTTTTCTTATTGATATCTCAGTGGCGGGGTGGGGGGGGTGATTAGAGTATTTTCGGCATAGCCGACCCCCAGTGCTTCTCTTACTCACTCCTTGTTTGGAAAATCCCGTTCTGAGGCTGGGCTCTGCCAGACTGGGGGTAGAGTGAGTCAAATCAGCGTCTGTCTGGGGCGGCGGGTCCTGCTCTGCCGGGCAGCTGGGTGACACTGTCAGCACAGTGCGCCCCCCAGTGAGAACTGCGCCTTAATGCATTAGGGGGGGGAGCAAGTGCAGTTCACACAGACGAAAAGGAAGTGCACTTCCTGCTGCCATCGCTCCCCCTTAGTGGCTGAGTCACATGACTTGCGGCCTTCCTTCAGCCAGACCCCAGAAGTGCCCCCCCCCCCCCCAGTCTGGGCCCTTCCAGGGTCTCCTCCAGATGCCACCTTATAAATCTGCATTTAGTTTAATTTTTGCCTCCTTTCATGATTAGGCTCAGAGTTTTAAGGGCATTTATTCTGCTTTATATAAATAATTAATCATTGTTAATTTACTTCTTGCCGACTTGGTCAGCTTCATTAGCCAGCCCCTGGACCGGGGGGGCGGCAGGAGTGAGACCCATGCGGCGAGGGGCGTTGGCGGGGGTGCCGCAGAGGCCCGCATGCGGGTTGGCATCCTGAGCTCTGTGCCAAATCTCCGCTGTCACGCCAGATCATTTTCTCTGTGGTTAAAGATGTTTCCCCCCCCCTTATTTTCGGCCTGGTGCTTTCGATGCCGACTCCCATTCTGCTCCCCATTAAAAAAAAAAAAAAAAGCATTGCACTGTGGTTGCCCGGGAACCACTGCAGTAAATATACCCATTTCGGTCCATTTTCTGCTGGGCCGGGTGTTTTTCTCAGGCCTGTAACAGAAGCATTGTGTATCTGGAGCTTGTCCCCGCCCCTCACCCATGCCCCCCACTCCGCTACACTTCACTGAATGATGACATAAGCCAAACCTGCATCTACCACAAGTCTGTTGCTTCCTGTGGCCGAGTACGGACATGTCATCTGCAGAGTATCTGTGCCGGTGGGTGATGGGGAGGTGATGAAAGGTACAGGCTGTATAGACAGACGAGTAAAGCGGCAGCAGTGACCGTAATCCGAGGGAAAGGCGCGGAAGGGCTGACGGAGAGCAGCTCACCACCTCCTCGCTCCCTTTCAGGTTTTTAAGTCATGATGCAAGAGTCCGGAACGGAGGCCTCGAGTAACGGATCTGCCAGTCACAACGGAGAGGGCGGCGGGCGGGACGCGCGGCTCAAGGGCGACGTTGGCGACGCCACCACTGCAGTCACCAACACCGGGGACTTTGCACACCTCCAGCAGCATCAGGTACCTCTCTGTCCCGCCCCCTCTCTCTGTCCCGCCCCCTCTCTCTGTCCCGCCCCCT
>JABFEA020000130.1:16005041-16022585 GCA_019775915.2 Cyphomyrus plagiostoma | reverse complement strand
CTCTGTCCGCTCTGTGTCACTGCTGCTTTATGGCATATTGATGTGCTGCAGTCGTACGTGCCTTTATCTGTCTGATTTAAAGCAGGGTTAGGGTCCCTCCATCCTGGGATCCTGTATAATGGGCAGTTTTATGTGCTGAATCAGTTTATCATCTTGTATTGCATTTATACATCTCTTTACTGTTTGAGGCGCAATGATGTGTTGTTTATAATCACTTTTAAACATATGTGTGAATATGATGCGCAGTTTTGTGAAACAAAATTAAATTGTGCATTTGTACCACTGAGCTGTGACCTGAGTAACATGTGTTTGGTGGCATGTGCAGGAGCCCCTCCCTGGTGAAGAACATCCAGACAAGCCTGGCATATGGCCCTGCCCTCTCTGCGGCCTTCCAGGTATGATCAGCAGTCAGCCACCTGCATGTTTACTGAGGCAGCGTACCGAGGGTGTCCTCGGGGCCGAAACGCGGCGCGGGCGGGCGGTGTCTCCGGGAAACGCGGCCGGGTGTCTCCGGGCAACGCGACTGTGCGTCTCCGGGCAACGCGGCCGGGTGTCTCCGGGCAACGCGGCCGGGCGTCTCCGGGAAACCAGCCACACCATGTTTGTCCGGGTGTCTCCGGGAATCGCGGCCGGGCGTCTCCAGGAAACGCGGCCGGGCGTCTCCGGGAAACCAGCCACACCATGTTTGTCCGGGTGTCTCCGGGAATCGCGGCCGGGTGTCTCCGGGAATCGCGGTGCCGCCGGACGACTCCGGAGGCTGAAACATGGTGTGGCTGGTTGTCCTTGACAGTTGAATGCCGTGCAGTTACACACCCTCAGACACTCCTCTCTCTCCTTTTATAGGCATCCCTGGCGGAAAATAACATACCTCTGTACACTACTGCTTCGATCGGAAGTCCCACTCTAAACTCCCTGGCCAATGCCATCCGAGAGGAGCTGAACGGGGCTATGGACCACGGCAACAGCAACGGCAGTGACAGCAGTCCGGGCCGCTCCCCTCTGCCAGCTATGTGAGTATCCCATAATCCTAATCCTACCTCCTAACCCTTGACATTAAACCAACATCACAGTAGGGAGGAGAGCAGGCAGCTCACAGAAAAATCCTGCGTTAATCTTTTTGTGATAAAATGAGGCTGAAAGTGCACCAATCTGACACTTACCCAGTACTGGGGTGGGGGGGCTGGCAAGAGAGAGAAACTTCCATCCAGTTTCTGAGCCCTGAGACTGAGGCTGCATCAAACATTGCAGCTGAGAGATGGTGAAGACCCCCCTACATACCGTATACCATTCACCGCTAATTCCCACACGTTCCATCGTAAGACCGAGGTGGCCAGCCGTGTCCCGAGAGCTGAGGACGATGCAGATACTAATGAATGGCGTAATTAGTCCAGCAAATGCTCCCAGTTTCCATGTTGTGGTCAGACTGGAAACCACTGTGCATTTGTTCAATGGGGAGCTAATTCTCCTGAAGGCTGTAGTTACATGCCTCCTCCCGACAGCTTGGTCTCCAGATGCCACAGCCCAGTGGGGCATCCGCTCAGCGTTTGTGGGGGGGGGGGGGGGTCAGGGTGTCACTGAGGCACAGGACGGCAGAGGGCTCACTGGCCTGTGGCAACTTTGGGGGCATGGTTTTGGCACATGTCCTGGACTGGAGGACAAGTGATGCCATTGGAGTGAGTTGAGAAGTGGGCGGAGTCTCATGTTTTATTTTTTATTCTGGACTGGGCAGCATGCTTGCTCAGGTGGGGGGGGCACACTGTGGCCTCACGCCTCCCAGGCTGGGGGGTTTGAATCCCACCTACTGAGTTTGCATGGATGGATCCTTATGTACATAAACAGTGTTCTTTATACAGTCTGGCTGAATCATTTCAGCTATATGTCCTTAGCCATTGTACCCCCTGGTGTCCACCTGTGATATAGCAAGGTCTTATCTACTTTGAAGGCCCCCAGAGAGTATAGCCCAGGGGGGCATTAAATGGGGCCCACCAGAAGCACGATGCCTTTCCCCGGGGTAGCAGTTGAACGTTACGCTTTCCCCATTTGGGTGCTGGCACTGAATGCCAAGACCAGCCTGCAGGGCAAGCAGGAGGCCCAAGTGACACCCCCCGGGTGGTGGCCCGAAATCCATCACTCGCAGGTAAACATCAGCCCTGTAATGACAGCGTGCCGTCGGAGGGAACCGCAGGCAGCGAGGTCGCCGTCGTGGCTTGGATCTGAGGCAGGCCGAACGTGGCGCTTTCCCGCATTTTCTCTTTCTTTTTCTTTCTTTCTCTTTCTTTCTTTTTAATTCACTAAACCATGTTGTCTAATTAGTGGCCGCTGCTGAAATGTAGGTTACACTCCATCGCTGCGGACCGCGAACACATTAAAAATTCATACGTAAACAATTATTTTCCATGAAGTGCCTCTCAGGACGCCGCGGTGCGTACAGATATACCCCCTAATTTGATTGTAAAAATAGAAAAGGAGGTGGGAAGGACAGCAAGGCCCGATGTGCTGGCTTGTTAAAGTGAAGAGAGGCCACAGCAACCCTGTTTGTATCGCTTATTAACACCAGAACCCACCTCTCCGACTTTATCTCTCCGCCGTCCGTCTAATGAAGAATTTGGAGTCCCTCTGCCCTGGCTCTCGCCTGACTGGCATGTTATCCCGCACATCCTCTGGCGCTCATCACTGAGCCGGCCATCTTTTGGAGGCCTTGGGGGGGGCAGGGGCGGGGGGGGGTTTCCTTGACACTCCTCAGAGTGCAGCTTGGCGTCTGGCTGCCGTGCCCACCTGACGGTGATTAATGACGGAGCCTCGTCAGGGCTCGTTCTCCAGGGAGTGGCACACAGTGCGGTACCTGCTGCCAGTGCCGGTGGGAACCTGTTGGGCAATGCCCCCCCCCCCCCCCGAGCTCGTCCTCCACTGGTGTCATTAAACTGACTCATTCATCAATTTTAAGTGAATGCCCCCCCCGCCGTCGGCCACTGAGGGTGGTGGGGGGGGCCCGGGGGGGGGGCTCGCATGGTCCACCATCACCATCTTCCTCCTGAGTGTCCTTGCTCACATGAACCGGATGTTGCACAGCTCTCTGACCCCAACTTAACCCCCTACCCTTAAACCCCCAGGCATCACATCAACGTCAAGGAGGAGCCCCTGGACCTCGAGGAGCAGGAGGGGCCCCTGTCCCTGGTGACGACGGCCAATCACAGCCCGGAATTTGACCCGAGCAGAGATTACGAGGACGAGCCGGGCCACGATGACATGCAGTAGGCCCCGCCCCCTTGCCACGCCCACGGAGAGGCGGGGCCCGATCCAGACACCCGCCCTCTCTCCACAGACTCGGAACCGGGCTGGATCTCCTGTTGACAGCTATAAAATGTTTCAATTGACTTTTAGTGCCATTAAGTACATTAAAAAACATGACAGAATATCCCATTTGGGATTTTTTTTTTATTTCTACTTTTTGTTTAAGGAAGAGAGAGAATTAATTTTTACTGAAGACACGTCGGACGGATGCGTTTGGTACCTGGGACGTGAGGTGGTGTGTGGCTCCCGAACTGGGCCGGACTGGAACCTCGTCGGGTTGCATGTCCGCGTGGATTCAGGTCACAGTCACTGCCTGCAGTCTGCATCGGTTTGTTTCCATTGAGGATAGAAGGATGTTTTGGTGGGGGGGGTGGGGTGGTGGGGGGCATAATCTGTATGTGACCTTTATTTTCTTTGTTTATGTTTGTTTCCATATTCAGACAACTATTTTATTATTTTTTTCCAAACTGACCAAAACTCAAACTGTGGACAGGATCTCTGTGGTCAGAAGATGATGAATGTTTTTCCTGATTTCTTTACACAAAAGCTGAATGTCGAATACCAGGTAGTGTTTCTCTGTCCTTTGTTGCCCGTGATTTGGAGACACCTGTCTCACTAGTCACGCGTCCTCCCCAGCAGCATTTCACCCCCCCTGCCCCGCCCCGCCCCCCAGCAGAAATGCACTATTCACAATGAAGGCTCCATCTATGCATCTATGAAGTTTCTCCTCACAGCGGGAATGCCCGGCAGGCGGCAGAGATGGGGCACCTTTCGCCGCGTGCTCACAGCGGGCCGTGCCCCTCTCGCCCCTTTGCGAAGCCGCTGGGGGGGTGTCAGGTACCTGCTGCCAGTGGGCCTCTTCGTACCTGCAGGTGCCCTGCGTCTTCAGCATCTACAGGCAGACCTGCAGCCCGGCCCCCCCATGGAGATCTTAGGGCCGTCACTGGACAAAGCCGTCCCGCCAGTGCGATGCCCACGGTGTGACCCTTTTAAGCATACAGGGAGCTGCCCGCCTCTGCCCCACAAGGGGCATCTGCTGCTGGAACCTGGACCCCTGTCTGACCCAAACTCCAATTAAATTGATTATGTCAAAGTTACGCCTACAACCAAACACTTTGCTCTTTATTAACCTTTGGGTTGTCAAGGTCTCAGACGATGCTGTTGCCAGGATACGTACCTGATGTACCTTGACTAGTGACTAACGAAGAAATAATAGGGAATAAACAGAATGGTGTCTAGCCTATAGCAGGTCAATTGGAGAGCAGGCCTCACTCTTTTGAACTTTTATAAAGCCAAAGGTGTGACTCGCGGGGACCGAAACAGAAAAGCCGTTTGTGGTGGGGGGGCTGGGGCGGGGTTTAGCTGGACACGTGATCAAATTGGGCAGTCTTCTTTGGGAAGGGACCGTCCCATCTTCAAAAGTTAACTGTACAACGTGGGGCATGACGGTTCTGATGCATGCTGTCACTCATTCACAAGCAGACACACGGGTTCTATGGAGAACGATGCAGACGCACGGGTTCTATGGAGAACGATGTGAACCATTATATGTTTCAACTGGACCACAGAAATGATGAAATGTTTCCTGCTTCTAAGTTTGTGACCTTCAAGGAGAGATTGTACGTCACGCCCATCTTCTGCTCCAGTCCGTGTAGCTGGACTGAATCCTTTGTTACCCTTGTTTAGTGTCTGTCAACTTTATTACTTTTTATATTAAAAAAAAAAAAACACTCCTGTCAACTAATAAGCTGGGTACAAGGTACTTTACGGCAGTTTTTTAAGTTTCACCGCGCATTTATCAACGATTTAGATGGGAACCCTGGGGTGCAGAGGCAGCGTTTCCTGGCCAGGCAGCGATGGTGAGGATGGGTCCGGGTCAACTCGGCACCGGTCAGCTTGCTCTCTGCAGGGGGATGAGGCTGGTAGATTAGGACATCGGCAGCATGTGTGTAGCTCGACATACTAAAACTAACAGCATGAGAAAACTCTTAGTACGCATACCTCAGTTCAGAACTATAGGGAATGATTCAATTTCTAAAGAAAAAAAGGAATAAAAAAAAAAACATTTCACTCAGTTGCACTTAGTCGTGTGTCTTTGCATGTTTAGTCTAAAACTGTAGCAAAAAAAAAAATTATGAAAAATAAAAAAAAAAATAAAAAAAAATAGAGCTTGTTTATCTGGAGGGTCTTGTGTCCTGTTGGCCAGACCAGTGCAAACCTCAGGCTTTGTTCATGAAGACATCTTCAGCATCCATGAAGCCCTGTCCTCTCCATACGTCTGCTGGGTCAGCAGAAATAGGCTGTACATACATGTCCGTATAACCTCTCTGTGTCTTGTTTTTTTTTTTTTTAATGGGTTTTTCCTTCCGATGGTAAAAGTACATCTGTGTTACGTTTGTTTTTTCTCTCTCAATGGTTTTGTATGTACTATTAAAATAGTTATGGAAAAAAACTGCTGTATGTATCAGATTAGCAAACTGTTCCGCAAAATGTATTTTACTGAGTAATCCTGGCTTTTAAGACATTCAGACAAGCAGTCAGGGGTTCATGGGGGTGGGCAAGAGTGCGATTATCCTACATTTTGGATTTTAAACTGTAAAATAGGGGAGAAAAAAGGGCCTCTCTCTTACTGTTGACCTAAACATTTTGTACAGATTTCCTTTCTTTTTTTGTGTTAAGACTGTCTTTTGATACTTCCCTGCTTTCGACTCTCCGGAGCGCTTCCACTGCTGGCTGCTCAGCTGTACATAGTGGGGTATCCGGCCGGTCGCCATGGCAGCACCCCCCCAGGGGAGTGTCCCCACCACGGATGCACCAGTGCACCCAGACTGTATATTCTGGGGAAGTATCGGCGTTTTGTATAAAACCCATAGGACAAAAAAAATATATGCAGTGCCAAGATGTAAAGAATATTCATAATGTCCCCCACTTAGATTCAGATCATTTTTCCCCAAAGCAAACAACTCGTATGAGAGGCGTTTCACCGAACCAGCCAGTATCGCAGTTAGGGGGGTGAGCGAAAAATATTTAGCTAAACAAAGGGAAATATAATTCTGTTTATCTTTTTTAATGGTCGCTAAAGCCAAGCACAGCAGGTAGAGGTCTCCACGTGAGCACACAGGTCAGCGGTGAAGTGATTATGAGAAGTGGTTCCTTGATATACCTTCGCTGTAGAATATATTAACTTGTGTTTTTTTTTTTTTTTTTTTTTTAAAAAAGGCCTCTTTTAGTTTGTGTTTATGGTGGCTGGTGTCACATTCTCCAAAGCCTCCAGAAGCCATGCTGATTGGCTGCGGATCCATCGCCCATCACATCCCCGTTTAACCCTTTAGTACAAGGTGCCACTTCGGAGGGGAAGGGGGGCAAGGGGTTTGCGCAGTGCTTCTGTGTTCCTGTGGCGAGGTAGCTTTCTGTTTGAGGCGTGAAAGCGGCCGCTTATCGCCTCTGTCGGTCTGTTTGTACGTCCTCCATGATCCCATGTCTGTTTCTGCAGACACATATGTTGTACAGTCGGTCTTTAACTGACTCTGAAATGCAATAAAATGCTGGTTGTTCACTTGGTTTCCTGCTGCCGTTATTCGTCCCCATGTGACCTGTGGCGTTTCGTCGTGTCTTAAAAATAAACAAAGACGATCACAACAGAGAAGTGTAGCTGGAAGGAAACACGCAGAAAAGGAGGGTATGAGCATCAAGGGTGGCGTGGCGTCTGTCTTTGGTAAGACACGGCCGCAAGGTCTGGAAGTGGAGATGTTTTACAGTGTAGAAAGAGCCGCTGATCAGTAAGAGTGTCTGTACATATCTCCTCTGAGCCTTAACATTTTCAATCACCTTCATAATCCTGAAGAAAATGGTGCAAACTGTTTATCCTGTTACATGGCGGCAATCCTGCTCGCCACAGATGCGTCCCAGTCAGCCCTCTGCTTGGGTATTAAATTATCTCATAATTAAAATGAGACAGTTAAACTGTCTTTTTCCAACAGCAATTTAGGTAACTGCATTTGATCGGCTATAAATTGTAGGTGCATTAAAATTCCAGAAATATTAGCGATATGGATTTCTTGATGGAAATTAATGCTGATGACCAGAACTTGCTTTTTATGGCAGAAGCACAGGTCATGTTGGCCACAAAACAGAAGACAGAGATCAGGTCTGACTACTTTTAATCTTGTGAAACAAGCAATTACAAATAGTCGCATCGATTCGTTAAAAAGCTTTAGGTGACATAAATTGTTTCACGCTTAGCTTATTGCACCTATATATAAATGTCAAATAGTATATTATTAATTAAGGCCACAAAAAGACAAGATTTAATGGAAACTATATAAAATCGCAGCCCACTGTCTTTGCAGGCCACAGGGGTCCTGAAATTTGATGGTTTCGCTCCAGCGTCAGCCACATAAAACTGCAACAAGGTGTGATTTACCAAAGACGGCCTGGCAGAAAGCTTCCTAACAAACAACAAGCACACCGACAGTTTTGAATTTGACACAAGTATCATTAAATCTTTTTTTTTTTTTTTAAAAAAAAAAGGTCTATGATTTAAGCATATTAAAAAAAAAATCCCAAAAAATATATTTTCACATTCATTCAGATTCATATTATTTTGATCATTTTAACCAAATCAATCAGAGCAATCCTGCTTTATAAAAGCACTTTGCTGAGATCTACAGCTGGTCTCCATTCACCCCTTCCACACCCAACCTTAATCTCTATCCCCCCCACTCATTCTGCGCAAGTTCCAAAAGATCTTTATTAAAAGAAAGAATTTCTGTGACCTGACTAAATGTAAATTGGCATCACCAGACGTGTGTCTGAGGCTGCCCTTCTCTTTACACCCACTAAATGGTACTGCTTCAGGTGTGGTGCAGTTTTTATCCAAATACGAACAGTTCTTCACCCACACAATGTGTCAGCAAAGTTTGAAAAAGATCCAACTATTACTTTGAGTTATTCCACTAACAACAAAGTGTCTGTAGTCACATTCCTGGGAATACAAGAACAGGTCAGACCAGCTTGACCTCTATGAATTTGGGTTTTAAAAAAGAAAAAAAAAAACTGTGTCTTGTAGCAGCCGCAGAAGAAAGAAGATGGGAGCTGGTGGACTTCGTCTGACAGGTGTAATTTCAGCAACACTCTCAGAAGAAGATCTTCATGATGAAAAAGGTCTAATTCTGACTGTTTTTCTTGGCTGTCCGCTACGCCATGTCTGGCAGGATAACATGAGCCCCTTCGGATCGCGGCCAAGCGGGAAATATCCACGGAGCCCAGATACACCCGGGCTGCTGTTAACGGCGACGTTATACACGGGGGGCGGGGGTGTCATTTCCACTGAGCTGAGAATAAATGCCGGCGATATTACAGTGCAAATATCCAAACCAGGCGGAAACTTCTAATTCCATCATACATTCCCCGGGATTGCAGTCACCTTGATTATTATTCTCAGGATGGCGTGGCGCCTCCTTCAGCTCGGAAATGATAACCTGTTAGCATTAGCAGGGCGCCCATCACACAGGATCCCCCGAATAAGATTAGCCCGTTAGCATATTTACATATATTGAATTGCGGCGCCGGGACGCAGCTCCCGCCGCCCGTCTCCCTCTAATTAAAAGGGAGCCGAGCGGGTAGCAATCCACACAAGAGCTTCACTTTAATAGCCAAAGCTGGCAAATTCCCAATATTGCCGCGCGGCAATTAGCAGCCCCTCTGCGTTCGCTATTCACGGTTTGATGTGGAAACTTGTTTATTAAGATGGGCTGCGGGCGCTGGTGTGTGATAGACCTGCCTGTAATTAGACTCCAATTATTTGTCTGTTTCTGATATTGTAAACTGGCACTTAGCACATCAGTTAAATTGACACACTGCAGCGCTTGGTTTACCCGGTAATTAAAACGTGTTCTGTTAATTAGATGATGACCACTTTATTCCAGGGCTCTTGTGTTTGCTTTTTGTAGTGCGCTCTGTTTGCATCATGAGTTGCCAGCCGCTTCACTAATCAGCCCTTGTTTTGTTTCAATTTACCACCTGCTGTTCAAAGACGCACCCATCCCCCAACCCCAACGTGGCTCCGCTCACATGTTTTTTTTCTCATTGTATTTTAATCTGCCACAACTCAAACATTACAGAAATTAATGCGCGTCTTATGAGGTAGCGTGCCGACGTTTCAAAGAGCGCACGTGCAGTTAAGGGGGAAAGTGGAGGCCCCGATTAGAAAGGCGCTTATCGCCTTCGTTAGCATTCTGCGGGGCCGAGCCGGGCCGAGCCGAGCCACGGCGAGCGTAATTACTACAGCTGAGTAAACAGTGAGTGTCACGCCGCTTGTTTTAATCTCCCTTACCAAAGGTTGCGGTTATGGGGAATCGTCGTGCTTTGTTACGCCGACAGAAAAACTGAGGCAGGAGAGAAGGCGGCCTCTCAGATGTGGCCTGCGGATGTAGGGTGGTGGGGGGCTGGGGGGGTACCAGGCCCCGTGCTGTGCCCTCAGCTCCTCAGCTGTTTGCAGCAGGCAGTGCTGATTTGAGTTGACTAATTAGGCCAAGTTCACCTACCCTATCATTTCTGTTACCAGTAGAGTCAATTAGAAAGCCTGTATACTGTAACGGGGGTGTGCTGGGTCTAATTGACACGGTTATCAAATAAAAAAGAATCTCACGTCACCCTGGAGGAGTGAAGGAGGGGCAAAGGACCCAAAAGAGGGTGGCGATGGAGAAAACAATGACAATTTTTTACCGATATTTTACAATATTCTGCGTCATTTTAGCCTGAAGATCATTGGACAGTCATGTGATGAAATTACACTGATGTCCGCTATGGTTTCTGGGCAGGACCAAGCACTATATTTGTTATAAGAAGCACTTTAATGAGATGTATCGAACATTTGTGAGTGCTAGCTAAGAAATGTGCAAAACTGCTCTCCGAGCTTGACCATCTCGATTACATACATTTTTCATGAAAAAAAAAATCCATAAAGAATGAGACGTCAACTTTGATACAGTGGAAAATACTATCAAAACAAACAGTGATTATTCACCAACTCTGCTTGTGCTGCGGCCGGCATAACAAAACCAAATAACTTTTAAGGTACCCCAGTTTAAATGGACTTTAACTTCATTCACTAAAATTCAACCCAGACTACCTTAAATCCAACAAGTTATCCAGCTAAACAAGAAATGCTGTTTCGTGATACAGGCCCCTGGTAAGGCTGGGGGGGGGGGGGGGGCTGGAGACTTTAACCAGCGAAAAGAAAAATGTATACAAGTTGTTAGGCCTTTTAGAAGACATTTAATAACTCTGCAATTCATGTTAGCATTACACTATCTGTAGGGTGAAAACATACATACTGAGAAACAAAACTTGTTCTTATGATTAGCAGTTGAATTTGCCCTCCTGTTTCCGCACCATCGGCCGGCTTGCTCACTTTAATTCTTGCCGCTGCTGTTTACCTGCAGTGAGCCCTGATTAAGGAGCTCCATGCCTTCACACTGATGCCCTCTTAATCTGAACGGACGGCATGTTAATTTTCCTGACGCTGATGTTCAAAACATAAACATGAAATGTTCACGTCGCAGCCAGCAGATCTGCTAGAGTGAATTTCAAGTGCTTATTCAAACATTTCATTAAAATGTAAATTTCACAATGGCGCAAGCCTGGGCTGTGCATGAGGCATGACTTAAGTTATGAAGTTGCTTTCTGATGCCAATTAACTGAGACTATAACGCCGTCACCTTGTTTTATCGGGGCTGGCAGAGGGATCGGGGATGCAACGGGAATTTGGAGGGAAAATCTGTCTGGCTGGAAAAATAGTTTAAAAAAAAAAAAGAGCCGATTAAATGAACTCTGCAGCAGACTGGTAGCCAATCAAACGTCTTATCTCTACAAAGTGCAAATGTGACGGTACGTAGCTCACTAGCAGGGGGTACCGTGACGGAGACCTCAGCCAGGGCTCTGCACTTCCACCTGAGAAACCTGAAGGCGCCACAGAGTGCTGAGAGGTCCATGTCCATCAGGGAGCCAGCTCTGACAGCAGAGCGCCCCCTACTGGAAAGCTTTTACAAAAAAATTGGAGGGTGGCAACATAGTAAGACCCAAATGGGAGACCCCACAGTCGTGGCCCCCATGGAGGACGAGTTACAAGGAAATGAGCTTGGGGTATTAAGGGAAAATTTGATTCCTTCCTTCCTAAAACTAACCTTTCTTTCTCATGATGGTCACCTTAACCCACATAAATATGTAACAGCTGATAAATACATAAACAGCAACAGTCAGTTGATTAGATTCCAGAACATTCCACCCATTTTCCTAGCAGGGACAAACCTAACAAAGTACAGATATGCCAGAGAAGACGCCTTGATAACACATTAACACTGGCAACAACATCCACCTCTCCTATATGTATATCTTTCTTTTATTCATTTTTAACATTGAGGCGAAACACAGAATGGTTGCAGGTGCTGATGAAAATAAAACCCATCCATCATTATTTATTAGGCATGAAAAAGATACACAATAATGTAATTTAATCTCTCAGCAGACAATTATTTCCACATATTGATAATGCGATGCGAAAACTGCCATGAATCCTAATATGATGTTTGCTTTTATTGGTGTATAATACAACCAGAACAAATAATGTAATTGTTTCGGGAGGAAAATGTAATTATTTGCACACGCTAACACTATAATACCAATCTGCCAGAGACACATGGTATCAAATTGTTTTTCTCTGCTTAACTACTTATAATCTGCATTATGTCATCGTGTCTGTGAGGCAAAGCCTTTCATATTTTGTGTTTCTCTTCTTATTTGACCGTTTTCTCATTATCGTAATCATCATTGTCATTAATAATGATAATAATAACAAACAGACTCTGTGGAATTTATGCTCCTCTTACCTGGAATAACAGATTTACCACACTTCATGGGACGTAAATGTTTCTAAATACCATGTCTGTTATGGAATGGTGAGGTAATGCAACTGTATTATTAATGTAATTATATTGTGTGAAAATGTTTTAAAAAAAACCTCGTAATTACAATTCCGGGAAAAGGGAAACTGGGGTGTCTGACGAGGACAGCGAACAATGGAATTTGCAGCATAATCTTTGAGGCGGCGTGCTCTTAAGCCAGAATTACACCAGCCATTTCCATTTCACTTCACACAAAAAGCAGGGAAGAAAATAATGATCACTTGCCAGCCTCTTTGTGTTTATGATTTTGAATCAAAATACAAAAAAACAGCCACACACACACACACACACACACAAATAAAAGATCTGGAGATGATTCAACAGAAATGTGTTTGAAGCATTTGTCTCATATTAATAGTCGCGGCCAAAGAAAAACAAAGCGGGTAGCTTCGTATCTAAACAAACAAACACATCAGGCTGAATTTTACACACACAAACCTCTATTTTCAGGCCACACCAGTCAATGGAAAAAAGACACAGAAAAAGTTAAGTCTACAGTATTGTCAAATGTTTTCTTTAACAGTTCATTGTACACAATTCAGGCAACTCAAGTGCTCTGTACCCAGACTGGTACTTGCTGTAAACAGCATTACCGTGCCAAATAAATATCTTAACCTGAAACTAGTTCTTAACAACAGGGAGTATTTTCAGCTGCACATTTTCATAGTACAACAAATAAAATCAGTGATTAAAGTCCCCCCCCTTAGGTAGCTAAGTCCTTTTAGAGAAAAGCGATGATAGAACAATTTTAGCTACAAAAGAGGAACCATGAGGGGCCTCGTTTGCAGCCCCCCCTCTGCTCTGCAGACGCAGGCTGTCCTAAGGCGTCGTCTTCCACCAGAGGCTAAAGCAGTGTTAGCAACTCATTAGTGACTTGTAAATGATATTTGCTCCCTCGTGACATATCATTCGAAATGATTTTCTAATAATAACACCCACTGATATTAAAATAAGAGATGTTCATGTTGCAAATCCCACATTCGGCCGTTCCATTGTCTGGGATATTGATCTTGCCTATTAAATGCTTTCGGAAATCAAACCGATATAAAGGAATCTCTGCGGTTTTCGGCAAACGCCGTAGAATAGGCCGGCGCCTCCGTAGATGATATAATTATAGCGTGAGGCAGGGCGGAGGCACCTTCCACTGTGTTTGTGGGCATACAGATGCATCTGCATATTACTGGCCCTGGGGGGATTTATTAGACCCCCCCCCCCCCCCACTACACCACCTCAGGGGGGTGTCCTCCTCTACCACGTTCCACATTTGTTCTGTTTTTCCACCATTTGTTCCACATACACGAGAAAGTGCGTGGGTAACACCCTTCAATCTCCTTTGTGAGCTGCTCTCCGCTCTCGCTAGCGACGCATAATGCTAATCGACGCATCTCTGGAATGGGCGTTGCGCGGCTGTGACAGCCGAGCTCAGCGTTGCGTGTTTTTCGCCGTAATATTCCTCGTATTACTTGCACGCACCCAAATGATTATCGCGTGCCGGGGGAAAGCCATGGTCAGGCCCCCGAGCCCCCGCCCCCTCCGCCGGGTGGCCCCCATGGCAGACGCGCGGGGCCTTTATCATGAGCCGGCTGCCAATCCACCGAGAACGCAACCTGTGCCTCCTTGGTTATGCCGCTGGTCTTTGAAATTAAAGCCTTGCTCGTAATCCACGGATACAGTCCCTCTGCCCCGGTTTAGCTTCGCCGGGGCTGACGGCAGTGGCGTGACATGAGCACGGGGCACCACTATCTCCCAGTACGGCTGATCCTTCCTGCCAGCTTATCGGCAGTCAGCAGCTCACCTCCCCGCACCCGCTCCGCCGGCACAACTGAGGAGTCAATTTACAGGACGCGGGGGCGAGCGCCCGGTAAATAACGTCCGGCTCGCCGGCCTGGCGCAGACGCGGCGGCATCCGGTAACCTTTCCCCCGCAACACTGCAGAAATGCAGTGCGGAAAGCACCGTGCCATTGATAGAGTATGATCATGTAAATCCGCACCGATGCAGTGGCGGGAAATTGACAGGGATCTACTGGGGCGTTTTGCCTGTAAAGGGTGGGATTTACATGCTTAATTGGGGCTTAGGCTCCCTCCCCTGAGTTTACCTGTTATGCTGCACGCTCTGATCTTGGCTCTGCATGGGCGCCACGTCATTCTGTTGCCTCTAATGCCTTTTTATGCCCCCCCCTCCTCGCCAAACTGACAGGCTCGTAAATGAGTCCAACACGCTCGGAAAATGACGCTGGCGCCTTGACGCAAACATCGTGAGCGGATTATTTCATGGGCTGCCGGTCAGGGCGACCTGTAACTTAGCTCCATAGAGCCAGGGAATCACTTGTGGGTTTAGCTCTGAGCTACAGCCAGGGGCCAGAATATGGGCTTTGAGAGAGGGTGTGATGTCAGGGAGGGTGTGATGTCAGAGAGGGTGTGATGTCAAAGAGGGTGTGATGTCAGAGAGGGTGTTGCGTGAGTTAGCCGAGCTTGTCGCTGTGGGTAATTAGCACTAGGGGTCCCTGCACTTTGTCCCCATCAGCTGAAGCCAGTTCCTTCGAGTCTCTGGGACGTGACTCTGGGCAGACATTGGGTGCCTGCAGGGCAGCGGGTCCCCCTCGTGGGCGCCCCAGAGATGGAGCCGGGGAGATGCAGCAGGCATGCACACAAGTTCAAATGAAATGCAGTGAAATGGAGCCATTCATTACTAAAGCAAACAAATATCTGCTGCACTCTGCTTTATTTGGAAGTGAAAGTCCATATAAACAAAGAAGCACCAAATGCTTACAGAATGGAATCGGCGTGTAAACAAAAGATGGGAAAAGACATGCGATTGGATTCCGAGCACGATGGGGTGGTGTCAGAGGGCCACCATGTCACTTATTATTATTGTGTTAATGCATGTAATATCTCACAGGAACTGACCACAAATATTCTTTTTTTGTTGTTTGCTTTCTGTATTACCATTCCTTCAAACAATGATAACATGTTTCTAAGATGGAGAGGCCACAGATGAGGATTAATGGTCAAGCTGTCGTCTGCCGGACGTGAGCTTTTTAAATAAACTCATTGTTTCAAAACGAATCCACACCCCTATTGTTTACAGTTGGTGGAGCCAGCGGGGTGGGTCTCATATGGGGCCTTGCCACCCATGACAGCTCACCGGCTCCTCAAGGCTGTTTCCTAGCGGTGGGTGTGGGAGGTGGCAAGCGGTCGATGTGGCGTAACAGAAACAACATTTCTCCATAAATTCTGCATCGAATAAGTGCTTAGTTTAAAATCTCTGCATCTTATTCACACTAGAACTACAGGCAGGCAGTGAAAACTCTCTGTAATCAGGCCCATCTTGGTAGAATTGAGACAGTCAGCTCTGCGGCCCTCTGCATCTCTGCCAGTGTCTCCTCCATCGATTTCCACATAAAATTCTACTTTTCAATCTTGAGGACTTTTAACATCCCTTAATGTCCCTTGAAAATCTTTGCCATGCAATTTTAATTCATATATCGACTCAGGTGACTGCTCGCTCAGCCCAGGATGGGGCAGAGAATCCACAGTGCTCTAGCGGTGACAGATCTTCTTGGTAAACACAAATTTCCATCATCGGGACACGAGTTGCATCCAATAACCTTTCCGTGATGTGTCACAGTCGTGCCTTTGTCTGCCCCCTCCACATTTTGTTTTGCTTGTTGACAGAGTCACATGTAGCCCCCACACCTTAACAAACATTTCTTTACGCCTGAAACGCATTTCTGGTGAATCATCTACGAGGTCTGACGCCCTCCGTTTGAGACACCGCTTACGGAGGCGGCCCGGGCACACCAACAAAGACAGCACAGCTTCACGCCGGAGCTGATGTTTGCCTGGACTGATCACTGGCCTGTTTTCAGTTTAGTTGATCCAGGAAGCATTTCCACGGCTGCAGAGACACACAAAGAGATAAATAATAAAAAAACAACAGGTAAGACTTACCCAGCGTGAAGACGGGAAGCACTTTACCTGAGCTGCCAGCCAACCAGCTGCATGGTCCCGGCAGATTTGGTACCACTCCAGATATCTGCGTGCGTGTTTCACACTTCGGGTGCTGAGGACATCCACCCGTGACTCGTCACGGCTACACGCCGAGGCAGTGCACTGTACCATCTTTCCACCTCCTGACATTTTCAGGATTTGGACATGGAAACTCTACTCCTTTGAGGGTCGACATACATGCGCTGAAACCGGACCCCACGCCTGTCCGGTGAGTCACCGTCAGCCACTTGCATGCTGTTAATTACAGTTTAATTCTCCCTATTATCGCCGGGGTGCCCCCCACCCCATGCCCCGGGGGGGTCTTCTAGCCTTGTTTTTTTGTTTGTCCCTTATTTTCCATGTACCATTTTGTTTGCTTATTTCTTCCAGAGCCACTGAATCCCACCCTCTATTATCAACCTCCCACGGGTGGGGGGGGGGCGTATAATCATTATGTTTAGCTGCAAACTGCTCCCCCGACCCCCTATTTTCCAGCTCTGGATGCACACGTGTCGGCTTTCCGGCACACCCTGTGGACATTTATGGGGAATGAATGAAGGGCCAAATGCAAACCAGATGGTGGGGGGTGGGGTGGGGGGGGGGCAGGGGGTTTATTTGTGAAGCTCCCGCATCAAAGCCCTCCCCACATCTCACCATATTAGCTCTGTTTTTCCAGCCCAGCAAAATCAGGAAGGTAACCACAGACTTCCTTGATGGGAAACACGTGAGGTCTGCCCTGAGTGGAGGAGGGGCTGTCGGGAGCATCCGCTAAAGCCATTACGGGGGGGGCAAATACCGCTACACTCATTCTCAGACTAAAAAGACTCCTGGATCCTCCACGCTCTGCATTGTGGGTAAATCCGCCCTAATACGGGAGAGTAATCAGGCCAGGTCAGCTGAATACATGCTTCCTCACCCAGAATTAGGGTTAGATAGTTTTGTGCCCCATTCACCTCTGTGGGTCTCGCTGTCATATATACAGTATGTGCTGTTTTCTGTTGCGGGTTGGGGGGCTGTTTAATCACAAGGCCTCATAAACATCATCCCCAGCCCCCTGTCCTCCCTGAAATCTGGCTCACCCCCCTCTTGCCCTGGAGCCCTAGAACATTGTGGTTCACTGCAGCGCGATGCCCCCCACTCACCTGAAGGAAAGGTACACCCACGAGGGGCGGAATCCACCAAGGCCAGCAGGAATCGAAGACACACTCGCTCGGGGGGGGGCGCCCCCCCCCGCGCCGCCCCCGCCGCGGGCGGGGCGAGGGGGAGGGGGTTGGGGAGGTGGTGGGGGGGGGGGGGAAG
>JABFEA020000130.1:15957369-15970091 GCA_019775915.2 Cyphomyrus plagiostoma | reverse complement strand
CAGCAGAGAGATCAGACAGACAGATCAGACAGCAGAGAGATCAGACAGCCAGACAGAAGAGAGATCAGACAGACAGATCAGACAGCAGAGAGATCAGACAGACGGATCAGACTAACAGCAGAGAGATCAGACAGACAGCGGAGAGATCAGACAGACAGCAGAGAGATCAGACAGCCAGACAGAAGAGAGATCAGACAGACAGACAGATCAGACAGCAGAGAGATCAGACAGACAGATCAGACAGCAGAGAGATCAGACAGCCAGACAGAAGAAAGATCAGACAGACAGACAGATCAGACATCAGAGAGATCAGACAAACAGATCAGACAAACAGCAGACAGATCAGACAGACAGCAGAGAGGTCAGACAGATCAGACAGACAGATCAGACAGACAGCAGAGAGATCAGACAGATCAGACAGACAGCAGAGAGATCAGACAGACAGATCAGACAGACAGCAGAGAGATCAGACAGACAGATCAGACAAACAGCAGACAGATCAGACAGACAGATCAGACAGACAGGCAGATCAGACGGACAGATAAACTGGGGGACCCATATATTAACTATGAAGTTCATTAACTTGTGAGCCGCCTGCCCATTATCCTCATTGAAGATGCCCAGTCTAATGCATCCCCTCCTTCGCAATTGATCTACTTTATTCCATTAGCCAATTCATGCATGACAGTGGAGGTGTTTGATTTGAAGATGGCGTTGTTTACAGCAAAGACTGGGGCTGCTTGAGGATCCAGGTATTAAGATTAAAAATGTAGGTGTGTATTTTTTAACCGCAGTATCATAGACAGCTCCCCCGACTGGAGGGCATGTGAAAGGACAGGCGGATGGAGAACCGCGAACGGAGAACCGCAAACTGCGGGAAGCGAGCGAAGTGTCCCAAGTGTTTCACTCCTTATCTGCGTCTTCATAAAACAATAAAGTCGCTGATGAAGACGACAAACACAAGTGCTTATTACCGCAGGGAAGTAGAGAAGGAGCTATCTGGACTCCATAATCACAAACCACAAAAATCTTACTTTACATCTCTAATTTCAAGCATAAATTATTCATCAAAACCATCAAAATGAGTACTTTCATTTATAAAAAAACAAAGTTAATGATTAATAATTCATGTTTTTTCTTGATTCTGGCTAGTAGGGTGCAAAGCAAATAGGAAATCAAACTTATATTGTACAGTGTTTTAATAATAAGCTAAAAAGTGAAACGTATTCAAATACACCCATTCATTTAAGTGTATGACAGGCCTACATGTTTTGCCGATGTGCTTAACGTGATCATAGCTAATTTATACCCTTTGATATGTACAGTACCGTGCAACAGTCTGAGGCAGTCACAGAAAATTGTTTAAATTCAAGATTTAAGATTGCTTTATTTGTCAAATGCACAGTTGTACAAGTACAACATGCAGTGAAATGAGTTTTGTCCCGATAAACCCGACCATACATATACAAGCATTACAGGGGTAGACAGGTCAGGAGGACGGGGGGATATAGGAAAAACAGGGAAGAGAGAATTACATGAGGAGAGAGGGGGAGAATAAAAAAAACAGCCCCCAGACTGTACTCCAGTAGGGAGCACACTGTAGGAACAGAAAAAAACACCCCAGCAACATAAGCACATGGTCACCACACCTTACAACATAAAAACTTGTGACTTGCAACAGGGGAGGGGAGTGGGAAGGTGGAGGTCGTCCAGCATATAGAGACCGTCGTCCGGGCCTGCAGCCAAATCCAGCGCCAGTCAACAAACCCACCTATTGATCTTCATATCGATGGAAAACTATGATATTATGCCAGTCAAAGTGTGTCAGATTAGCCATTTCAGAGCCTCTCCTAAAGTCACCCCAGCATTTACAGTACAGCAGCCATCTAGTACACACGTTGTTTTGTTTTTTTGTACTTTTTGTGACTTTTTAAACTAGTTTAATTAGTGAGTTAAATGAGCAGGTGGTAAGATGTAACAAAAACGTGGAATGGCTGAGGTGCCCTGAGAAGAGGTCTGGGAGCTGAAACTCGGTTCATCTAACCCTCCAAGTAGATATAAATAACTTTTTGGAGAACAGAAGAAATTCCTGTTAGTTTTTATTTTACTCGTAATTTGCATATGTTCTATTATTAAATGGTATTTTTGTTCTGAGAAAATGTACACTTACTTCCCAGGTAAATTACTTAAAACATTTCCCATTACTGCCTGCCTATACCCAGTACTAGTTATACCACCAACAGGCCTATGCGTCACGCGGGAGCCTCATCTAACTAACGACCACCGGTAACAGATTTCATTTAGTTGTCCAAAGGGAACCTTATAGTTTGAGTTGTGTCGTTTTTCACCTGAAAACTGAAGCACACGTGTCGTTAAGATAAACACTCTGTGACGTTTATTCGCGTGAAACATCAAGCGTTCTGTGGTTTAACTTTTAATCAGAATAAATTAGCCTAAACCATCTACCCATCCATCCATTTTAATAACACAAACAGTCGGTACACATGCTCGCAGTGCATCTCTCAGCAGCAACGCGGGGGCTTTTCCTTGCAGTACCCCCGCTAAGTGCTGCCGGCTTTGCTGAGCGCGGGGACTCGCGCATTTAGCGCTTTTATCAAGTTACATCCAACGCCAGGGATCATCCAAGTGCAGGAGGGAGGCGGAAAAGACCCCTTGACAGTGATATTTCAAAGCAAGCATCCCTGCGCGGAGGTCAGGAGAAGCATCGCATGGGAGAAACGTCACGGGCTGGGGAGGGTGGGTCACCGTATCATCTGGACCAACTGGTCATTCTTCCCGGACTAGAAACCAGTCACGATCGCGAGCTGTCGTTCTCCTCATAGGGAAGTCCTCTCAGGTAAAGTACGCCGCCTCTTTTTAAAGGGTTCAGTGTCACTGAGCAGGACAGTTATTTGCGAACGGCGGCGTCTGTGCATTTCCTAACTGCTCAGTAGTTGTAGGCTAACTGAATACAGTTAAGCCGAGGTCCACTTTTACGTGGATCGTCGTAATAATAAGCATACATTGATTTAACGACTTATTTCACCACTACAGTATCTAATGGCAGCCAAAAATTCAGGAAAAAGGGACGAAGGGGGAAGCGATATGATGACACGTGAAGAGCAAAGCGCTTTTATAGAAGCTGGTAAGTTGTATGACATCATTTTGATAGATACATGCATAATGCACGCATACAGCCCCAACACTGCAAAATGCCATAACCAGAGAGCAGCAATGCGTTCAAAGCCCTTGTTTGTTCTAAACGCATTTACCTTGTGGTGGAAGTGGGTCACAATTTTAATAACCACTTGGTTTTGCTTCACCTTGATTCACGTTTCCTAGAAGTCCCGAAAGCCAGTCCCCCCTTCCAAAATGTTCTGGACGGAGGACTGGCGTCAAATACTAGACAAAATGAACCGAAGCCCTTTCATCTCCCAGTCTGGGCTGGCAGCTCACCGCTGCGTGCCCATTTCCTGTTGCTCCTGATGGGATTGCATTGTTCTCTGAGGTTTCGGTGAGATTATAGACACCAAACTCAAATCTTGTTGATAATGAATCAAATACCCTGGCACAGATTCAATACAGAATGATGGGTTATACAAGCACGGATCAGGATTAAGTGGGAGAATACGAGTAAAGCGAACAGAAACATTATGGTTCACTTTTTAAACCAACTTTAACTGCACATGGCTTGCATGTGATATAGAAAAAGAAAATATTATGTGACATATGATGATATGCTGTTTACGGAGCGATTAAGGGGCTTGTCAGTGGTTAAACATCGGGGTTAATTACAGTGTAGCGGCAGCAGGGTGGCGGTTCAAAGGCAGCGCTGCATGATATTAGATGTATAAAAGCAACATTAAACCCGCGGCTTTAATAAACATCGGCTGTCGTGGGTTTGTACGTGTTCCGGATCGCCTCGGGTGAGAATGGATTAAGGATTAAGCAGCCTGCCTTTGGGGAAAGGACCACGGGACATTTACCGGGCCGGGGGGGAGGGGGTGGGGTGTGCTGAGGCGGGAGTCGGAGTAAGAGCGGGCAATTTTATGAGTCTTAACATCAATCCTAGTTTACAAACAGACAAAAAGAGATGATAATACAACAATAGTGTAGTTATCGCGGAGAGATGTCCTGTTTTAGCGGACGGTGTGAAACACCTATTTTATCGCTGCCATTCTGGGTTTTGCGGGTTATATGCCTGAGTTGACCCTTCTGGAAACAGACCCTTTGTAAACAATTTCTGACTCCCTACATACACGTTGATTTTATCATCTTTCACCCCTGGTCACCCCAAGGTTCCCCGCGCCTTATAAACATTTTTAAATCTCCCCCGGGCGTTTTTAAAAGACTTTGAAGCAGGATCAAAGCGTTTTCCTGATCAGCCCTCTCACTTCATTAGAAAGGGTGTGTTTGATACTTAGTATTCCTTTAAAGAAAAGGAAAGTGGCATGATAAAGTAAACAAAACACAGGAAACCTAGAGGAAGATGCGCGCGTATGTTTCCCTCAGCGGCAATAAGCCTTTGAGATCCGCTGCATCCTGTGACTCTCTCCGTTACGCGCATTGACATCCGCGCCCCTTCAGGCGCAGGTAAACGCGACAATTACCCCGTAGAGAAATTGTTTCTCAGACGAAGTGGTTTCTCCTTTCCTTTGCACGTCTTACGGATATGTGGGGAGACGCAAAACAATGGCAGATGACGAAATAATTGCTGATTCGGGCAACGTCCTGGGCCTTCGGATATAAAACATGCCCCCCTTTATAAATCGCCTTGTTTTCCTCCTGCTTTTTTAATTAGCAAGTTTGATTACCAGCCCGTACAGCCCTGAGATTGCCCACACTTTCATTCCCCGCGCTTATTCCCATTAAACGTAGTACGCCAAGCATGTTCTGCAAGTTAATAAATCATAACACATTAAATGTTAAATAAAACGCAGGAAAGTGCAGTAAATAATTAATTTGGGATAGGTGCGGGGGAAAAAATAAACAGGGTAGGGCAGTCACATAATAACGATTCATTAATAGTTAGTATTCAAATCTGTCCATGGAAGGTGGATTTATTATTGATCGGCTTCTCTGAACTATTTAAGACCCAGAAGGGAGACTGGGGACCAGCCTGTTTCTGAGGCCTCATGCAATGGAAATGCTGGGAATTTGGGTAGGATACCATTTCTGGGGGCATCTGACAGGAGGCAAAAGCTAAGATTTATTTTCAGTTCCTGTTGCATAAAAACAGCCCCCAGATTAATTATGCATTTCCCCACCTGCACCTCCCTTCTTCGGAGAAAAAAACCTAAACAACGAAAATGGCCAGAGTCTGTTTCTGGAGGATGACTAAATGAACGCCCGGATAAATGTTTTACGATAAAATCGGTGCCTTTATATTATCAGTCTGATTTTTAGGATTATTGCAGTAGTCTTATGTGTGGCTTTTCTTCTGCAGGGACCATTGGCTATACAATAGCTATACTATAGTTATACAATAGCTATACAATTCATAATATCGGTATTTAAGTACTGGGTCCAATTCTGATACAGCAGAGCTATCACTGAAGCCTGAACCAGTAACCTCCACATTCCAAGATTACACCCTTAACCACTGCGCCCCCTGCTGTCCAGGCAGCATTACTGCCTGATGAGAATATGGGGCTTTATTGTCTCCCAGAGGGATAGATAGCCTCGAAACTTTATTAATCATGAAAAAAATGTATAAGTATATGATTATTTGGGGGCTGGCTCTGTATGTGCACTTACCCCCAACCCCCACGCTTGCTGTCATGTTGAGTAGAGCGATTAAGGTAAATGGTGCCAGCTTCTTATATGATAAGCAAGCATGAAAATGAAGGCAGACAGACCTATCTCCCAGCACGGTGACAGCAGATGACAACAGACAGGTTCAAGGAAGACGGCAGAATCCAAATAAGACGTACCGATCAATAATCTCCCCGTAAGGGTGACCACTTCACACTTCTCCCTTCAGTAAAATATTTCCATGAGGTCTTGGTGTTAATGGAACGGGTGTATGGGCAATTTCGACTATATGTGCAGTTTTTCCTTAAGTTTAATTAAAAAATATTTAATCTCTTTAATAATTCAAGGCACCGTGACTCAGAAATGATGACCTATATGTACTGCTTTGTCCTTTTTTGGAAAGACATAGTCACAAACCATTATAGTCAGACAATGCTTTGTATATAGACATCTTCCGATAGTATGTCAGCTAATTTTATGTAATGAGTGTTGTTTTTAAGCACGTTTTGTCAAGCCTGTGCTGAAGGCCTGTCCATTCCCTACTTCCTCATGTAAATCGTGGTCCTATGTGGTCACCATCTATCAGAACTTTATTCATAATCAGACAATTTAATGAAAAACACCTGGAATTTTGTCGGTAAACAAGAAACTTTCCCCATACATATAGCAAGGTGTGGTGAAACTGAAATTCTGTGGAGCTATAAAACATTAATGAAACACTTTCAGCTATGAAGCAATGCCATGATTAAATTAAACTGTAAAAAGACAAACATGCCGTAGGTGTGAAGAAATGGGTGGATAAGATTTTTAGAGGATCGTGAATCTCTCTCTAAAGAAGTTTACGAATGTTCACTAGTTGTCGCTCCCGCTTGTACCGTACATTTTTAATTATTATTATTTTGTTGTAGAGAATGAACCCTCGGCTGGGGCAGAAGGAGTGCTGAGGGCAGAACCGGTCAGAGGGGGCCGGGGACCCGGCGACCCCATGAACGTGGCTCAGAGTGTAATGGGCGCCGGTTCCTGCGATGGCCCGGCGTCTGGCTGGTGTGCCGAGTCCCCGAACTCGCTGTGCGCCACGGACCGGTACAGCAGCAGCTGCTCGTCCACAGACGGCCTCTCCGGCCTCCAGTCTGACCCTGCAGGTGGGTGAGCACTTTAGATAATTGGCAGTGTGAGGAGATGCCGCAGCCTCACGCCGATCATCACAGCACTTAATGTCTGCTGCCTGGTCACGCCATTACGTCGCCCTTTGAAGATTCTTCCAGAAATATTCATCTTTCTAGTCTTTTTTTTTTCCTAAATCAATATACAGACCCCCCGCTAGTTGGATTCAGCGGTTTCAGTTATGCCTAACTTGGCCGTGAACAATTAAACGGAAATATATAGTTTTGGAGTTTGCGGAAAGATTGCAGCAACTGGCTGACGAAGCCAAAAACAATATTTATGTTACATAATATTTGTTAGTGTAAATGCTCACTCTTGCTCCGTCTTTAATAGGCCTGTTCAGAGTCTCACTCTTACTTGCGTGTTAGCTGTCTAGATCTATGACTGTCCGATTTTGCATTTCTCACAGAAACTTTTAAAGGTTTCGGTGCCACTAATTTTCCATTTTTAATGATGGATCCAAAACATAATGCTCACAGTGCATATAGGCCTACAGTAGTAACTTTGTTTATACAGGTGCGTAATTTAGATGGTTTGTATATTGTGTATTATATATATATTTGACTTTGTGTTGAATGAGCGGTTGCTCAGGGAGCCCTGAATGAGGCACATTACCTGCACTGTGAGGCGCATTACCTGCATTGTGAGGCACATTACCTGCACTGTGAGGCACATTACCTGCATTGTGAGGCACATTACCTGCATTGTGAGGGAGCGTCAGTTACGGCACTGCGGTCATGTGACGCATTTCCCTGAGGATGATCCGGCTCTCAGGAACCTCACTGCTGAGGACCCAAGGGGCTGGACCAGGTCGAGGCGACGCCCACATAACACCTGGCTGTGTGGCAAATAGGTCTTTTCCGGAGGGGGGGACTGGACGGTGTGTCTGCCTGGGAGGGTCGCTGGCCAGGATCCTGAGGAGTTTCGCTGTGTGGTGGGTGCAGCAATGTGCTATATCAGTGCACGCTCCCCAACCGGACCGGACCGGACCTGTAGGAAATGACATGCAAAGTGTATCGTACAGTTTGTTTAGAAATTGGTAATAAATAGATATTTAATGTTATGGTTCAGGCTAGCAGGCTGTTATGGCTTGATTCTAGGGGGGGCCACGTATTATTGGTGAATTTGTACATTCACGGGCCCCCTCCGGAGCAGCCCTGGAGGGGCAGTCCAGAGCCGTCCACCGCAGAGCATCTTAAAGGCTGATGCTAAATGATTTGCTTTGCAGACAGCTTCCTGGGTGCTCTATGTATTAGGAAGTGAAAGGTGATTTCCTAAATTATGCATGTGTTAAGAAATGCCTGAGGAAAAAACGGATGCTTTTAAAAGACGGGCGATAGAGACGGACCGCGGAGAAGCAGCCTTATTTGGGCGTCGGGGGGGCAGAGATCCCTTCAAGAGGCTCAGATTCTCAGACACAGACAACCCTAAAACTCATTTAGTTACTTTTTTTTAGAAGACAAAGTATCCTTGTGAAAATATTGACAGCTAAAAACGTGTCCTGCTGTGTATTTTGTGTAGTAAATTATATATCCTTATAGCTTTTGTGGAAATATGATCACTTCTTCACAAAATTGTACTCCTGGCCTGTGCTGAACAATTTATAGCACTCTGACAGAGATCTATGTGAAGGACACATGCTTAATCGGGAATTTGGCTCGCTGCACATTTTTTAAATGCTATTTTGTCTGCAAGTTTCCAATTTATTGGTGTGTAACTGGAGCTTAAAGCTGTCCAGTAAAGAAGAGAAACACAGTATAAGCGGCAATTATCGCCATCCGTCCAAGTGCCCCCGCAAGAGGACATCTGGAGGTTTACAGTCGCCCCGCGGGCCGTTGGCGGAGCGTGCCGCTGCAGAGCCAGGAGGGGACCTCTTTGTCATTGCTGTTTGACTTTAACAGCACGCGCTCAGTCCGGCCCACATGGCGGTAACATCCCAAACGGGGCGTAAAAAGTTAAAAGTGTCCCCCCCCCTTGCCCCCTGGGACAGTTTGTTGACCGGATTCCAGGAGGCCCACATGTCAAGGCCCTGTTTAATCTGCTGCCTGCCGCCCTTTTAAGGATCTGTGTAGCTGAGAGTGCTTAGCTAGGTTAGGGTAGCCGCTACGCGCTGTAGTGTTCCTGCCTGTTCCCTGCTAACCACCCTTCTCTGTCCTCAGACGGCTGCGCTTCCGTTATCCTGACCTGCCTCTTCTGCAGGTTCTCTGAGCTCCTGCTCACGCTACCGCCGCTCTGCGAGGCTGCACTGAGCGGTCACTTCTCCGCCCCGGCCCAGCAGCCGGCCGACGACAGCGGCTGTGGCCTGGGGTTCGACTGCAGCGCGCTGGAGGTGTGTTTGGAGGCGGGCGAGTGCCTGGAGCTGGCCATGGAGATCTCGGAGATCTGCTACCGCTGAGCCGCCGAAGGTGGAGGGGGTTGGGGTTTGGGCACATCGGCATGTCTGGCACTACCCAGAGATGGCGGGCAGATGGGGACGTGTGCTTGGGAATGCGCGGGACATTCATGCATGAGTCGCCAGCGACGCATCATTTGATCGGCGCCGCTGTCCTGCCGGCATCCAGCGCAGTCGGCGGCTGCCCAGGGCATCGGGACATCTCCCGCGCCTTGAAGACAAACGGCTGCATCAGAAGCTATCTGAAGGTTTGGAAGGAATTTAAGATTGAAAGAAGACTAATGGACACCTGCCCAACACACAGGATGCAATATCGATCTGGAAATCCAGAGAAGCCCCTGACGTCACACCTTTCAGTGGGATACGAACCCAAACAGCTTAAGTAAATACCTATCTGTGTCTATGTATTGGAATGCCAATGCTGAGTCTACGGCTCCCCCGGTGGACCATCGCCTGCATTGCATGAAAGCTATGTCACCCTATGGCCAACACCCCCAGTCCTCCCCACCCTGCCCCCGCCTGCATGGTCTTAAAGGCACAGTGCAGCCACATGAGGACTCACAGTTGTCGTCGCTGGGCCACCAGCTCTGTTCACAGGCCCTCTGTAAATCCATGAAGGACCCATTGACCTATGACCTCTCCGTCCTTCTGGAATGTCTGCCACTACCTCTCCAGACTGAGATGGTCGCTCGTCACATAAGACGACAGATGGAGAAGAGGGTGACTTAATTGCGGGAATTATGTAAATCTTGGACGACACTGGAAGATATTTATGTTCCGCTTATATACTGGATTTGCGGGAATGTGCACAAAATATACTGTATTAGGGAGAAATATCATTGTACTAGCTTAGCTACTTGTAAACAGTAATCATATATGCAGATTAAATGGCATCTTGGTTCTAAAAAAAAAACACTGTACTGTTCAACGTGGAAGACAGTGGGAAGTACAGATTTGCCTCTAGCTCGGCTGCGATGGCACAGATGTGAAGGATTTCAGCAGGTCAGCATAATTACAGCAGTGATGCACAGACAACCACAGTGTAGTGGAGAGATCAAGGCCGTTTAAAGACAGACAGACAGTCACGGATTCAGTGTGATGCTCGTCCTCGAACCCTTATCAGCATTATATTAAGTTCATTTCCTGCTTTGCACCATGGGCCCCCGAACCAAATATAATGGAATAGGCCAGACAATCTGCTAGTATGCCCATCAAAGAATGATACTGTTCTGTATGTTTTGATGTCTAAAAAGCCAGTGTAATCAGGCTTGAGAGCAGCAAATGGCACAGTCATGCAGCTGAGGAAATTGTACCCAGCAGGAAGTTGGCCATTGTAATTGTTTATTTGTTTATCTGTATCCATCTTTCCTGCTGTCCTGTACGTCGCATACTCGTTCTCTCATCATTAGGGTTTTTTCTCAGTTCTTTGAAATTGCATGCCGCTAACTGGCAGCGTGATGCAGCGTGCCGTAATCCCCATGCTCTCTGTGGGATTGGGGTCGGCGTTTCACGCATGTGAGCCTGCTCTTTGCCCCGGGGGGGCTCCTGACTGACACCGCGCCGTATAATCCTGCCCCCCCGCCTACCTGCTAATGCATTCCTGTATGATCGGCCACCTCGCTCACGCCGCCAACTTCTGCTGATGTTAGCTGCTGAACCGCAGGGGCTGCCCCGGGTTGAAGATTCGTAACGGCCGTTAAATTCATTCCAAATGCTGCTTGTTTCTCCACCGTGACTTTAAAGGAAAAGACAGAAACATATAAACGGTCTCAGTGAGTCACGTCAAAAAGGGGTTGGGTATCACTCGTCTTCTGACCTCATGTAGAAGAGGGTCTGGGGGGGGGCAGTGTGAGGTTGGGGTTAGCAATACGGGGCTGCCTTTTGGCTGATGCCGTGCAAACAGACTGCACAGTTTAATGGGGCGAGACTGGGAACATGGCGTCGGGTCATAGTCATCTTGTGTATCACTGCCCCCATTGTGTATTCGTCTTTCCCAGCGAGAGTCCGATGCAGACAGGCCGCCCCATCAGAGCTCCTCTCCAAACGCGAGAGGCGGCTGAGCGGATGGCCTGGACTCGTGGATGGAGCTGCATGGCTTTATAGGCCCGGAGATCATCCTTGCGAACCTGACGTTCAGTCTGAGTCATTTCAAGATTCAGCGGTGTAAAGAAAAACAAGAGCTTTCCCAGGCTCCTTCTGAATCCTCATACTGCAAACAGTGCGGAGACTTGAAGGAGGTTTGAACGAATGAATGAATATCTTTATTGTCGTTGCACACGTATCGTTGACACTGCACATTGCAACAGGTTTACAACAGCTTACAACTTTCCTACCCGATGCTATAAAAGACTATAAGGTGAATGAAAATAGAACAAAGAGGATAGAATATAATAAAGACCCTTAAAAGCACAAAAAGCTATAAAAACAATAAGTTAAATAAAGAGAGAATGAATAGGGTAGCAGAAAGATTAATGCTAAAATGGTGCCAGGTGATATTAATAAATCAGTCGGCCTCCAATCAGCTTTACTGTGGCTGTAGATCATGGTGCCAGGCCTCAGTGCTGTCTGCGTTCACTTAGGCCATTTGCGCATCAATAATAGCTTCTATATATTATTCTAATATATTATTCGGCAGAATATATGTTTTTTTCCTCTAATTTGTGGCATAGGTGAATCGTGTTCTAGACTGTCAGTCAGGGGACATGTAGCGGAGCCACGGGGACGTGTAGGGGAGCCACGGGGACGTGTAGGGGAACCACGGGGACGTGTAGGGGAGCCACGGGGACGTGTAGCGGAACCACGGGGACGTGTAGGGGAACCACGGGGACGTGTAGGGGAGCCACGGGGACGTGTAGCGGAGCCACGGGGACGTGTAGGGGAACCACGGGGACGTGTAGGGGAACCACGGGGACGTGTAGCGGAGCCACGGGGACGTGTAGCGGAACCACGGGGACGTGTAGCGGAACCACGGGGACGTGTAGGGGAGCCACGTGGACGTGTACCGGAACCACGGGGACGTGTAGCGGAGCCACGGGGACGTGTAGGGGAACCACGGGGACGTGTAGAGGAACCACGGGGACGTGTAGAGGAACCACGGGGACGTGTAGCGGAACCACGGGGACGTGTTGCGGAACCACGCGGACGTGTAGCGGAACCACGGGGACGTGTAGCAGAGCACGCGGCCTCGGCCTGTAGGCCATCCTGTTAGAAACACTCTCAGGCTTCTAATCCTGCCTGTTAGCAGTCCCCCAAGTAACAGGCGATTCCCCTGTGTGCTAACAGGTGATCCGTATTAACCTCACTGCTCTTAAGATATTGATCTTTTTTGAAGAAACAACCTGTGTAAAGTTGGGGGGGTGGTTGGGCAAGAGCATCATGTAACTGGCGGTTATTATCCTGGGTCTTGTGGCCT
>JABFEA020000130.1:15934136-15946101 GCA_019775915.2 Cyphomyrus plagiostoma | reverse complement strand
GCAGCGGTCTTACTCACATGTGGCCATTGGTAGGGGGTGGGGGGGTGATAGACCCAGGCACCCCCCCCCCCCGATCCCCAGACCTCGCCGGTCTTCCAGAGAGGCACAGCACCCCCTACCTTTCAAACTTTCAAACTAGGCTTTTACCCTCTTTAGGCCCCTGCATCCCATGTCGGCTTTTCCCCCCAAACACAAATTACCTGATAGTCCCCCCCAGCCGATCATGTCCCTCACAACCCCCCCCAGCTGATCATGTCCGTCACAGCCCCCCCCAGCCGATCCTGTCCCTCACAGCCCCCTCCAGCCGATCATGTCCCTCACTACGGCCCCCAGCTGATCCCATCCCTCAGAGGTCCCCCCCCTAACCAATCCCAATCCTCACAGTCCTCCCCCCTCGCCAGTCCAGTTCCTGACAGCCCCCGATAGCAAGTCCGTATCGGTACAGACACGTTTGTCCCCTCCTTATGTGGCCCTGCCCCCCATCACAGCCCCCTCCACACTGTAATCTGTCCTGGACACTACGGGAAAAGGCTTTAATAAGCAGTCGGGCCGATGATGTTAAATTAATTACTGCGCATGTTGGGCTCGGCAAACTCTTCGGGAACAAAGGCAGCTGGCCGCCCCGTCCGCCGTCGCAGATGCTCCGCGCCGCATGCACCGCTGCCCCATGCGCCGCTGCCCCGCCCGCTTCCCGCCGCATGATTAATTATCACACAGCGTCTCCAACTTACATACAACTTTAGCAGTTAACCTGCTCACCTGGTGATCTCACTGCCAAGCTGCCCACGCTGCTACAGCCGATGATGGATACTGCCCAGCTGTACGGCGCCAGGGTCGCGAGGAGAGCGGCTCCCCCCGCCTGCCCGCGTTTGTTTTGGGGGGGGGGGGGGGCAGAGCCGCAGGCTTACAGACAGATTGGGAGAAATCCTGCTTATTCCAGGGGCTGCGGGGTACCACTCATAATCCGGCCTGGCAGTAATCCACAGCGACGACCGGGGGTTATATCTTGGCCGGCCGCTGTACACACCCCCCCCCCCCCCCTTTTCAAGGAGAGCCCTTCAATGTGCCTTCCAGGCTCTTACCACCCTGCAGTCATGGGGGGGGGGTCTCCATTATCGCCCACCCTCTGTGCCTTCCATTGTTTCTGGATGTGGTCAAAAAGGGGACAAAAAAAGCAAAATAAATGAAACAAACAAATAAACAAGTAGGCCGGCGCTGATGTATTGGGGCCGGCAGATGGATGGACGCCCGTCACGGGGCCATCTGATTGGCCTCTCGCGGCTCAGTCTTCCTAACAGCCTTGGCTGGGCTGGGCCGCGTCGGCTTAAACATTATGACCATATCATAACAGATGTCTGGGCCGGCGGAGGCGATTCCAGGAGGAGCACGCACGACGTGAGTAACGGATCACCTTCCTCCCACCCTCATTTGTTCTTTCTTTAGCCTCTATTTACTGCCGAGTCCCCCCCCCCGTATCACCGCTGGGCTTGCACTCTGGCCCATATGGCGCCGCGCTTATATACTATTTCACTGCTCCGGTGAAACACTTCCCCGGTCCTCTGCAGGAGCCCAGCGGAGGAACCACACAGCACCATGAAAGACAGATATTTTACAACACGCACTAAATTCAAATGCGCCCGCTTGGACGGGGGTGGGCTCTGGGAGGGACCTCGCATTTACATGCTTTCATAAACACACATCAAAGCACCGCTGCAGGAAAACGACTGTTAAAAAACTACTAGTTAAATCGTATTTTTGCAATGAACACACCCTGATGAGTAGCTAATAAGGAGGTGACATAATGCCCGGGTTCGAGGGGACCACAGCCAGTGTTCTGGTCTCTAAAATTCTAAATGCTTTCCCTGCAGTGGGTCGGATGGCTGCCCTCACAGTCCAGTTCAAGAGGAACGGTACAGAAACGCGCAGCCATGACGCCCACCACAAACCGACATGTGAGCGAGCCCTGCCGCAGCGGCCTATCACGGCTCACATAATGGCAGGAGTGACATTGCGCCCAATCAGCAGCTTTCCTTTCACAGAGTCTTACAAAATCCAATCCTAAGATGCAGGCAAGCAAAAAAAAAAAAAAACAAAGAACCAAAGGATCGTCCTCAGTCGCCAATTAAGCCGGCCACAGACGCTCCAGTCATTATCCTGCCGGATCCTTGGCTCAGCATAACGCCACCCGCAGCCTGTGGCAGAAATTAAGGGAGAGTGACGGATGTGTCTCCGCAACACGCCATCATGTCAACACGCTCGCTGGAGGCATCTCGGCATGAAGATGCAGAGAGAGGGATGCCTATTCTTAGCGGGCGGACAGAAGGTGCCAGAACGATGCAAACTGGCGAGTGACATTTAACAGCGTAACTGTAAACGGGCCGAGCCGGAAGCAACCTGTTTTGTATTTAAATGTTCCATATGAGACCAAATAATCTATAGTTATTCATGTCCTATTTAAAAAGCTCTTACCACAACTCCATTCCAACTAACTTTATCCCTAACTAACCCAAACCCTAACCCTAAGCCTAACCCTAACCCAAACCCCACAGGGGTGTCAGGTTCATACTCACCAGCTACACTCCTCCCTCTGTCATCTCACCTGTTTCAGGGTGACCTTTGCCCACCAGCAATGTGGTAACAACAGGACACAGGCAGGACGGTAAGTGTGACGGTGTCACTTTGACGGTGTTAGCTTGACAGGTGGGTGACATAGTACACGGAAACACTGCCCCAGTGCGCACCCGTCATTCTGGAAACACCCCAGGCTGTTTTTGGCCCAGCTCAAAATTTGCTTCATTCTGATGGTACAGCACCATCTGCTGGCCACCTGGTTAAGGCTCTGGAAGTGCAGCATTTCCCTCTTTGAACAGCCGCCGTTTACTTCGCCGTGGGAGAGAGGTAATCAGCTCCGAGACAGAGTGGCAGCACGAGTGCCAAATACATGTAAATAAATCCACAGTCTTCACTTCTGCCAACCAAATGGCAGATACATAGTAGGAGAGGGAGCATAAAGAGGGTTTCTTTAAATTTGCTGTTCACTCATTTATTTGAAAACCAAAACATAAGTTTAGTGGCAAAAAACAAGGACTTCGAAGTTTTTTAAATTTTACAGCCAAGCATGACGTCAAACAGATCCAGCTTTCACACTCCACATTGAACTGGGATCCCACTGCGTCCCCATACCTCTTTAACTGGGCTTCAGAAGGGTCACATAAGCTGCCAGGCACATTGTGGTGAAATTATGCAGGCTATGTTTTTAAAAATCATGTCTGTGGTTAAAAGGATATTTTGATCAAAATGTCCATGGGGATGTGCCATAGTGCAGACCCTGGTCCATCACTGCTCTCTGGCCACCTTCTCTGGTCCATCACTGTTCTCAGGCCACCTTCTCTGGTCCATCGCTGCTCTCAGGCCACCTTCCCTGGTCCATCACTGCTCTCTGGCCACCTTCCCTGGTCCATCACTGCTCTCTGGCCACCTTCTCTGGTCCATCACTGCTCTCAGGCCACCTTCTCTGGTCCATCACTGTTCGCAGGCCACCTTCTCTGGTCCATCACTGCTCTCGGGCCACCTTCCCTGGTCCATATTTGCTCTCGGGCCACCTTCTCTGGACCATCACTGCTCTCTGGCCACCTTCTCTGGTCCTTATCTGCTCTCGGGCCACCTTCCCTGGTCCATATTTGCTCTCGGGCCACCTTCTCTGGGCCATCACTGCTCTCAGGCCACCTTCTCTAGTCCATATTTGCTCTCGGGCCACCTTCTCTGGTCCATAACTGCTCTCGGGCCACCTTCCCTGGTTCATCACTGCTCTTGGGCCACTTTCCCTGGTCCATCACTGCCCTCTGTCAATGCCAAGCCAGTGCTCATAGGTCTGCCCCATTCCCCCTAGAAAACCTTGTCATAGGTCACCCCACTCTGTAATACGCAACCTGTACAAAAGACCTGGTAATCATTATAATTTCTTTACGTTGGCACGTAGGAGGACTAGTAACGTGTGTTCGTAAGACATATGACTGGAAGAGGGAAAGTGAGGAGGCCGGCATCTGGCACAAGGGAAGTGTAGTTTGGTTATTTAGTTAGTATTCCATATTCTGGAATGGTAGCCCATGCTGGCCAACCTCCCCTGCGGAAGCCCCAACCCTGGAACAAAGGTCCAGCTACCATATCATGCCATGGGGCTACGTGCTGTGGGCCAAGACAGACTGGTGTACTTGGGTTTGCCCAGACCATTCCACCTTATTTATATGGCTCGTTTTCACAACATTATCTCAAAGAGCTTTACATTTTCCCCACCCAAAGCCCCCAGTGAGCATACCAGAAGCGACAGTGGCAAGGAACAGCTCAATAGTGGCAAGGAACAGCTCAATAGAAGGATGAAACTTTGGTAGGAACCAGACTCAGAGGGGGAGCCCATCCTCCAGGGGGCAGCAGAGGAAGTCAAATGAACAAGATGGCAGAATCCTGATTTACACAGTGCGAGTTTTAAGATTTGAGTCTAAATGCAGGGGCAGTCAAGTGTGGTTTGGTGCTGGTCTCATGGCAGGATGAACAGTGGTACAGCAGCAGGGATCCATTATAATTAATACCATGTGAAAATGCTCCCCAGTCTCGGGGGGTGGGGTTGCAATGAGTGGAGTGAGGTCAGTGGACATGCCAGACATGCAGATCAGGCATCCTGGTCTTACTGAATGGCTGAGATGGGGAGGCTGTGTGCTATAGACCGACAGCCTATACAGAGTATCCCTGCGTGGCACGGATCAGCAGCAGAGAGCCGAGGAATGTCGTGTCTTTACATCAGAAGGAGGCGCCGTGGCTTTTTTCATAACATGCAGGGACCTCAGCCCAGGTTTTAGCGTGTCTGTCGTTTTCACACATCCCCGGGGGTGGTGGAAAGCCGGCTCGCTAACCGGGGGACTAGCGTCTTTCAAAGAGGCAGCGTCTCCAAAATCTACAAAGTCATATTCCGGAGGGCATGTGCTGTGCTTGTCAAGCTTAGCAGAGCTGCGAACACCTCAATTACACGCCAAATGCGGTTATGTACAGAAACACGCCCCGGTTTACCCCCAGCGAATCCCGGCGGGCCCGATTTTCACGGTTATTTACCTGCCGTACAACGCTGTGCCAAATGCGGATGGAGCAAAATCTTTCAGGGACGGCTCCGTTTCATTATCGCACCCCCTAGCGGCTAACCGCTAAACAGGGTTTTGACTTGGTTTTGGATTAAACATGACTGTAAAAGCATGACTGGACTACAAGTCCGTTACATCAATAAATCATTTTGATATTTAATCACTGACCACAGGACATGGTGGTGCTGAGGGCTTCTGGCCACTCCTGCAGTGCACTGTGGTCCTGTACCGTGCAGCTGCCATAGCAGGATGATCAGCCGTCTGAGGAGGTCCAGGTGTTGGTGGACCTTCTTTGTAGCAGTTGCCGCTTGTTCAGTCCATTCGAGGTCTTCAGTGAGGGTGACTCCACGTAATCTGCACTTCCCTGTGGTCTGTGAAGTGTCAGTAATGTCTCCCCCTCTCGAATGCTTTGTTCCTGTAGTGCTCCTCTGTCCTCCTGCGGGAAAACAGGAACCTCGAGGAACCACTGCACTTGCGGGACATCTCACACGGGGTGTGATGCGTGACACCAGCACCCACCGGCACAGATCAGCAGGGTCTTCACCCCCAGGCACGCATCACCGCACCTCCATTGCATGTGCCTCTGAGGATCTTCTGAGGCGTCAGGCTCGTGGTCAGCAATACAAAAATATATCGGAGACTGCGTGAGAAGAGCATGCTTATCTCTGTTCATCTATCCATTTTAAAGCCACTTTAGAATTTGCCATTTTAATTGTTCCTTTTTCTCAGTGTGTAGCACTTTTTGACAAGCTCAGTTCAAGTAGGCACAGTAACTTTGTCTCGAAATAAAAACCGCAGAAAGAAAGTGTTTTTTTCAAAACAATAACTTGATATAACCCGCTCGATCAGGCGCCTTACCGACCAATATACACAAGGAGAAGAGTTCCTGTGTGAGACCACTAGGTGTTGCTAAATCAACACAAAAGTTATCAAACCAGCAAGCGATCCCCTGTACGTTCAAATCTGCGGTTGTTTTCAGAATGAAATAAGGTAAGGCTGATTAAATCAAACTGTTAGCACAAAGAGTTAGAGTTTGGTGTACAGTAACACACTAAGGGCAGTTTAGAGATATCAGATTGCCTGATTACATGTTTTTGGACTGTGAGACAAAACCAGAGTATCTAGAATAAACCTGCATGCACTCCACATACACAGACCTGGATGCAAGGGCGTAACTTCATGTAATTCATCATAACAATACGATTTTTTTCAGGGGGGAGTTACAACCCCCCCCCCATAATTTACACCCATGCCCAGAGGCCAGGAATTGCAGCCACAGGCCTGGAGGGGTGACAGCATAGTGCTAAGCCCCAGGCCATCAGGTACTCGTATGGAAAAAGAGGAAAAGTGCTTCTGCCATCTGTGAATACTTTGTATTTTATTAACATCCCATTACATCACGTGGCTTGGAGCCTATCCCAGGCAGTGCAGGGTAGCAGTGCACCCTGGGTAGGCTGCTACTGCATTGCAGAATACACACTATGGGAAGTTTACAGCTGCCAGCCCTCACTGGGCAGTACACTGACACCAATTTCAAATGTCAAGCTTAATATTTTCATAAACTAAGAACATAAAAAAGCCAGCTAGTGCGCCTAGGGCAAACAGGGCTATGGATGTTAGGCAGTGCATTTGATGTATGATACTTCATTCCTGCTGTCACACATAACCAGTAGCAATTATAAAAAGTGAGGCTTTAAATAAGGTGCACATAACCTCTTATGGAAGGGTAGAGCTGTAAAAATGAGCATGGCGGTGGATATTTTACTTAAATGTCAATGTGAGTGTAGAAGTGAATGAACTTAATTGCTGGTAATATGCTGTCGGATGAGGGGTTACCTGTGGCCGGTCGCAGGGGCACACTGTAGGCCTGTTAGGCCAATTCAGTGCCATCAGAATACGGCACCCTTGTGTCGCCTAATAGGGTGACCAGCACTGCGAAGCTGGTTATACTGGGAACACTTGCAATGTGAGTGACAGTCTCGGTCAGTGGTTTTCAAACTGCACGGGTAAACATCACAGAAATTCACTGTGTGCACGGAAAAGAGAAGGAACTGAAAACTGAAAGCAACGCAAAATTATCTGATATGAAAATAAATGTCCTCAATTGATGAGGATTTGGAGTTTGCATGTTCTCCCTGTGTCATTGTGGGGACCCCCAGTCCAAAAAGATATCCAAGTTAATATTTAATTTGCATTCTCACACTAAATAATCTTTCAATTAAGTAATCACTCGTTGTCTGGGAAAGAGAGTTGCTTTAGTATCTGCCGTAGGAACTGACTGACTACATACAGGGGACTGAGACAGCTAATAGCTAAATATAGCGCTATCCGTGTGAATTTGCAATGCGCTTTCCAGCACTAAAATAAACGGACACTGTAATTTGTATTTGGATGAGAGACACTCCTGGGAAAGTGGCCTGAACGTTGTGGGAACTCTGTGGGACACTGACAAGTATTTTACTGCAGGTACTTTAGGGAAACAGCTTGGGGGGGTGCTTTGCAGTAACAGAATCCTTACCTGCTCCATTTTCATTGCATCTGGTTCCGAAAGTAACGAAGATGGGGGGGTTCTCCTGGACCACGGTCATCGCCTCATTTCTACCCTGAAGGTTATCCGCATTGCCATTTGCACCTTTTCACCGACCACATCCTCCTCCCAGGTTGTGGGTTGCTGTGTGGAGTGTCAGCCAGTGTCCCTGGAGCGAGAGCCTTGCTGAGGTACCCAAGAATGACCTTCTGGTCTCAGGCAGCGAGGCCTAACCCAGCGAGCCACAAGCTGCCCCCTAATGAGCAGGGAATTAAAGGGTAGACAAAATGAAACCTGTGTCATCGTCTTGCTTGCAGTAGACCAGCTGGTGGACAGCAGGGTTCTTTTCAGTGATGCTTTTCTGGTTGTCCTTTTGGGATGTCACCAAGATCAGAAGTGGATCGATCGATCGCCACAAAAAAGTCACCTTCCACATTTGAAGACCATGTACTTTATTTTTCATATATCATGACAACATCACCACGTTCAGCTTCATAATCACACATTAAGGTAGGGATGGTGAACGGTACACCGACGCAGCTGATCCCAGCGGGCTATCAACTTTACAGTACAGAGCGTCTCAGCAGAGACAGTGCGAGAGCGCCACCTGGCGGTCAGAGGCAAGCGGTGCTGGCTCTGAGCAGTGACACCTCCCTCCAGTGCATTGCTGGTTTTGTGGGGGAGAGGAGTGGGGGGGGGGCGGCAAACCCCTGGAAAGACACATTGCTTGTGCTTGACCAATGGCCTCAGATTGCTGGAACTTCAAAAACTCCAAAAAGATAAAATCACTAATAAAAGTCGATGGAAAGGAACAAACAGGGTGCATAGTATAATAAAACAATCAGCTGGGGACTTTTGCATGGATTTTGGCAACGACGTTTTGGCAACATTTTGGTGTCACAGAAAAAAACAGACCGGACTTGGAAAAGGAGGTGGGCGTGTTAATGGGGACAGTGTTAAGGCTATATTTACCTTGGGAAAGTGCTACTGTGGCGTAGTCTGCAAGGCCCCTGGGGAGTGCATCTGGGAGGGGCCACAAAGAGCCCCGCCTTCAAGTGGGGGGGGGGAGTTGGGGGCGCATTTCAGAAATCACATACGGAAAATGCATGTTTTTATTCCTGGAAGACTTGCGGTCCTCTTCCCATTGAATCACAAAGAATTTTGGCTTTTACCAAAATATCAGAAAGAAAAAACAACACGACTCAATAAAGACACTGCAACCAACTTCCAAGCCCCACTAGGGGAAGATCTGCTTGCATACTCCCATCAGTACAGATTAAAAAAATAACTAATAAGATCAGTTCCTGAAATGTAAGGCACCTCATTCTCAACTCCTTCTGTATCATTACAACTTCATTAAAGTAGGAACTGACTGCAGTGTAATTCCTTCATGTAAAACACAGGCATGAGTACTATTTACAAAGAGTACCGTAATTGCATAGATCTACACTTTTATACAGTAGGCAATGCACTGAGACTGTAACACTTACACATATTACATAATACTTATCTAAAGAAGTCTTCTTCCCACAAGCCTCAATACAGATCTAGATTTCATTTCAGACACTCGATGCTATGGTCATAGAGGCGCAATTCTAAGTACAGTACGCCAGAGTACTTTGCTACAGTTGTACAGGGTTAAACACTAGAAGTGTAACAGTAAAGCATTTTTTTATTAACTACTAGTCAATGATAAGACGTTATGTTGGTGGATACACCGGATATTGTTAAAATATTCAAAATGTTTTCGTCAATGTGTCCAGTTCACATGAAATATCCTTCGTAGTTTCTTCAAGCAACCAAAAACCCTGTTAAACGCCATACCCCAACCCTATATGTCATGTTAATATAAATATTCATACAGTTGAAAAAATAAAACTTAAATACAAAGTTCCAGCATGGTAACCAGTACAGTGGAACATGCAGATCAAAGGATTGTGGAACAGAAACCATTATAATGCTTGGAGCAGAAGCACCAAATAAATACACCCATTTCCCAGGGGAATCTGTGGCATCGGGGGGCTGGATTTCTGCAGGAACTCTCAGGACACTTCCAAGAAGTCTGCGTCAGTCCAAACACACACTACGGGCAAGTAGGCATGTAGGCAGAAACCCATGTACCCTGGAGAGAACGAGTAAACTGTACGGGCACAGGGCCGGGGCCCAGACCCACTGCCCTGGAGATGTGAGCTCACAGTGCTGCCACCTATAGTATATTATCTGTGCAAATTCATTTAAAATTAGATTAATGCATGAATATATGAATGTATGGAATTTAAAATGTATCTTTTTAAAATGAGTGACATAGACATTTTTCTTGGACATTCCTGGAGGTAACATACTGTTTTATACACACATATCTGACCACCTCCAATTCACTTTACCATGTGCTTGCATATATTAGCATTAAGTATGCATTACCGTGCCCACAAGCAGCAAAACGCAGTGACTACACACTGGCTTCAAGGGACCTAATGGGGGTGCACACCGCTGTGCATAATGTAAATCACAGGCATTACTGTGCTTGTTAGTCTGCTTGTAAGTGTGCTCGTTAGGGTGCTCCTAAGTGTTCTTGTAAGTGTGCTCGTTAGGGTGCTCCCAAGTGTTCTTGTAAGTGTGCTCGTTAGGGTGCTCCTAAGTGTTCTTCTAAGTGTGCTCGTTAGGGTGCTCCTAAGTGTGCTTGTAAGTGTGCTCATTAGGGTGCTCCTAAGTGTGCTTGTATGTGTGCCCGTTAGGATGCTCCTAAGTGTGCTTGTAAGTGTGCTCGTTAGGGTGCTCCTAAGTGTGCTTATTTGTGTGCTCAATAGTTTTAGGGCTGCATATATGTTTTGAATCTTTTGGAAATTCTATCTTGATATTTAGATATGTAGAGACAAAATGGGCTACAGCCCAGCAACTTGGCTTATGAGGAATCAGAATCCATGTAAAGTGCAGAAAATGTTTCCCAAACATTTTTACACACTTTGCTTTAGAACCGACAGTAACCTTGTTTAAAGAAAGATACACAATGGATTTTTTTTTTTACCTGAAAAACTCCCACATTGCATTAGGTACCATTAAAAGAAAATTAAACGGTAAATAAAATCATTCATAGATGTTAGAAAAGGGCAGCATTACCATGTTTTAAGGCATTCGGAAAGGGACCATGATTCTGGTATCAATTCATTCATTAATACAGATCATGTGTCAGCAGATACTGATGGAAAAAACCACCAATGTTCAAGAGATGTCAATTTTTCAGTTATTGCCATTGAATACAATGGATCAGACTCTGTGGGGTCACTGATCTGTATTGCCTAGCAAAATATTCAGCAGATGTTTATAAATCCCTCTTTGCCACGTTCACCCCTGCTCATTTAACGCAGCAAAGTAATACCACAAAGAAAGATCATTAAAGTTTACTCAAAACAATCCTTTCTTAAACACTGACTGTAATTTAGACCGATTCGTTGCACTGCCAAATAACGTCCTAGCAGGAAGTAAACCAAACTAAAACTTTAATTAATTCATAAAAAAAGAGAACAAGCATATTTCTGTGAGAAAAGAAAAACCAGTCCCCTCCATCTACTTTACCTTTCGCCGGAAGCACTTCTGATCTGCTGTGTGCAGAGAGTCAGCCCGCCACAAGGTGGCGCTAGCAAGCATGCTAATTCTCCTCCATGCTCACGCTGCTCCTCCGGCTGCTCTCATTAGATGCCCCAGGGGAGACGGAGGAGAGCAGGGGGTCACCCACCCTGACCGGCGACAGGCTGCCGTCCATCAGGATGTCGTCTAGCTTGGAGGCCCCTTTGGCAGGACGGGTGTAGGCTGCTGGCTCGCCCAGCTCGCCCTGGCCATCGCTGTAGGTGATGGTGCCATCGGTGAGGTCCAGTGTGGTGGGCCGGGACATGTCCGACACGTGGTGGGGGTACGGGTCTCGAAGGCAGTCTCCCAGGACTGCCTCCTGCTTGATGACCCGCCCTGCATGTTCTGAGGGGCAGAGTGCTGTTGGGGACACCAGTGCCAGGCCATGAGCGCGGGCCTGCATCTCCAGCTCCTGGACCACGGACACAGGGACGCACGTGCTTTCTCAGTAAAGAGCACAGTTCTGAGAGCCCCCAACATGCTCCGGCCCTCCCCAACATGCTCCGCCCCTCTCCCAACATGCCCCACCCCTCCCGAACATGCTCTGCCCCTCCCCCAACATGGTCCGCCCAACATGTCCCGCCCCTGCCCAACATGCTCCGCCCCGCACCCAACAAGCCCCGCCCCGCCCGGGCGGGGGGGGGGGCAAGCGGGGGGGGGGGCGGCGGGGGGGGGGGGGGGGGGG
>JABFEA020000130.1:15889832-15901436 GCA_019775915.2 Cyphomyrus plagiostoma | reverse complement strand
AGTTCACTCCCCATTGTTCGGCGGGCTTTACTGCCATCGTGAGTGACACGCCCATCCTTCCCCATTCACTGGCGCTGCTCTTTGTTTGTGCGACCTGCCATTTTACAGCCATAAGTCTACTTTGCTACCGAGCTCAAATGATGGTCAGGCTCATTGATTACCTGCCCCGCATATCCGCATACACTCAGCCCGGGTTTCACTGAGACAAACGCATTAACACTCCGGTAAAACATTTTGTGAAAAACACTTATTCAATTACTTTATTCAGCATTAATACTTAGCTACTGTTTATTTACTACAGTGTACTGACTGCATAGATGCTACTGCGCTTTTGTTAGTGTAGTCGCTATTTTTGTATCTAGTATTGTATAGTTGTAGTTTTCTCTTGTTATCATAACTTACGTATCGGTTCTCCTTGCCCAGACTGTTGTGAGGCAGCTAATACTGGCAACCGCGGTGAACTTTCCTTTCAAATGAAAATTGACACTTGAATCTAAACATGTAATAAAGTCTGTCTGTTGGCACAAGAGTGATCACGTGACCGCAGTTACGTTTTAGGCAAATGCACGTGTAGAATCCGCACTTATGCTTTTCACCATGACAGGATGACAGTTGTTGATTTATTTATTTAAATGACGTCCTTCTTTTTAAGAAATAGGCCTATCATTACAACACACTTTATTGCGGTATTAAAAAATGCAGCATCACGTATTGATATTTTTATTAACATTATATTTATATACATTCTTTAATATAACAATAAGAAACTTATTTTCAGGGTATAATATTGTACAGACAGTGGTCTGATTTCTTTTCGTAATTCTGGGAATCTTTCAAAGTGGTGTAATCCCAAACCAGCACGGCACATTGTCATCAGCCTGGCCTCTTGAGAAGCCGCAGCCGCTCCGGCGCTGGTGCGGGTGTAAAACAGCCTTGCTCCTTCACACAGGTCGTACTGTGCATTTCCGTGCAGAAGCCTGGCGTGCAGTCCGAAAGGTGTCGGTCGTGGCGGCGCTAATTTGATCGGTTGCCGTATCTCGGGCTGCCAGACAGACAGCAGGCGACGTGTGGTATGCGGACGGGACCGGTGCGGCGTCGCTTCCTCCTACCACGCAGATTCGCTCACTTTCCGCGTTTGTAGAAGACGGCGATTCTGGTCAACGGGGATTTAAAGGCGTTCCCAGTCCCGGTAAAAGATCCGATAAAATTCAGGAGGTGGATATACAGATAAAGGAGAGGTGAGCTTTTGTTGCATGTTCTACTATTTAAATATACATTGCGTTTGACATATACTGTCAGCATGTCAGCACGATATAGAAAAATGTGTTATTTATGAGCGATATCTGCTCACAGACATTAGCGCTTTATATTTTGCGCATTGCTTACAGTTAATTTTTAGCGAACATGTTGGGTGAAGTAATAACGCCGAGACCGAGATCCGCACAGAATCCTTAAGTATCACCCAGATGACTCATTCTTTGCATTTTGCTGTGTTTGCATTCGGGTTGATGCCTTTTGTCATAAATCTGGCGGAAAAAATACGTGAAGTGCCACTCCTGTGTAGCATGCGTTTGGCCTGCCTTTGTTATGACAGTAGGCTGCTCTTACCGGTACAGCCGCATACGCTCCCGATACTATCTGCATCTCTGGCTACTGCGCCTCCTTTGCTCGTTAAATAACCATTATTTGTTAGGCTTGGCCGGCCTCGCATATCCGAACCACATTCAGCGTCCATCGGACACATTTCCCCGTCTGTATACATGTATGTCTGTAGGATGATGAGGCAAGCGGCCGTTTCCTTGTGATTGTCGTTTCTTTGTGGGCTCTAACCAGTTGCGGTCGCCTGTAGCACACTTAGTTTAACAACTTAAGCAGACACTTTTGTGTCCTGTGATTAATATGTCCCAGGTTATCACATATTAAATCGTGGTATTATTGTGGCCGGTCAGATATTATCACATTAAATGGCTTGTAATCATATTAACTGTCACACTTCGTGCAATTGATTAGTCATGTAATTGTCGAAATGTATTAATTCTAATGAATGTAGCCTAAACTTAATATACTTGATACGTTTTAATATGTTAATTGGCTCACTGCAACAAACCTATCCTGTCAGTACAAATTGACTCGATACTGGGGTTAAATTTTCATAAAAAATGCAACAAACGTGCAGTGAATGAAAACTGAAGATCTCCTGGAGGCGGTGTGTAAATTTCTAATAACTATCTGGTTCATCGAATTACAAAGCAGGTCTCATTGCACAGTGAGCAAGGGCAGATCACAGCACCTGTAACGAGTGATTGTCCCACTTCCATTGTTGGCTGGGGGGGCGAACGGGCTGCGTGTGGCAGATTTATGGTCAACCTAGACATCGGATACAGAAGGATACAGAAAAACACAGGATTTAAGGACTAGGGTCCGGAAAAGTACTTCTACAACTTCACGTTGGGTTTCCCGTTTCCTGGAATAAAAAGGACCCAGCCTGTGTAAATTTTGCGTTTAGTGTGTCTACTGCTTTGCCTCAGAGGAAACTGAAGGAAGCTCGGTCATGCAGCTTTTCACACTTAAAAGAACAAAATACTAAAAGACTACAAAAGAAGTGTATTTAATGATTTTTAAGTTTTGATATAGTGTGTCGGTTCATGAAACAGGGTCCTCAAAAATGTGTGTATGTTTTATTGTGTGTATATTTATTTAGTGAGACATATGAGTAAATTCTGAGCATATTTCTCCATTGAGGAGTATCTTTATAGATGTACAGGGAACAGGAGCTTGCATGCTTACAGACACCCACACGCACACATGGTGGTTTCTAGAGCTAAGCGGAGTAACCCCGTGTTGAGCGTTTGGGTGTTTTTAATGAGGTCACCGGTTCGATTCAGCACAGCCATTAGCTGTCCGGGAAGGGTCCATCAACGGCCCCGGCCAGCAGGATGAAGAGTTATCTGCCTATTGTAGCGGATTAATGGGTTTATCGATATAACACTTTTAAAGGTACATGCACCATCAAACGAGAAATGCCTTTAAGGGCGAGTCGGAACACGGTAGAACCTCAGTTCTGTTCCGGATTTCATTGTGAGTAGATTCATTTCCACGTAGCAATTTTGTAAGACGAAGTGATTCAGTAGTCGGCCCAGATACAATGAGTAAGCTGACACGGCACTCTGAGTAATGTGCACATCCTGACTTCTCCAGCCGGCCTGTTTCCCTCTTCCCATACAAATGGCTGCAGCAGGGAGAAAAAGCCGCTGATGTGAAACCGCCTTACGTTACGCCTGAAAATCTGCTTCCACTGTATCGATTGCTCAGCTGGGTGCGTTCGGTAGGTCCTGGTACGATGCAGGCCTGCATTATCTCAGCCTGGATCGCTGCCTGTTACGGGTTTGAACTCCAAAGGCGTGTAAAGTGCTGGTGTGCGGCTGCAGGGGAAGGTGGACTTCACAGTGGCTGTCGGTGCATGTGGGGGGGGCCCTAAGAGGTCTGGGAATCGGAATGAAAAGGGGGCTGCAAGTGAGCCAATGTGTCATAGCTGTGCTCACACCTGGGTGCATGGGGGGGTGGCTCAACGGCAGCGATGTGGCTTATAGCACAATGACACGACGTATTTTACAGTCCCTGTCGCTTTCTGGGGGCTTCTGCTGCCGAAGAAAACATGTAAGGGTCAACAGAAAGTGCATGACATGATTAATGGAGGGATTTGTTTAATTACTTAGTCACTTCACCTGCTTTCTCAGGTGTGAGCCTGCACTATTTATAGCACTTGTGGAAATACATTGGACTGTGGTCCCCGGGGGGCTGGATCTTGGTTCAACTGTCCCTGAAACCAAGGAAATGACACAAGACAAAAGGCCGGGGGGGGGGGGGCACTTTTTGGAGAGCCGTTTTAAGGTGAGCTTCAAAGCCCAAGGCCGATCTGCTGCTGTTTATAAACCAGACTGAATGCTTCGACATGGCGGCATCCCGGCGGGGATTCCACAAACAGGAAAACGGCGTTCCGGCGTGCAGATGGGCAGCCGCTTTACCGTGAGAGGAAATCCTGGATGAAACCAACTGATCTGAAGTGACGGGATGGAGACGGGAAAATGAGGTGGGGTGGCCTTCTCACCCTCCGCGGAAGTGGAGGTATTGTGCCGAAAAGGAAGGGCTGTCTCTGCTATACGGGGTAGCAGTGCACGGCAGGAATCCTTTTAAAATGAGGGATACCTGACTGAGCCTAGTGCAGAGTGAAATGCACCACAGTGGTTTTGAAAGGAGAGTCAAAAACTGGACCAAAATCATTCAGGATATGGAAGGGTCCTGCAAGAGATTTCGGGCCCCATGACAGCATATCCTATTGGGCTCCCAACCCACACCAATCCAGTTATGTTCCACTTTTTTTTTAGGGCCCCTGGAATTGTCCTAACTTTCATAGCATTACAACACTTCAAGAATAAATACCATGCATATAAGACACCCCCCCCCATTTTGGCAGTGTGGTGTAAGTCAGGGCTATAAACATTCCTCGTCTCAGCAGGAACAGAGACTTGGTGTTTTTGATAAAGAAGATTGAACACTGGATGAAAACCTCTTTCATTCTTCAAAAGCCTTGGCAGAAATTTATCTTTCAGATGCATAATGATCCAAATCACATGGCCAGAGCAAAACTGTAGCAGTTTTAGAAAGCAGAAGTCCTTGGACGACCCCCTCTGAGTCTCGGCTGAAATGTACCGAGCTGGACTCCACATGTCGGTCCCAAGCAACTCGAGAGCTTCTGAGCAGATCTGCCGATGCAAACATGCAAAATTCACCTGGAGCCAGACTGCAGACTCCCGCCAAACGTCACTCCGCCAGGCAGCGATGTACACTCGGGTGGCAGAGTGACTCAGTGTGCAGCCCTGTCGTCTCACACCCCCATGGGTGGGATTTTGATTCCTGTCCCTGCACTGCGTGTGTGCCAGGTGGGACAGCGGCTTACAACTCTGTGACGGGAAGGTTGCTGGATCCAGTCCCACAGCCACCTCTGGGTCCTTGCACATGGGACAGCGGCTTAGAACTCTGTGACAGGAAGGTTGCTGAATCTAGTCCCACAGCCACCTCTGGGCCCTTGCACATGGGACAGCGGCTTACAACTCTGTGATGGGAAGGTTGCTGGATCCAGTCCCACAGCCACCTCTGGGCCCTTGCACATTGCTTTGGATTAAATGCTCTTCCTGGGCTTGTGTGGGTCTCCACCATGAACTCCTCTGGCACAAAAACATGTGCGCAGGCAAACTGGTGACTGGCACAGTGCTACTGGTCATGGACATGGGCTAGATACAGCTTTCACCCAGAGTACTTATGCAAACAGTTCCTTTGAGCATTTTTGCCTCTTTTTTAGTATTTGTTAAAATGTAGTGTGGGTCAACATTGACAGGCATAACAATGACCATCTAGTAATATCAATTAATTGTTTCTACCCTTAAAAATATACCACATTAACCACAATCAGAGAGCAAATTTCCAAGACTCGATCAGCCGACGGGATACGTTTTCAAAAAAAAGTCTGTAGACTTAGTGAGTTTTGGATATTTCCTTAAAATTATTCTTTGGATTATATGAGGACTGAGTCAGTTTCAGATCCCAAAACCATAACTGGCTTCAGGTTCCGCCTCAGAAAAATGTTGTTCAGTTATGTTTAATAAAGTTACTGATTGTATAGTTGTACATTACACATTGCATTGGTTTTTGAAATATTAAGCTAGTGCATTTCCTTCATGAAACAGAGGAATGTATGACGGACACCATGAATCTGACCAAAAGTGTTATAAGAACTACCTGTTAGGATAAAATGCATGTATACAATGTTCATTTTGCAGCTTTGAAAACTGAGAGTACAGGTGTGTCGTAAAACGTATTAGCTAATGAAATGCGGAGATGTACTACCTGTATATCACATCTACGCTTAGGTGCTTTATCTCTGCCGATGTAGACTGGATGGGTGTGTGTTTGGGCAATTTCTGTGCCAGTCTGGCGCCCTCCACCAGCCAGATCTCAGGCCAGACCAATCTGGTGGGTCAAGCTGTCCGGGCCTGAGAGTCGCCACTGCACTGAAGCACTACGAGGCGCCAGCAGTGCCTCAAGGGGGGGTCAGCGTGTGCGTAATCGGAGGCCTCCGCGATCCCCCCCCCCCCCCCGTCTGTTTCCACGTCAACGCTGAACTCATTTAGAATTATATTGCCAGGAATCAACTGGAAATAAAAGGTGCAGAGGCGTGCGTGCTTTCTCAGCCACCAGAGAGGGATCTGGCAATTAGCCCTCCACTAATTACCGTGCCCAAAACGCCACTAGCATTCATGCCCAGGATGCTGCGGGACGTGAATGTTAATGATGATTAAATGAATTTTATTCTGAGTTGGAGTTGGGCTTCGACACTGAGGGCCGTATGTCCAGGTTTGCTGGCATGGAAACAACGTCGGGCCAGTATAGATTCAAGCGGCACCGATTCCTGTGGCCCTTGTGTTCTCACACGCCTGCTGCAGCTCGGCAATGACGGGCGTGAAATCCTCCAGGCGGACCAGCCCCATAACCCTGAACCCCTTCGGCAGACCTGAATCAGTCCTGAGGAGTCTCGTCCGCTGCCTCTGCGGGCCACAGGAGGGCGCTAACGCCATCTGGGGTGCGTCCCAGGTTTCGCCTCCAGCCTGACTGGTCTGATTGGCGATTATTCCTATGAACTGGCTGAAGTGGAATGACGTGAATAAGCTGTGAGGCGCGCAGCTGCTGTAGTGTTACTGCTGGAGTAAGTGACCTGAAAATGAAGCGTATTGCAGTGCTGGGGTAATTAATACCAGTGGGAAAGGTTCTCGGTCGCTCCTGAGGCCTCCGCCACTCCGGCCTCCACTGAGACGGCTCCAGCAGCCGTCCCGATTCCTGCCGCCCATCGGCGGCCGAGCCCCCAGTACCAGAGCGAGCCCGGGGTGGAGGCCTGCGCTAGCTCTCTGGAGGCGGAGTCAGCAGTCACCTTCACATTCATGATGGCTGGCCGGGGCACCGAGCTGCTGATGGGCGCAAATCACCAGCTTCGTCAGGCTGGGATGGAGTTTGCCAACTTGCATCCCAAGAATGAACTTGGTGCACAGCGGATTGATGTTTGGGGTGGGGCAGGAGCGTCTGGGGGGTTTTATCATCCCCTGTACTTCTGTGCTTGAGCTTTGAAGCTGGCCTTGGGCAATGGACGATGATTTAAAAGGTACACAAGAAAACAAGTGAAAACAAACATTTGTGTGGTGGACAGAGTCACCAGCTCCCTGAGATGGAGAGGAGCTGTTCCCAGGGGGTTAGTATACAGAGTAGACGGTCCTCGGTCCATCAAGCTGTGACCCCCCCCCCCCCCTCGCTCAGCAACCATTCGCACATCCACAAACACTTCCTCCTCCACAGACAGGATCGTGCTTTATTGAGGGGCTCCTCTGGATAGTTCAGAGCCTTGGCTGTGAATCAGACGCTGACATGAGGCTTCCTGGGGGGCCGGATCAGTCGCCCCTCCCCCGGGGGTCAGACAGTCCCGAGGGCCGTCAGGACGCCTGTGATCTGTAACCAGGAGAGACCCGCCAGGCATGCAGGCCCCGAGCGCCCGCTCTCACATAACACGCCATGGCTAGCAGGTTTGCTGAGACCCTAGCGTAGCCCTGAGTGCTGCCCATGAGATGGACACCCCCACATTTAACAGGGATCCTCCATATTAAAGCAAGAGGCTCAGCTGCCATCATCTGCCCCCCTTTTCCGCCACAAAGTCCCACTTTCATATCCAGGGCAGCCGAATGCTCTGCTGGCAGCTGAGAGTGAGCCTTCTGACTGAGCCCTCCAGAATATTCCAGCAGGTTTGCCCTGTAATCCAGGTGTCTGGACATGCATGTATCAGACCTCTGACGGAGGTGGCTTTTTGGGGAGATTCTCCCATGCTGGTCAGTCCCTTCTACACCCACACTGTGGCTTTCCTTTCTGGGTGGCTTTACCCCTTAACGGGCAGCAGGATGCCAGGAATGCCCTAAGCTGCATGGGCACAGACTTCTGTGTGGAGTCAAATGGAGGCCAGTGGCAGTGTCAGCCAGGCTCTGAGGCCCAGCCCAGGCCACAAACGCCACGGCGTCGTAGCAACAGGTATCTGGGTCTGGCAGTCGAGCACGGACCCGCCTGGTGGTGCTGGCAGAGATCTGGGGATGGCGTTCCAAAGGCAGAAGAGCTGCTGGAGCAAGAGAGAGGGAGGGAGAAGGAGAGAAAAGGACGGGGAGAGAGGGAAGAAGAGAGAGAGGGATGCAGAGAGTGAGGGAAGGAGAAAAAGGGAGGCAGAGAGAGACCGAAGGAGAGGGAAGGGAACAGGGAAACAAGGAAGGTGAGAGAGGGGAGGAAGGGAGAGAGAGGGAGAGAGGGAAGGAGAGAGAGAGAGACTTTTGACTTTTAAAAATTTCTTTATTAACACAAATGCACAATTAATTCTTACTCAAAAAATAGATGAGAGAGAGAGAGAGAGAGAGTTACTGTCCCATGAGGCTCCCCTTAGAGTGTTTTCATTTACTTTCTGGTGCCATGAAAGCATCACTTCAAGGTTATATTCATGTTTATTTATTGTTATTCATTTTCTGGACACGTAGTGGCTTCCTATTAGTGACAATTAGTGACAGCTTGTGAAAAAGCAAACAAAGTTCAGCGAAATCTGCATTCACTCTACCTCAAGGTCAACAGAATGACTGATTTTAGCTGAACTTTCTGTGGGAAATGTCTGGAGAAAGACGGAAAGCCAGTCATTCTCCTTCTTCTGACGTCTTCTGGAAATGTGGTCCCCTTGTAGAGCAGCTGGCTCCCAGTGATGCTGCTGTTGTGTGATCATTATCCAAAGATGCGTGAGTGTCCTGCTAACAGGGAGCCAGCGATGCACAGGGTAGCTAAGTCATCGGGGATAGAAAGGCCCAGCAAACATGGACAGCAGACGGAATTGATCCAATAATCTAATTAAGAGATTTGATTAAATTAGGCTGGAGACCTACAGTGGTCAGAGGAGCTCAGACTGTCTAATAGATCATATCGCTGCCATTTCTGCCAGATTGAACCGACAAAATGTTTATTATAATCTGATTGCTTATTGATCCCAACACTCATTAATGCATCTCTAACTTTAATTATTTGACTCCCGCCCTCCCAGTTCAGTGCAGCATGGATGTTCTGAAGACGCAGAACCTTCTGAGCAGTTTGCCATTTCTTATCCTCCACATCTGTGTACAGCATGGATTTATAACTTCAGCAGGCCGAGCCCAGATTGCTCTTGTGGGAAGCCGTCCTCCCACACTGGCCCTCAGAGGCGGCCCCTACCCATTGTTTACCAAATAAAGGAGCCACAGATGGACCCCACATCTGACGTCGGCTCTCGCAAAACTCAACAACAGGGTCCCGAAGGCGCCAGGCCGGAGTTGGCAGAGCAGCCGTGGAGGCTGTGAGGCCCCCAGGTCCTGTGATGCATCTAATGAGAAATCCTGTTATTTAAATATTGACACGGTGTGTTTCAGGCAGGCAAATGCACGGACGGCCCTTGAGGAAATCCATTCCTTACGTCATATCGTGTCAGCTGAAGGCTCAGTGATCTCTGCTTGATGGTAACGACTGTGGCAGACATGGGGGACGCTGGTACCCTATTCTCTGGTGTTGCTGCCTTCATAATACCCCCCCCCCCACACCTTATAATTGAGTGAGCCAGTAATGAGTGGGGCAGCCGCTGACCTTGGACAGGGTGGGATCTTCTGCAGTGAGATGTGCTCGGTTTCTTACGGAATTAAGTGACGTCCCGCAGTTTCATATGTAGAAGGTGTCCAGGTCCTGCAGACTGATTCAGACATGTGTGAAGGTTCTGGACAGGTCTGACAGATCGGGTATAATAACTGAACAATTATTAGTACTTCAGTAGTAATATCATGAATAATTTCAAGCTACATTTAAAATCTAATTTAAACCCTTCTGCTAATTAAACAATTCAATGATACTGTTCCCCCTAGCAGTGCCACTTTACAACCTGCTTCATGTCTGTTTTCTTCATTCCCAGTGGCTGTCTAATGCAGTGCTTCACAGTCGTGCTCGGGGACCCGTAGCCAGTCCAAATTTTTTTGCTCCCTCCTAGACAGTCCACATTATTGCCACTTCCAAGCCTCCTAACCTGGGAGGGAGCAAAAAAACATGGACTCTCTGGAGGAACCTAAGAACCAGTTTGAGAGACACTGCCAAGCATGGGAGTCTCTCCCCCCCCCGGCCCCGCTGGCATGATGATCATGCTCAGCTTACAATTGTCCCGTAACACACGACGCCAGATGCCTGAACCGACCCGGCGTGGGGGGGGGGGGGTGACATCACCACGGGACGGTGACAGCTGGTGCTCAGTGACGTGCGGCTGGCATCCGAAGCCCCTGCTCGCCTTTGTCTCCGTGGGTGACGCGGGGGTGCGTGTGACCCCGGCACATTCAGCTGTGATGCTGGGGAACAGCACATGTGTCAGACACAGGGGGGGCTAGGCCGTGGTCATGTGCTGCTCTTACAGGTGACTTAGGAAACGTCAGTCTGCCTCATTCAGTTCGTTAGATTAACGAGTAACACAAAGGCCCACTAATTAGCAGGTGGCCTTTCCATCTCTTTATTAACTAGATCTGTTTATGCTTGACGAGACTTTCATCTGGGACTGTGCACAGAATGTCCCCCCCGCCTCAGTCAAACAACCCCCCCAAACTCTGTTTAGTGCAGCTAAAATCTGTAGGCCGTAAAAGACTTTAATGCTGCACACACTCTGCACCCCCCCGCACCCGGCCCCCCCGAACATTAAGTTGTGTGGACGTCAGACGTGTTTCCGCTGGCCTGCAGGAATCGTGTCTCTGTCCCTCTAGGTGTGCATCAGCTCGCCTTGTAGCTGGATATTAATTTGCATTGTTCCGGAAAGCAAATCCCACACAGGCAGGCTGCTCATCCTCATGCATTATTTACCACCCAGCACCTCCGTCCTCCACCAGCTTTGGTTTGACTGCCCTCACCGCTAAAGCCCCTGGTTGTAAATAAAGTTTGTGCAAACCCCCTGGGGCTGTATTCCAATGGCACAATCCTCCCCCCCCATAAAATAATTATCTTTCGCATCTGATAAGGACAAAATTTGTGTTGAATTTTGTTCAGCCAGGTATTTCCATGTCGGCTCGCCTGAAGGCTGCCTCTCACCTTCCTTTCATTGGTCCTCAAGAACGATGCCAGACTTCAGTGTATTTCACATACGGCCACAGAGAACTGTCTCCTTGTGAGAAATATTAATGCTTTACGCAAGTGCAAAGCATCCTGGCGCCAGAAGCTGTTATCAGAGCTTCTCAGAGTTTGCCCATGCTGAGGCAGGGGCTTGTTTATTTGCCACGTTCATGTTGTGCCTGTTTGTGGGTTTTCACACTGTTGGGAATTTCGGGAAGCGTGATTTGGGTGCTAAATAAGGCGCCATACCCACCCTCACGCTAATCCAATGCTGGTCCCTTGTTGTAAAGTTGCCTTTAACACGCTTCAATTCAATTCAATTCAGTTTATTTTTATATAGCGCCCTTCACAACAGAGTTGTCCCAGGGCGCTTTACATGGG
>JABFEA020000130.1:15867814-15880885 GCA_019775915.2 Cyphomyrus plagiostoma | reverse complement strand
TCAGTGAGGTATTTAATTCCTGGGATATAGCTGGTCCTTTTTATTCAGTGAGGTATTTAATTCCTGGGATATAGCTGAATCCCTGTAATGGCTCCTTTGTCCAACAGCCGAAGCTGCTATCCCGAGAGCTCCTGGACTTAGTATCTTCCCACTTTAACCTTAAGGAGAAGGAGTACTTTGGAATCACCTACACAGGTGACACGTAAGTACACGTATGTATACATGTGTGTGTATATGTGTGGGACGGGGGGGTCACATATTGTCTTTTAAAAGGCTTCGTGTTTGTTTAACATTTGCCTTTTGCTTCATTTTGGAAGCAGCTGTATTCCATGTTTTCTGTTAACATTTGGGAATACACAGAGCCGTCAGTTTCCTAGAAGACAAGGGAAGCTGGGGAGGGTGAAAGGAACTAAAGTATGCCATGAAAAGACCACAAGCGTCATGTGGACAGATCGTTTACTGAGATCCTTTCATCTTTATCCAGTCCACTGTCTCTGTGAGGGTCACTAGGTCATTAGGTGGGCTGGGTCATCAGCACCTGTCTCTTTCCCATCATTGTCTTCAGCCTGCAGAGATTAAATAAAGACTACCTCCTAACATTATAAAGGTCGAGGATTAATTCCTGGGCTACTCAGAGGGGAAAAAAAGCATACTGGGAATGAGACAATTCCTAACTGCTCTGGAAATTGTTCTGCCAATATCTAGTTTTAAATACACGGTCCTAATGGGATAATTATGTTTCTCTGCTATTAGCTCTTGTACCATTTCTTACAAAATTAAATATTAAAAATTAACAGTGTAATATTAAAAATATATATGAAATCAATTTTAATAGTATTACACCTTGGAGAATGACATACAAAAGGATTACAATACAAAAAGGTTTTTGTAAATTAACAATCATGGGTCAAATTCATATTTTCAAGGAATCCTGACAACATCATGGAAAGACGACAAAGTGATACAAAATCACCAAAAAGTGACAAATGTGATGTGCCTCATTTCCCAGGGGGCAGTGCAAGTGGTTGCAACTGGACCGCAGAGTGCTAGATCACGACTTCTCCAAGAGGACAGGACCAATCTCCCTGAAATTCCTGGTCAGGTCAGAACATCCACATGAATAAGTGTAATGACTGCAAAAGAAGTTCACTGAGTAACAGCAGTTCAGGAGACAGGTGTGGCAGGCATGCGCCTTACTGCTTGATATCCAGCAGGGGGCATCAGTCCCAGCAGCTCCATATGATCTGGCTCTAGAAGCCACACCATATAAGTAAATATATCACAAAGATAAAGGTATAAACTATTATCAATTGGGTGTAGTCAAGTTGTGCTCCAAACATTTGCAGAAATCACACCCGTCATATGTGTAGTTATTTATATGCAAATATTGTTTCACGATTATTTCCTGTGTTTGAATTCCCAGGTTCTATATCGAGAACTTTACATTTCTGAAAGAAAACATCACAGTAGAACTGTTTTTTCTGAACGCCAAAGCTTCAGTGTATAATGTAAGTTATTCTTACTACTGAGACCAATAACGCCACCCGAAGTGTCTGTGATCCTTCCCTTTTTTCCTTCTGCATTTCTCATCCATCCATCACCAACTTAGCAGTATCAGTGCACCGAACACATGAAGATATTCATATAAGATGAATTTTGGGACCGGTCCGCTACCAACTAGTACTCCAAGGCTAGTAATTATTAATAAAATTTAGCTGAAAACATTTTACTTACATTATATAAGGAAACAAAAACGTTTTGGACCCACAGATTGGGCCATTTACTTTGGAAATACGTTGTTACAAGACTGCGAATTGCTCTAAGTAAAAATTCTTTTGGACAACAGATGTGAAACACGGGCAGCTACGTTGAATTCTGCGCAGGAAGCCCTGCCGATAGACCTAAACGTTTAAACAAGCTTGGTAGCCAACGACACAGTCAGTATCCGTCAAGCTGCTTTGTCTGTACAGAACGCAGCTGTTCGCTAAGGAATAGCGCAACATGCGTCATTGTCCACCACTTTTCTATTTGAAGGCGCCATTTAGGCCTATGCAGGCGCTAGCATGGCAGGCGGTTATTTTCATTCTGTTTATAGAATTTGAACCCATTTTCTTTTGTTAACATCTTTTCTGTATTCATTCTAACGAAAAATCGCCGTTCTTCTCCAAAATCGTAATACTCAAAACATGAAGTACTGCTGACTTCTGAAACGTGTTTTTACTGTAACAGGGAAAGAACAATGAACCAATTCATTCCTCTCCCCTGCTCTAAAAACGTGTATAAACGACTTAAATGCCGCAGGCAAACTTAGCCTGGGGATCTCACTGCCAATGCCGTATTGTTTTTAGCAAAACTTTGGATCGAGTCTATATTAGAAAAGGGAACGCTTCATCAGGAATTAAGAGTTGGACCGAAACGGACAGAGACCGTATTACGGGCCAAAGCAAAGCCGGCAAAACGGGAACTCCGGATCAGTCAAACACGTAGATTTGGCGGACGCCCAGAGCTGCACAGAATGGGGATTCAGAGGATACACCATTGCAAATAATAATGACATTAAAGTAAGCAGTAACATGCTGAATGGGGTGCCACGCAGTAACACCCCACCTCTCACGAAATCAGACAGGCAACTCCTTTTCTCTTATGTAGATTTTTTATCGTTTCGTTACCAAGGCGATGGACACTATTTTTGTGCCCATATAATAAGAAGCAATAGTTATTGCATAATTAAAATCGTAAACAGAAGTCCCAGGATGGACCTTGCGTTATTAAGACTGCGATCCATTGACTTCCTTTGCTTGCCAAGTTCTACTTAAAATTCATATGTAGAAGCAAATAGGCCTACATGGAAAAAATAATCATTAGCAAATATATCTCGACAACGTCTGCATTGCAACTAATCTTTGGACATCAAAGATTAGCCACAACATTAACACCAAGCATATGTGCAATATTGTAACTAGTTGATTAACTCCATATAATAGCAGATCCGGGTGAACATTATAAACAATGTGATGCAGACGGATGAAATCCATGTACCTGGTAGCTGCCCTCGGATCTTCTTTAAGTGACCTAGTAATCAACTGCACGCTGTTCACAACGTTTGACTACATTTCAAACCTTAGTCAGCGGCGAACTCCCCGTCGGAGATGCAGGACGATGCTATTTCTCTAAAACGCAAACAGATCAGGCGGGATGTATTTTTTTATTATTTATGCTGCTTTAAATTGCAGCATAAATAACAAAAAAATATGTAAAACTGGAAACAATGTTTAAATTGTAATTACCGTTGGGAACTTGAGCGTTGAACCTGCTAGTGAGACCGTACCATGTTGACATTACGGAAAATCTGCAGTTTTACTACCAATATCCACGTACATCACTGTGTTATCTCAACTCCAAGACTTCTTATTTTTCCGATATGTGAGAGTAAAGTAATATACCGGGCTTTTTTTTTTTTAGAACGTAATAAACCCTGTAGTCCTCCAGCTGCAGGCACTAATGGTTCAGCCCGTAACTGTCCGGTAGCTGCGGTGTGTGTGTGTCGGCTGCTGGCGATCGTGTCAGGTTGCACACACGCTCCGCTCGAGTTTAATTCATTTATCCCCCCCCCCCTATTTCGAATTATTCTGCGACAGGGTGACATTGAAGTGGAGAGTGAGGATGTTTTCAAATTAGCCGCTTACGCACTACAGGTAAGAACGTTCGCCTCGCCGTTTTGTTAGCCGGAGTTTAGGGAAACTCGCTTCGCCTTATTTTGTTGTCGACTAACTAGTCAAAACACCATAAAATCAGATCGACGCGCGAATAACGCGGTTTAAGTCTTTATTGTGTATTCCGCGCTACGCTTTTTGTATGGGACAGTCATACATTAACTAGGTTGCTAACTAGTAGTGTGTGTGCTGTAGTGGCGAGCGCCTCTGAAGTAAACAGCACGCGCTGTAATGAATGCAGGTACGAGGCGCGAGTTAATCCACTTCTCCCAGTTCGCTTTGATGGCACCAGTTTAAACAAGGATTTATATGAGCTGCAGTTTTATGGCTCATGCATTTTTAAATATAACTTAAGATATTCTTTTTAATAATGTGATTTTTAATGTTACGGCTATGCATTGGTGTGGTGTTTCGGTCAAATTATGATTTTCATACCTAGTGAGGAACAGGCACTCCGGACGGATGCATAATCGTGTGTCATACGTGCATGCTGTACGTGAAGGTTTTTAAGTTAATCATGCATAGTCGACAGAGTTTGGACATGCATGGAATGAGGGTGGAGTCTGACCCGACACATGAAACATCGTTCGATACTTGCTTGTTATTTGAGTTTCCATTTTTCATCTCTTCACTTTGCAGGAAGCTAAAGGGGACTACGCGAGGTAAGGACGTATTTATTTTAAGAATTACGTAAGATTTACAGCGGGTTGTTGATATCTACAAAGAGACCTTTCCTATGTTGTCACACACACAGTTCTGTTAGAGACCCCCTTCTGTGGTCAGAGGAGGATGCCATTTCAGATGTGTGTTTCAGAGGATTTTAGCCAATGGTGTCTTCAGCACCCGTTTTCAAGCACACAAGCTGTGTACAGGACAGGCTGATTACACCCCACCCCCATAACACACAAACCCACCCTATCTGCTTATAGGTCACCTGAGTGTAATATATCTGTGCAACAGAGTGTCATGTCAAGTAATGCTTGTAGTAATCTGCTCTGGTGGTTTGCTCTGTTTTTATGTGGTTCTGTTTTGGGTAGCTCATAAATGAAAGGTGTCCAGTGTTTTTGTGATCTGGAGGTTTGTACCTAGGCATAGCTCAGTGAGCAGTCACCAGCCCGAAAGGTCACTGTTGTAGGTTAATGGTTGACTGCACAGATGGGGATCGTTTAGTGCACAGTCTTTAGAGCTAGAATTGTACATACTGTATGTCTTTCACAGTCACTCAGTTTCGATTTTTGAATGATGTTTATTAGGTTTATATAATTTTGTTTTGGTATGTTTACCTGAGAGAGGAATCTTTGGCTTGTAACTTTCACTCTGTGTCCCTGGAAATTTGCCCATATGAGTCCATACCAAGAGGCTTATAATGTGTTGTGTGATTCTGATGATGTTACCTTCCATTCTCAGTTCCATGTCACAGTGGCGTCCTGTTGCATTAGTGCTTTAGTTTGCATTTGTTCTTGGATGTTATAACTGAAGCACTTCTTAGGGTAGTTGTTTGATTGACTGGAGGTAATTATCTCATACTTACACATTCAGGACCTTGTAACAGGGAAAGCTGCTTCTTTTCTAATGACAGTGTACTGAATGTTAGTTATTTCCTCACTGATGTTGCTAACGCACCAAAGCAGTGTGTCATTACTTGGTGAAGTGTTATACTAAGGAGGGGTGATTGGTGTTTGTAATGACTGATATCCTTCTGTGTTTTTTCTTTTTTCCCTTGGTGGCGTTATATTAACTACTAGCGCATGGTGCTTGACGAGCAGTATTTTCATGTCGGCTCAGCATAAAATGGTGCCACCCCATGCATTTCCAGTCCCCGACATGGCGTTTTGTGACTGCATTATCCACCATAAATTGTACTCCCTCTCTGTGGAAATTCATCAGATTGCTGTACATTTTGTGAGAGCTCTCGAAGTCTTATCAGTATATCTGTGTTGACGGTTACGTTTTACTTATGCCGTTAAAGTAAGGCACCGAGTTTTAAATGTCAGCCTGCTGGGGGCTGGGGTGTGTTACACTTTGTCCTGGTGGAGTCAGAAACGATACTGTGAGAATATCTGAATAGAGGGAGGGGGGGGCGATCATGTTCCTGTGTGTCTGCCTCTGTCAGACACACTCACGCAGACACACTCACGCACACACACTCTCGCGCAGACACACACACACACTCTCGCGCAGACACGCACACACACACCTTTGGTGTGCCTCTCTCCCCCTCTCTCTCCCAGTCTTATACTGCTGAAAGCTGAGAGATTGACCTGAGGGCTTTCGATGAGGCATGTAGTGAGTGGGGCCCGCACCACTGTGCTGGGGAATACCCGGGGGGGGGGCAGCAGATGTGCTGCCGCTTGCCTGGCACTGCCCTCAGGGCACCCGTTACCGTGGCTGCTTTGGTCTCTCTGGGTAACTGCTCTGGCGTCACCCCCTGCTGGCCAGATTTGTGGTGAGCTTTCAATGGGCCTGCTCCATTTAGCCATTTTTACAGGCAGTCCTGGTTGTGAGGTAGAAAACCTCAGAATTATGTTCCTACTTACTGCCATGGGTTCTGTTGTAGCATTATCTTTAGCAGCAGGGGGGTGGTGTTTGTGTTGCTGTTGTGGTCCTCTTGTAGTTCCTTTAAGGTGCTTAACCTGCAATGTTCCTAGAAAATATCCAGTTGTGTAAGTCATGAAAATTACCTGTGGTGTTGAGCTAAGCAGTAATGAATGATAACAACAACAGGGTCTGTGGATATTTGGGTAATAAAATGGCCATTGACTGTTTTGGCTTTATAGGTAAACTTCCTGTTGATGTGGTTGTCAGGGTTTTGTGTGGAATAAGCAGTGTGCCTGGCCCCCCAGGTGGCTGGGTGTGAGCTGGGGTGGCACGTATATGGGGAACCTCAAGGCGGCGCCATGACCGTTAAGCGTCAGTTACTCCCAACTCTGCCACGCCTGAGCCAAGTGCCTTTCTGCTGTATCGTGTGGGAGAGGGATGTGAGAGATTTCCAGTGTTGCACTCGCTCCGCTGGTCAAGAAGATGAACCTCAGGTCTTTGTTAATTCCAGAGAGCCGACAGGGAATGCTGAAGTTCTCGGTGAAAGATTACGGTTCTGACTCAAGCTTTTGTTTCCTCTTGTTTCCCTGGCCAAGGAGCACAGATCGAGCCTTTTAGCAGCCAGGCTGATCCACCATTTACCTGCTTTATTCCTGAAATAGTTGTTCATGCTTTTCCACTTGCTTTCGTGCCAAAATCTGAAGCATTTCATGAAACTGACAGTTTTTTAGTTTTAGGTAAAAATGATGATTCTTGTCAGGAATGCTCTGCTGCAGTGAGTTGGCTGTGCCTTGCCAGCCTCTCTGAATGGCTGTCATTTAGCAGTGCAGTCTGCTGCCCGGCCAAATCGTGGTCCCTTTTGTTGACTTTCTGTTGAAAAGCTCTCAGCACTCCCACCTTGTTTGTTTATGGAGTGAGTCAGAGCTGATCTTCAACCCTTGACAGTCACATGCAGGCTCTTCAGCAGGTCTCTTCCCTCCAGATCTGCCCTTGCCTTCTGCGCTCATACTTTGGTGATTGAAACACCCTCTGAATTTTTTTTTTTCCTCCAGGATTTGGACAAGCACTGATAACACTGTGATAACACTGCTTCATAGTGTCAGGTCTCTTGAACAATTTTCTACTGCCAAAACATACAGATTTTCATAGTACAGATAAGTGTAAGTGAAATTGCAGGGTAGCTCTGAGTTGCTGTTGAGTGGGTTGTCGCTAAAATAAGCAACTGTTTGGCCATAGGTCCAAACCCGACTTTGGTTATGTTGTGCTGACTGCGCCTCTGGAGATATCTGGATTTGCCAGGAGGCTGTTTCCAGCTCTGCTGTTGATAAAATGCTTTGCAGGCTCCTTTTCAGCTGGATATTCCCCCCCCCCAAAGGCATCACTGCTAATGCTTCCAGCATCGGGGTATGAAAGATGCATTGTTATTTATCTGAACGGCGTGAAGCTTCAACCCTCCGTCCTGATAGACACACCAGCAAACACTCCATCCTCTCTCTCTCTGGTATCACAAACGAACATTAGAGCCTTTGGCTGTTTCCCGTTCCTTCCTTACTCTCCAGGAGTGCGTTAGTCATGTGACCCAACGTCTGTCTGGGAGCAGAGAGTGAACACCTCGAAAGCACTCCCACCCCAGAGGGTGTTGTGTGTTGTTTTTTTAAAAATTGTTTTATTTTTAATTTCGTCTGGTCTGAGAATCACCCCGAGTTGTGTGTCTTGCATAAACCCTCCGGCTCCACAGCTGGTTTTTGTCACGACGTGCACAAGGAGTCATGGATACCTGTGACTTGTTACCTTGGAAACGCTGACTGCAGCATTTGCTCTTTTTTTTTCCCCCCTCCCCTTTATTTTGCTTCACGTAGAGAGCCCAGGCTGTCTTGGAGTTGTGCAGCCGCAGGAAATAACCATGGGGGGGATGTGGCCCCTTTATCGAGAAATGCAGCATGTTGTCTTCTCCTATCCTCTGAGATAAAAAGTTGTCCTGGCAGAGAGATGTTGCTGATGGAAAAGCGTGCTGTGGCATGCAGGTGTGCCGCACGTTGACTGCGGATATGTGCGGGACGGCGCTCTGCCTGCAGAAGACCTGCACTCACATGATAGGAACCATGAGTTTACATAACAGGGATAAATATGAAGAGTCCCAGCTGCCTGAGGGCTTTCCATTGTGCTTTTTATGCTGTACAGCTGACAGCAGTATGCAAAGAGCTTACTGTCTAGGTATGAATACACATCATTTACAATAGAATGTCAGCAGGTTGTTTTTACAGTAAACTGTTGGTCTGTGTGCAGAAATTGACACACTTTTCCCAGCAGCTCTCTCTAAGCTTAACAGGTGATCTAGCTGCATTCCTTAGATGGCGTTTCCAGTGTTTTTTTGTTTTTTTTTCCCCTAAGCGTTACTTTGTTGTTTTCAGTGATGAAAACACGAGAAGCGATCTGAAGAAGCTCCCCACCCTGCCCACCAAAGTGCTGAAGGAGCATCCGTCCCTTGCTTACTGGTGGGTACCTTTTCATGGCCCGTGTCCCTGCTGCCAACCACTGTGAGAACTATCCCTGAAAAGCTATTTTCACACAGTGCTGGAGTGTAGGTGATCAGGCTCAACTTGACTGACCTGTTTTAAAGAGCTTGGCTCCCATGACCTTTCACTTGTTACCAGCCCTGCATCAGAAGCTCAGCCTAGCCGCACTTATGCTCAGCTGTTGATCTGATGGCCCACTTATGCATTGCTCTGGACAAAACCGCCTGCTGACTAAATACATATGGATGTAAATTATGTTTGATTTGATTGGCTGAAATGACGCCTGTCTCCAGCCTGGGGGCTGTGCAGCCCGGCTCTCCTCGCTCTGATTGGGGGAGCTGTCACGCAGATGCAGCTTGTTTCCCCACGGGTGTTCAGGGCTGCGTCCCGGCAACAACTGGCAGCTGGGAACATTTCGGTGCCTTCAGGGGAACCCCTAGTGGTGCATGCTGGGAAGGGCAGCTGCCGTGGGGGGAGGGGAGCATGCTGTGTGGCGTTTCTGTGCTACTTAGGGGCAGTGAGTGGCTCAGCAGGCTAAGTATCTCTGCCTGTGATCAGAAGGGTGCCGGTTCTAGCCCCAGCCTTGACAGAATAGTCACATGTTCACGGGCCCTTCAGCTAGGCCCTATAGCCCCTCAATGACCCTGTGCTGTGACTCCCAAGCTTTGGAGAGCGAGATGGGGTCAGCAAAGAGCAGCATTCCAATGTACCTGTACTCATACCTGTGGAAATGGCATATAAATAGTTCATCATTTATCTACCTGTTAGTGTTGAAGACCTGATTCAGTCAAGGTGTCCTGTCCTCTGTTTGCAGTGAGGACCGGGCCATCGAGCATTACAAGGCACTAAAAGGGCTCACGCGAGGACAGGCTGTCATACAGTAAGTGGTGGGGGGCAGGGGGTACCGAGGCTCAGGGTGTCCTGACCAGCCTTCCGCAAAGGGCGCATAATTGCCTGTCGTTTAGACTGCGCTGGCATCAGCAAAATCTGTGATGATGTACCGCAGAGCTATGCTCGCGTTTTGGGCCCCCTGTCATGGCACTGAAGGAATAAATTCCGTTTGCTGGATTCCAGAAAAGACGACGTTACCCATAAACCACGTGATCAGTCATTAACTGCCGTGTCTGCATTGGTCTGCTTTATCTTTTACAGGTACTTGACCTTGGTGGAATCCCTTCCCACCTATGGAGTTCATTACTATGAAGTAAAGGTAAAAAAATATTTTTACTTTGTCCAGTTAAGTCAAGGTGGATATAAAGGTTTCAGGAGCCACGGAACTCGTCCGTTTGTTTAGTTTATTTGGACCCTTCAGGTTTATTTGGAGCTTGTGGGTGATTTGGGCCGCTTCTCTAAAACGTCTCACCGTTGTCTCTTTTCATTCACTTCAGTCAGCTTTACAATAAATCTTACCATCTGACCTGTGATTTCCCGATTGTTATGAGTCTCCCTCTGTCTCTGCCCTAATCGTAGAGTTTATTGCAGAAATGCTGGCTTTACGGCTGACCCTCCTCGGCTCCTGCCATAAAAGACGGCGAGCCGCGGCATCTTCCAGAGCTGTCCGAGCGGCACACTAACTCTTATTTATGGGGCTTCCCGACTGAATTGGAAAAATCCCAGTGGAGGTGTTTGCGCTGTGATAAGGGCGAGAGGGAGGTGCCAGCTCCCCCCCGCTCCTGCAGCACAGCTCCCCGCCTGACAGACGCTCTCTCTGACCAACAGGACAAGCAGGGCATCCCGTGGTGGCTGGGAATCAGCTACAAGGGCATCGGCCAGTACGACCTGCAGGACAGGCTGAAGCCCCGGAAGGTGAGTCCCGCTACTAGGCCTCTTTATGGTTTCGCGTGGGGTAGTTAATGTGCCAGCGAGGCGTAACCAAGGCGACCAGAGCTGGGAGGTGCGTGGGGGGACCGTCCTGGAGTCGCGGCCCGGGAGAAGCTGCTGGTCTATGCTAGTGTGATGTTAGGCAGCGGCTGCTTTGTCCCTGAGGTACCGCAGGGGGCGACGGTTTACCTGCACGCTGCGTTTCCAGCATGGCTGCGATAATTATCCCCGTTATTAAACAGGGATGAAAGAGCCGTCCTGCTTGAAAAACAGAGGTAGCAATTTCCTTAATTACAGTGTTCAGTCCTGCCATTTCTGCTTCTTCTGTTCTGGTCTTGGGCAGTAGAGCCAACTCCCCCCCGCGCGTTACACCGTACTCATTGGCCCCTGGCTCTCTGCCTCTCTGCACACACAGCCTGGTATGTGGCAGCCTTGAATGCTGTAGTACGATTGGACTCGTTCCCTTCTTAAAGGAGGTCCCACCTCGGTTTCCCAGCCCTGCCTCCGCACATCGTACGTACTTAGCGCCGCTGAGCACAGGGGGGTCGTTGGACCCATGCCGAGTCTCGCAGGCCGCCTCACGGGAGCCTGCTGCCCGCTTGCTTTCATGGTGCTCGCCTGTGTGTCCACCCCCCTCTGCCGTCCGCTCCCAGCATACCGAGCTCATTATGCAAAGCCGCCTGTCATTGTGAGAGTTTCTTGGAGAGAACAGACAATTGATCAGGCCATAAAACACAATTAGCTTAGTGGGGATCCTGAGAGAGCCAGCTAAAGGCTCTGCTGTTTCAGTTTACCCCACAGGGGAGTCCTTCAGAAACCTTCAAAGTGCCTGTTTCAAAGGCTTAGGAGGTTGCAGGGGAGGCCAGGAGAGGACCAGGTCGTTTGAAGATAATTATTGACAGTCTTAGCTTGGTGTAGAAGTTTCCCTGATCCACTCAGTGTGTTGTTTTTTTGAATGGATGTGCCAGCTCACTCAGAGCAGCAGGGATGTTCTTATGTGTACAAAGGGAATGAACAGTGACACCATTGTCACAGGGTGTAGTTGGCGTGATGATCCTCGTTTCCTGGTTTTTATTATTGGTGCGAGGACACGCTTCGCCGTGCGTTGGCCTCCGGTCCCGTCCCGTCCGGGTGAGCGGCGCCGGTCCGGTCCCGTCCGCCGGTCAGAGTCCTGATGGACCCTCCTACCAGTCTGCTCCCTGCCAGTACCGCACCCTGTGGTGTCTCCCACGTCCGCTGCCCCCTATCATGTGGAGGTCCTACCGGCCGCCTGCAATCCGCATTGCGGTAGGTGGGGGTGGGGGGGGGGGGGGTTATATCCAGTTGGGTGAGCAGCAAATAGTCTGTAAGCTGCAGCTGGGGGTGTTAAATTGCCCTTTTATTATTTAAAGGGGTCCTGGAATGAATATGGTCCCTCGTTTTACGCTGGAGCTTAACGCTGTCCTGCCTTGTGGGGGCGCCACGTGTACAGCGGAGCAGGACAGACGCGCAGGTCTTCTCGAGGCGCCTCCCTGGCGCAGCTGGGTGGCACGGGCGTGCCCAGGAGGGTTATGGAGGCGTTAACCGGCAGCATGTAAACTTTGACACACATCTGCCGTCGGCAGGAGCGAGAGTAGCAGCGCCCGGCACCCCCAGGCCAGGCTGGGCCTGGAAAGTGGTTTAGACTCCTGCAGAGCCAGATCTTCAACCGCCCTCAGCGGTCGGTGGTGGGTCAGATTACCCAGTGGCCTCTTTGTAATCATGTGTGAGGGACAGACGTGCTACCCGCACCTGCCCATTGCTTGTGCATTTTCCGGGGCGCCCACTAATATGGTTTGGTTCATTGTGAGTACTGCTGCCTGCGAACCCTTTAGGTGATGTGAGATGGACCCCAGGACAGGCATTGAGGGGGTTGGTCACATCACAGCCGATGGGAAGTGTACAGAGCTGCTGTTCCCAGTGCAGCTCTGTGACGTCCCCTCTCTGCCTGATTAGATATGGCACACCGGCGATTAGCTCTCTGCTTCTATTTTCAGCTAGATGCATGTGGAAGGAAACGCTGTTTAACTCCTTCAAGTGCGGCTCCGTGAGTTGTTGGGTTTCACCCATGTCTCTGGCTCATTGGGTGCTTTTTCACCCCACCAGGTACCATACTTTTGGTACTTCGAGAAAGTAGGGTACTTCAAGGGGCTATTTTTCCACTGGTGTAAAAACTGGTACTGGAGCCAAATGACATTGCAGCGCGAGATGGGGTGTTTGGTACTGAATTCCAAAAATAGCTGTGGAATATTATAGGAATGGACAATGTGCGAAACAAAAACTTATTCAAAAAAACTTAAAATCATAGTTTTGCGCTGCAAAACGTCACTACGCGTCACTATGTCACATGGTACAAAATCCTCACGAGGGCAAGACGACTTTAGACAGATCAGCCGGCTACACACACAGGAACCACCTCCACGATGACACAACTTTGCCCTTATTGGCTGAAGAGTTTAGTTACA
>JABFEA020000130.1:15841357-15852685 GCA_019775915.2 Cyphomyrus plagiostoma | reverse complement strand
AGCATCAAAACATAGATCTGAATCAACTAGAAGACCAAGATTTCTAACCACCGTGTTAGGTTGTGTAGGAAGGCCACCAATGCTGAGGTGGTGAACCTCATTTCTTGCAGCCTTGGGACCAATTACCAGTATTTCTGTTTTTTCTGTGTTTAACATTAGGATTTTTTTTGCCATCCAGCATCGGATATCAAACAGACAGTCTTCTAACCGAGATAGGAGTGATGTATCATGAGGGTTAACAGATATATTTAACTGTGTATCATCTGCATAACAATGAAACCCAACACCATGATTTCTACTAATGTTACCAAGAGGTAGCATGTATAGGGTAAACAGTAGTGGGCCCAGTACTGATCCCTGTGGGACACCATGTTTGACTTTAGTGGCCTTGGATGATTCATTGTTCACATGAGCATTGTTCTAACCGGTCAAAGAGAATATTATGGTCCACAGTATCAAATGCTGCTGTTAAATCTAGTAATACCAACAGTGATATACAGCCATGGTCAGAAGCCATAAGTAAATCATTCAATACACAGAGCAGTTTCTGTGCTATGGTTTGGTCTAAAGCCAGACTGATATAATTCATCATTATTATTTTTTTGTAGGAAAGAACACAACTGACGAACTACAACCTTTTCCATGATCTTTGAAATGAAAGGAAGATTTGAGATAGGTCTATAGTTTCGTAAAACACTAGGTTCATACTGTTAATACTGTTTGTATGTTCTCCCCATTCCCTCCTGTATTTCAGCTGTTTTCTTGTGTTTTCTTGAAAAGGCATCCACTTTATGTCCATTTGTTTCTCAATCTATGGAAGTGCATACTCTGTGGTAGACTCTCATCAGATGGATGGAGCTTACTAGGTTTAACTGGAAATAAATTATTGGTCAGCGTTTTTAATATTCGGTGACATAGGATTCCAAAACCCAATCCCGAACAAATGCTTTTACTTCTCACTATTACTAAACTGATAAGCTGAATAAGCCTACCATTCCTTATCATAATATGTAATGCAACCAAACTAGTCGCTATCTACCAAGAAATAGTTCGTGCCACCGGAGACCCCCGCATTTACCTCTGATTGGACCAGTCGCTTCGTGCGAAGCATGTTGGGAAAGCGGCGTATCATGGAAATATGGCGGATGTAGAGGAGCCGAAAGTATTAGTTAGAACAGAAGCTTCAATAGACACTGACTGGACGACTTATGCTTATCAGTTTCGTTTGAAACTGAGCGTGTATGAACCTTCTTTTACTCTCTCTTTTTAGGGAGAAGAAAAGAAGGAGAATAGAGGAGCTGGCTCAGAAGTTGGTGCTGAAACGATAGAAACTGACAGCAGGTTTGAGGTTATGAAGATATGGGAGTGCTGCAGACATCTATCTGATAATGAATAGGCTAGTGAAGCACTGAGAACTAGCTAGCTAATGTCTGAAATCAAACAAAGGCAGTTTATCTAAATCAGCTAAACCACGATATGTCACAATGGGCTGCATTACTGAATTCACACGATACTTCTAATTGCAGCCGGCGGTCAGATTTATTATTCAGTACTTCTTGCTTAAAACATAATGTACGGTGACCTCAATTTTTGGACAGGCTACCTGTCAACATAACTGTGTACCCTGTGTACTCTGGCACATAGAGGATAAATATTGACTTTTATGTATTCGCCAGTATAACGATGCACGCGAGAGTCACACTTTGGATAGCTTGTGTATACGCCCATCAGATCTACTGTGCAATTGAAAATAGAGACAAGCTTAACAATTGCTAATAGTAAAATAAAAAATAAGCACTTCAAATGGTGTGTTGTGCATAATATAGTATCTGATGAATTTCAGAAATATAATCTTGTGAATATTTTGGACATAGCGGGGCAAATGTAGAGAACATACTGACGTCCACTAACATGCTTAAGAAATGACAGACGCCCCGTGGTCACGACAGAGTCACCATCCATGGGCAAAGCTGTTAATTCCGTATGCAGCTTCAATGTCTCCGTAGATGTGACAAAGTATAATGTACGGATATGTGGGCCGTTTACAATCTGTGCCTGATCCTTGCCTCCGTTCCGCGCAGGATGGCGCTAGACGACGCAAACTGGGACGGACCGTGGAATCACGTGAGCAAGTTCCTCAAGTTCCGTTCACGCACCCCGACTTTGAACCGAGCACCTAGGTGAGGTGCGGATACCGGCGGCAATGAATTAACTTCGCGAAAAATACCGAACTGAGTCTGTCGCGTTTGAAAACGAAAATATAAAATGAAAGTGGCTTAGGCATCATGCATCATAATAGCCTCTTGCTGCTGACAGAAGGTTAACCCGACTTGGCATTTTGTGAGGAAACAGCGCATTTGCTGTTTGTAGTGGTCCCCATTTTTTGACTTTCTCATATTTAATGCATATTTACAGCATGTTACTGGAAAATCATTCTTCAGCACTTCCGGCAGATTAAATCAACCTGCCCCTAATATTTCTTTTTTAACAGAATCTCTGACATGCTATCTCTAGAATCTGAGACTCCAGGAACAATGTGACACTTAAACTGGATCAGCTGTGAATATATGTGAAAGTTTCATTTTCAGCTGCTTCAGTTTTTTTTTGAAACATGCAAGATTCTGGTCTTTGGAGCTGGTGGCTTGGGGTGTGAACTCCTGAAAAACCTGGTATGGCCCCTCTGGTTTTGGGCTGTCTCATATTGGAGTGTTATTTACTGTTTGTCAATCTCGGAGTTTGATTTACTGTTTGCCATTGACGCAGAGCTGTGTTAATGTTATTTGCATTCGATATCCACACACTTTTTTGTGCATATTTAACAGTGCGATGGACAGATATTATGTTAACACATTGAATGTTCACTGGAGGACTTGCTCTTGTCTTACGTCACTGTATTATGAATTGGGATGAGTCTCTCTTAGTAATCGCTCAGCTGCCGTGTATAAATAGATGCGTCTTACTTGTCTCTGCTGTAGAACATCTGTGTTGGATGTTGGTAAAAGCTTGTCCCCCTGTCCTGTGTCGCTAAGGCTCTGTCAGGTTTTCGAGACCTTCACCTTGTGGATATGGTAGAGTGACCAGATAGTCCATGTCAGGGAGGACACTTTGAGCTACTTCGGGTTTTACAAACTAATTTCAAACTGAAAGGCTCCTGTGCTCGGCTAATTAGTTCAGCTCTGCTTGTGCTTTGACAGGTTTGTGTCCTTGACTGAAAGACTCATCCAGCTGTTTCACATTAGCATTAGTGACTCATGCATGATTATAGGAGACCGACCAATCAGCACACAGCAACAACTCAGTGCTCAAGTGAAATACAGGTCCTTTTAATTGAAATGGTAGTTTACAAATCCTGTCCTAGATCAGTTTCCTCCCTGACATGGATTATCTGGTCACCCTAGGATATGGACACCATTGATGTGTCCAATCTAAACAGGCCGCCCCAAAGCTGAGGTGGCAGCTGGGTTTATCATCCACGGAATCCCGGGATGTAATGTGATTGCGTATCCTCCAGGTGTGGGGATGGGCAGCCCCGCCTTCCCTGAAATGTAACAGTCATTACTGACTCACTTTAAGGATGGAGGGCGGATTCTTTAGTACATACAGTACAGGTCCTGCTATTCCTTAACCCAGCCAGACATTTTAAGAAAATCCAAGACTTCGATGAGTCATTTTATCGGCATAAGTAGAGCACCTCTTTCACTCTCCCGTTGGTATTCTGAAACACGCTTTGCCTTGGCAGATGACTCACACCATACTGGGATGCCCTGACAGGAAGTCTCTTAATGTCCTTATATATTCCATATATTTTTGGCTTCGTTTCAGTAAAGTTTTGTTGGTGTGGCCAGTTTTTATATAACAGCACTTGCTGTCTGTCCTGTAATATTATGATTCTTATTTCATTATAAATCCATATGTGACGTTATGAACCTTGCCGCCTGCCATGGGGGGGGGGGCCCGTTTGTCCGCACGGGAGGTTTACGCCCGTTCTGTCTACGTTCTGGGGGAACATTGAAAAATCACTTCAGAAACTTCCAGTGATTAGCCATTATAAGTGGTGAACTATGGAGATTCCCAGCTGTACACTGTGCTCACGCCATCGCATAGACGCGCATGGTGTGTATTTGTGCATTTCTCTAAACTTGCTGGTTAACTTTCTTGTCAAATAATTTTGTTTCTGACTGACCCCCCAGTTAAGCGCCCTCCCCTAGAACTCCCCCGAGTCTCCCTATTGGCCACTCTGGGCCTGCTGGGCACTGTGACGGGGGGGGTCAGTCCAGAGTTCCATGTCGTGGTGCGTGGCCTGGATTCCACCGTCGCCCGCCGGTGGATGAACGGCATGCTGGTACACTTCTTTATGGATTACGCCGGTGTGCAGACCTCTGTGGGCGTGCCTCTGAGTGCCGCTGACCTGCCGCGTGTCCACTTTCCTCCACCAGATGTCACTTCTGGCTTTCGAGGAAGGCATGCTGGATCCGTCTTCCGTTATCCCACTCATCAACGGGGGCACCAAGGGCTTCAAGGGCAGCGCCCGGGTCATCCTGCCTGGCATGACTGCCCGTATTGAGTGTACCCTGGAGCTCTATCCTCCGCAGGTGAGCTTCTGTCTGTGAAATAACCATCGTAAGCACCTCATGGATCTGTGTCAGACATGCCCATATGAGGAGAGGATTGTGGGTGGGGGGTCTGGAGCCTGTCCCAGGCAGCACTGGGCACGCTCTGGACAGTTTTCCTCCTGGAGCTAGTGACAGGAGGAGTAGGAATGGGCTAGCACTAGTGTGCTGAATGAGAAGCGACATGTCGTGACCATGAGGTTGTGGGTTTAGGCCCCCTCAGAGAGCTCCTCTGTTGTTTCTTTGAGATGCTGTCGTTCCCATTTGGTGTGACTGTGTGTAGCTTAGTGGGTAAGAAGCACTGAGATTGTGGATGGGGCCCCAGGGCTGTTTGGTGGCAACCCTTGGCTGGTGTGGACGTGCACCTTTACTTACACGTGTCCTTTTCACAGATCACCTACCCCATGTGCTCCATCGCCTACATGCCCCTGCGAGTACATCCGTCTGCTGCAGTGGCCGAAGGAGAATCCCTTTGGCGGTGGGTTTCCCGACACCCCCGACCCCCCGCCTCTGCTGTCATACCTTAGCCTCCATTATAGCGGGAGTGGTGGTTCTGCGTTGTCCCGCGTGGCATCCCTAACCTCCACTGGCCGTGTCTCCCCCAGACGGCGTGCCGCTGGACGGGGGCGACCCCAAACACATCCAGTGGGTGTTCCAGAGATCACAGGAGAGAACGGGCGAGCGCAGCATCACCGGCGTGACCTACAGATTGACTCAGGGTGAGCCCAGGGCCGGAAATGTCGACAAGACCTGAAACTGGACTGATATCTGTATTATTATGTGCTTTTCACAGGGAAAAAAATTACGATTTTCAGTCTAATTAGATTCTGCAGTATTGGGGTTTAGCTGAATGAATGTGTTTGTGAGTATTTAGGCAAGTTAAGGGTCTCATTCTGGAACGGTGGGTAGAGTGAGCTGTAATCTCTGTTTCCCAGGGGCTGTGAAAAGGCTCACCCCCGCCATCGCGTCCTCAAATGGCGTCACTGCGCGTACGTCCTGTCCGTGCTCCCAGCTCGCCGTGTTGTCCTTTCACCTGCTGTGGCTGTGAGATCCCGTCTGTAATCAGCAGCACAAGGCAGCATTTTGATAACGTTGTTGGTGTTTTTTGTTTGTTTTAACCCCCCCCCCACAGCTGCCTGTGGCACTGAGGTCTTCAAGCTTGCGTCGAGGTCGGTTCTGGCTGTTTCCCGATTATTTCTCGGTCTAATTCCCCAGCTGCTTCTTTCCGCCTCTCTTGGCTCATCCTGCTCTCTTTTCCACAGTGCCTACATTTCACTGAACAACTACCTGATGTTGAACGACGTCGACGGCCTGTACACCTACACGTTTGAGGTGGACAGGAAGGTGGGTTTGGGGCTCTGTGGCTGCAGATTAAATGCTGAGGTGTCCGTGGATCCGAGTGGCAGCAGCAGGTGACTTGTGGCCAGTCTCTCCTACTTATTGCTCGGCTGTCATTTCACACGCCTGTCTCATCAAAGTGGACACCGGACTGGCAGGGCGAGGGTGGCTCCTGCCAGTGGTCCTCGCGTGTTAACACTGTATCCTCAGCTTTTGATGGGCACCAAGAGAACTGCCCCGCCTGCAGCCAGGTGTCTCAGGAGCTGCAGTTCGCCCTCTCAGCCAAGCTGTAGGACGTGCCGAACTAGCTGACTGAGAGCGCCACCCTGTGAGTGAAAGGGGTAGTGCAGGGAGGGCTTTGTCTCAGTAGAATAGTAGATAATGTTTCTGTACCCTGAAGACTGGTATGTAAAAGTGAACCGTTTTATTGCAGACAGATGAAATCACCGGCCATCACAGCCACTTTGGAAGGGAAAAATAAGACATTATATTTACAGCTGATATTTTTTTCTATTCTTGTCTTTTTTTCTCCAAAAATGTGATAGATCCATGTTTTCTTTGTAGACCATATCCTCTATAGAAGAGAGAACCCGGCCAAATCTTTGTAAAACATTGAAAGGTAATCCAAGTCCTTCCTACCAGCTGTTGATTTGAACTTTCCTCTGAACATGAAATATATGCATTTGTGTATTTTGCAAACCCCGGGCTTATATTAAGAGCATTATCTAATGGACGGCCCCTCTTGTTTGGCAGAGCTAGGCCTGACAGACGGACAGGAGCTGGCTGTGGCAGACATCCCCCCCCGTGGCAGTCATCCCCCCCCGTGGCAGTCATCACCTCCCGTGGCAGACATCCCCCCCCGTGGCAGTCATCACCTCCCGTGGCAGACATCCCCCCCCCGTGGCAGTCATCACCTCCCTGCAAACCTTGCTCTTCAAAGTCAGCCTGAGCACGTAGCCCTGCTGTGCAATACTACTCAGCAGAAATGCAGTGCTTACTAAAGCCATTTATGTCAGTTTAGCCTCTGCTTCCTCACTGTAATGAAGTGGGGGGTGTATTTTACAGATTATATTCAGTGTTCCTGAATGGTCTGTTTTTAAAAACTGTTCCTCAAGTCAGTGAATGATTAGACATTTCGCATCCATGTGTTACTTCCTGGTAACCCTAAGCTGTAGGCATTGCGGTTTTAGCCATCATATAACTGTCGTAAGGCTACAGTGAACAACTGTCATGTGCAAAGCGTCATTCATTTGTGCAGTCTGCCTTTTTTAACTGCAGACCTCCGCTGGATAAGAGGACCGGCATCTCACATTTATTTTCCGTCTCACTTTTACACGTTTAACTGTACCCCTTTTTCATCTACAATAAAAAAAAAAATCTGCACTCACTGGCATATTTCTGTTTGGGGGGAAGGTGTGGGATCTACACATGGTTCTTTAGTTACAGGGAATGAAGAACAATAGTTCTGATAGCCTGATACCAGTTGTCTCATACTGGATACCATTTAGTCTTTGCTTTTTCTAGGCCCTTCCCAACGGAGTTGCTCTTAAATGCCTAACATCACATTTCAGCACAACAAACGTAAAAAAGTTGGTTGTTTGTATACAGTACATTATCTACCTATCTATCGTCCCTTCATACTGTGCTGTTATATTGTGTGTGTCTGGTCCCCTTTATAACTACTGCAACGCCATAGTTTCCGTTCATGCTATTCATACTGTTCATCTCAGAGTTACATTACAGTGAAGCCCGCAATCATCTAATGTACCACAAAATACCACGTAAAATCCTGTTAAGGTGATACTGTATCATTCCATTTACTTACGTTTTTCTGACACGGTTTTACACGTATTTACGGTTTGATAGGAAAACTGGTCTGGTAGCCACGTGGCATCCCTTTAAACGGGAGTGACATTTCATAGGAAGTGACGTAAATAGTCTGGTCGTTGCGACGTGGATAGGAAGTGGACGCCGGAAGATGAAAACACTATTTACACATTAGAGCTAATAACCCTCGGCGAAGTCAGACATGGCGTAGCAGCGCCGAATAGCCACCTTGAGTACTAAAATGATCGTTTGGGGCGATGAGGACGCTCAAATAGCTTATAGCTCGGACTCGAGGGCGTAACTCGCTAGTTTGTTAACTGCATGTCGTCATGGGATGCTAACTAGCTACCCGGGTTGTCGCGCGCGCCTGTACACTCCTTCCATCGGTTTGACGTTTATCTGATAACTACACGGAGAGCCATGAGTTGGTTTAACACTTCGCATTTATCCAGCTTTGCCAAGCAAGCGCTGACGACCGCCCAGAAGTCCATAGACAGGGTTTTGGACATTAAAGAAGAAGATCAGTGGGGCGAGATAGCGGTGCCGACTTATGATGGTAAGTGAAGCCCTTCCTCTTATGTATTTATTTACGTTTTTGGTTTCGGGATGCTTATTAACAAGCCTAAAAACTGAGCTCGTCTTATTTCTCCCTAGGGCGCGGCTGGTGGGGCAGTAGATCCTTCAAGCTTTTAAATATAGTTAACAAACTGCAAAAATAGACTTTGCTTGCAAATATTTACATTATTGTCATGTTCGTTACTAATAATATTTATTTCTTATAAGTCAGCAATGTTCTAATTCCGGTTTCCCCCAAATGTGAATAAACGTAGTAACTATTGCAAATGTGAAGTAATTTACATATCTGCCAGTGGTGTAAATTATATAAGGCATGTATATAAGAGCTTTCAAAGTGAGACAATTTGGCATAAGCAGCTTTATTAGAGCCCGTTTTAGCAGCACAGCTATCAGCAGTTGCTTTAATGCTCCCGTCTTCCCATTGCAGACGTACCTGGGAAGACTTCGCTGAGTGGCGGCTGGAGTGTAACGCAGTGGGACTCCCCCTCGCAGGAATGCGCACCGAGTGTCCCCCAGTCCACCGAGGCCATCACTAAGCCCGTCACCCGCACCGTCGTAGACGAATCGGAAAGTTTCTTCAGTGCCTTCCTGTCCCAGGGGGACCTGCCTACTGCGAAGACCTCCAGCGTGGTGTCTGTGCCCCCAGCCAAGTCTCTCAGGCCCCAGGAGGAGGAAGAACCTGTACTTTCGGAGAGAGCGAGTTCTCAGAAGACGGACTCTGTGGAGCCGGGTGCCCCAGTGCTCAAGGAAGTGGTGACTAGTAAACCAGTTTCCCCAGAACCATCAAAGCCTGTGTCCGTCACAGACATTGTCTCAGTAAATGTGGTTCCGGAGCACTCGGCTCCCTGTGCTGCTCTCACAAGCCATAAGGACTCGGTCGCTGTGGACAGCGAGGGCGGCTCAGTCAGCACCAGTGCTGTGTCAGATGTCAGTGAGCTAGACAAGCCCCTCTCCCCGCCCGCGGCTCAAGCCATAGACAGTCCGGACGGCGCGGGGTCTCCCGGGCCCCTGGTGTGTGAAGGCTCCACAAAGTCACCAACCGGTCCCGCCAAGGACGTCCCGCTGGACTCCAAAGACCCCAAACCGGAGGACAGGCAGAGCAACACGCCGTCGCCCCCGGTAAGTACCTTCTCATCAGGGACGTCCACCACCAGCGACATCGAAGTGCTGGACCACGAAAGCGTGCTGAGCGAGAGCTCGGCTGGCTCCCGCCAAGGGCCCGAGGCCAAGGCCAGCCTGAACTTGATGCAGAGCTCCTTCCAGCTGCTGTCCCCCTCCGCCTGCCCCGACTTCCAGCGCCTGGAGGAGTTCCAAAAGCTGACAGAGAGCTGCGGCTCCTCAGATGCCTTCGAGCGCATAGACTCCTTCAGCGTGCAGTCGCTGGATAGCCGCAGCGTGAGCGAGATCAACTCCGACGACGAGCTCCCGGGGCGGGCGTGCACTCTGGCCTCTGTCACCACCAGCCCCAGCACCCCTATCGCGCTGGTGCCCGGCGCCGGGTCCGAGGATCAAGAGGAGGAGCGGGGTGAGGCCGGGCCGACGGACGCCGCAAGGGAACACGCGCTGGACGAGAACGAGATGGAGGAGAGCGGCAGAAGTGCTACACCCGTGAACTGTGAGCAGCCCGAGGAGGATGCCGGTGGGGGCTGCCGGACTGCCGGAGATCTGGGCAGGATGATGGAGCCGGCAGGCGTGGGGGAGCCCGGGGAGAGCTCATGCTATCGGATTACAGAGCTTCAGAAGGTAACTCGCCTGCCAGATTCTCTTCACAGTCAGAAGCGTAATCACCTCAGTTATACATCGACAGACATCACTGCACCTATAGTTCATGGCGAGTTTGTAGGATAGAGTGATGCTAGATATGGGTAGAAGGGGGATCTGAAGGGCTTTGGGATTAGTAAAGCGTGGAAGGTGGTCTTTGAATCTTCCTCCCTCTGTGGTGCGTGGCATGTTATCCCTGTGCTTGACAGGTTTTCACCCGCAGTCCATAAACATGACCTTGAATTGGTATCTTTAAATGTTTGTCTGTGTATGTGCTCTGCGATAGCCTGGCGTCCTGTCTGGGGTGCTCCTTGTTTTGTCCAGTAAGGGATTGTAGTGTTCTATGCTTCTTGGGAAAGGGGCCAGGATGTACCGGAAAAAAGGTTATGGAAGATAATTGGTTCAATGTAATGCACTCATTCGATTGTTTGCCGAGATTTTCTGTACATTTCCTGCAGATTATTGATGAGCTGACAAGCCGTCTGGAGCTGAGAGAGTCACAGCTCTTGGCTCTCAGCAAAGATAAAGCCCGGCTAGAGGAGGAGTTCGACAACCTCAAAGAGTGAGTGTGTCACTTTACTACACTCAGGTGTATTGAATGTCGCCGACCAGGCTCATGTTTTGCTATTAAAACCATGCTGAAATGGAGCATGCACCCCATTGGTTCCCAGTACACTGAAGACTTTTCTGGTTAAGGTTCCTGTTGCATGTTGCCCACGTGGCTTAATTTAGCGTGATGCAGCTGTGGTCTTGTTGTGCAGCGAGATGGTCAATCTGAAGGAGGAGAACACTAACATTCATTCTCTGCGGGAGGAATTCACCCAGCGCATCGCTGACTCCGAGAAAAAGGCACAGCTGGCCTGTAAGGAGCGGGACTCTGCCGTGAAGGTGAATGTCATGTCACACGCGAATGTCACGCGTCGCCCTGCGTCCGATCACGCGCGAATGTCATGCGTTGCCCTGCGTCCGATCACGCGCGAATGTCACGTCACACGCGAATGTCACGCGTCGCCCTGCGTCCGGTCACGCGCGAATGTCACGCATCGCCCTGCGTCCGGTCAGGCGCGAATGTCACATCACACGCGAATGTCACGCGTCGCCCTGCGTCCGATCACACGCGAATGTCACGCGTCGCCCTGCGTCCGGGCACGCGTCGCCCTGCGTCCGGGCACGCGTCGCCCTGCGTCCGGTCACGCGTCGCCCTGCGTCCGGTCAC
>JABFEA020000130.1:15813189-15825329 GCA_019775915.2 Cyphomyrus plagiostoma | reverse complement strand
AGAACATGCAAACTCCACACACATGTGACCCAGGCGGAGACCGGAACCCGGGTCCCAGAGGTGTGAGGCAACAGTGCCAACCACTGCACCACCGTGCCGCCCCCCCCTGGACTCTTCTACTATAAAATGTAGAAAATGATTGGTCATTAAGATTGCGTTTTCGGAATTTTGCTGACTTCCATTGTTTCCTTTTTTCTTCGTTTTTGTTTTATTCTGCACGTCACCAGAGAACGCACGTTAGACCTAAGGGCAGTTACTTTGGATCGTAGACAGTCATCGTCATAAATCTCCCTGACCTCAAAACGAAGAACTATAGACGTCGAATTCACTGGCATCATCTATCCAGCAGATGGCAGTGTAGTATCATAAATGAGTTCGCAGCTTCGTAAAACAGATCAGAGATACCGACAGCCTGTTAACAATATGTAATTTACACCCTACTTACCACCCACCCATCATTTACATGTCTGTAAATTCACTTGTAGCACGAAGATTTCCCTATTAAAACGCCATTACAGAAGATTTAGACAATTAATGTATGGTATGAATCTGCACAAAGAAAGACCATTCTGTATGATCAATAGTGTATGATTAGCTGTTTCCTGCCCCATAAAATGGCATCTCAAGGTAGACAGAACTATGTGAAATAACATCGCCCTTGTGCTGCGCTGTATTTTCCCACTTGTGACGCCTGGCCCTTATCTTCTGACATTTATCATTAACTAAGAAGATAATTTCTGCTGTATAAATGCAATTGATTAGAAGTTAATAACGATTTTCTCTGTAAATTCTAGACATTGTAGTGTGTGAAGATCGATCCCGGAAACGTGGTTCTTTCAGGGATGCTGAAAGCACTACGTCTGACATCATACTACGTTTTAAAATGCCTTACATCAGACATCTTAGCCGCACAGTAACGGAACGTCTTGACCCTGTTTATATGCTGCATGTGTGTCTTAAGTTGCTGCCACATGATTCACGGGAGGAGAATGCTTTTTGCGTTAGCAAGCTGGTGTACCTATTAAAGTGGCCACTAAATATATTTTCACTTATGGATTTGAATAAATGTTTTAAATATATTCTGGTGTTTACAGTTTCTCCCGCACATTCAATTTTCTTCAGTCACAGGGCAGACAGAGGTGACAGTGTGACCGGTCCCCATAAGCCCAAGGCCGGCTGAGAGTGTGACCGGCCCCCATGAGCCCGAGGCCGGCTGTGCCCCCAGCGCTGCAGTCAAACTGGTCGGTCACGTTCATCGCCTCGCTTTCCCTATAGGTCGGCCGAAGGTCTGAAAACGGGGAGGTGGACAGGAGCGAATTGCGGGGATGCGGTGGCCGGGCCAGGTAGTACTAGGGAAGGGGGCCGCGACTCGTGTGCTAAGGATAAGGATGGATACGGATGAGTCTGACTTTGGCTCCTCTCGCCGCAGATGGATGAGGACACATGGGCAGTTTGTTATCGGCGGGGATGCCGGCGGTGGCCGTCCGCTGTCCCATAGTGATAAACTTCACGGGGCCAGCTGCAGTATAGCTGCTCCTCATCTCCGCACATGTCCGTCCCTATACTAGCCCTTGTAATAGGTGAGTTATGGCCCCGAGAAACACCGTACTCTCAGTCAGCTCAGCTGATGATGGGAATTATTCATTAAGACAAATTGAAAGCCTCTTTTCTGCCGGAATATTCCGCTCCATGCATTTTAATGACCGTTTACTTGTGTGCCCTTGTTCTCCAATTAAATGACGGCTTGTCATCAGCAAAAGCATCGTCGTACGTCCGCTCCGCCGTGTTTGTTGTGTTCATCTGCAATGTGTGGTAAGCAAAATGAGGCAAAAATATCAAACGAGTTATTTTTAAGGTTCTTTTCAAAATAGACGTGTAGAACAGAATAGTTTTTCCTCCTTCAAGATTTGCATATTTACTCTGATTCTACAACACAATTATAATAGAGTTTTTAAACATTTACCTGTTCAGATTAGGTGATACTATGGCCAAATTGATATTTTACCAATAGATGCCTCTCAAAGTTGTACGAAAGTAATACGACACTTTCTCACTACTTCAAGGAAAAAACGATTCAAAGACAGTAATAACGTTTGACTCTGTGTAGCCAGCTGCAGTTAGCTGGGCTTATGCGCATAATGGTTATAACACTCCGAATGTTTACAAATGTTTAGTGTGTCAGTTGCACTCCGTATAAAATTAACCGGCCCCATCTTCGTTTTTGCCGGAGGCCGATTTGAGCTGCGATTTGTTTTGTGTATTAGTGTCCGTCTTTCTCCCTGTTCATGTCCTTCTGTCGTCATGCACAAGATCCGTTGTGTGCTCATCTAAACTTAATCTAACTCGGAATACGAAGAAAACGTTTCTCACCACTGCACTGAATAAATCAATCGCAGCTCATTTTACCAGCCACTTAACTAAAACCATACATGACCAGAGAGCCATTTTCTTCGGGGGTGTTTCCAAAGGAAGAGCAGGAATATTGATTAACTAAAAAGAGGGATATCCCACAGGCCATGGACTCTTTTTCATGGAAGAACCAAAACTGTGGCAAGTGTGAGGATCTGTGCAACATTTATGGTATTTTTTTACCTTATTCAAATTTAAGATTATATGCAGTATGAATAAGGAGTCCTGTATCAGTAATGCATAAAATGACAAATGTAATCGTCAAAGTAATTTGCAAAAGAGAATGACAAAATGAAATACGGTTTTGAATTAGGGAGCTGATTCATACAATAAAAAATTAAAACAAAATTAAACCTTTTCGTGTTTAAGACCTATGAGGCGAAATAAATGTGCAGAAATGAGACAAACGAAAAGAAACTCAAAATCAATCCATTTAGCCCTTTTCGTACTGTCAGCTAAAATTGAAAAGCAAGGACTCGTCGATTGAGATTTATAGGCGGAATAAGAAATGTGTGCTTTGAATATAACTATCGTTCGTGAGCATGCTCATTAGTATGGAGACTATTTAACTTTATCTTATAAGTAAAACTACACGTAATATGTAAATTAGCCATGCAACTGGCCCGGAGCAACCAGTCCTTGAAAGTGTGTTAAAAATTTGGCTTAATCGAACCGCTAAATGAGACATAAACTGCATCAGTGACCCTAATTTACCGTTTTCTTTGTTTCTGGACGTTTGTTTCGGTGCACGCGGGCACTGGACTAATACGGAATTTAAAATGAGCATTAAGTTGACTTGCTTGGTCTGTTGTGATCAGGATGTTTTATCATCACAGAATGGCGGCCCCCTAACCTTGCCCATTTTGTTGAAAACACCTCCTTCAACAATCCTTCAAGACCGAGATTTAAAGCTTCCGCTTTGTAAAGATCTATCGTATTGAGAATATATCAACCCAGTTCTGCTCCATAACAGATTTACTGAATTTCGAATTGGAATATACACCAGATAAACGTCTTATTTGCAAATCTAGGCAACTAGTATTTCTTTTAAACTGGAAAAGGGTATATTATAATATAACTCCACTATAAAACACAAACAGTTTTTCGAAATATGAAAGATTTGTGCTGACTATATTTAATGGACAAATACATCATGAGTTGTCTCGCGATTTTTGTTTTTGGGCGGCTGCTTTTTCATCACCCTTAAATTATGACGCTTCCTAGCAGCGCCCGGCCTTCTGCTTTTAAATCATATTTCATGAGCGCCGACTTTCTGAAGACATATTTCCGACGTGCCTTTCCCAAGTGGGTAATTCACAGCAGTGTGGCTACTCCATGCCTTGTTTTCAAACTGACATACGAGGTGCTGAGGTGCTTTTATACCGAATATATATATATATCCCATTAAAATCTTGGGTGGCCCTTTATAAGGATGCATATGATTAATGTCTTATTAGACAAAATGCGTTCGGTACTGAATAAATATTAAGGCCCCAAAACAGGTGCGTGCAATGGCAGTGGTCGTACTGTTTGCACAAATTGGAATTCTGATTCAGACGTTTCATGTTCAGTGTCTTCTCTGATTATGTTCAACTAATCCTGGTGTACGTGCTTAGTTTGAGCCAGAGAAGGCTGAGGGAGGTGTGCATTTATTTCTGTGTCTGAAGTTGTGGTTTTCCAGGTTAGGTCCAATTTTTCGGCGTGAAGGATCACTTCAAGCCCTGGCCCACGTGTGCAGGGCGCCAACCTTCCGCGGTCGGGTACCTCAGTTTAACCTCAAAGCACCACGGGTTAAAAAACAGGACATGTCCCTTTAAGAGCTCGGACATCTCCCACAACATTAAGATAAGCAAGCTTAATTTCCTGAGTGGGAGACTAATGAAAGAGGTTTGGAAAAAGGAAGGAACAGATGGTTCGTTTAATAAGTTTTTTTACGTGGTGGTGGAGGCTTTTCGGGGGCCTGACGGAACGCCCACCGCCGTGTTTAGTTCTGTTAAATGCTATAGACCGCAGATAAAGTTACGGCTTTCAGTCATGAAACACAATGTTGTCCCCCAGAAAAGGCAGAACGGAGTGTTTTTTTTTGCGTGGATAGCTTTGGAAATCCTTAGTTCATATTTATATTTTGAAGGTGATCTAAATACTCGTGTATGTACTTGTATATTTGTATGACTCATCGGTTACATATGGTCATTCAACATTAACATTGTCTCAAATAAAAAATGGAAGCGTACAGTAAGATAAAAACAATTATTTGTAATAGATCCAGTTTACCTAACCGCTTAAACCCGAGATGGTTCGAGTTCAGTCCATAATGTGTCGTGTTTTTGTGTTCCCTGTAATTAGTGTAATAGCTGAAATTCTCTATTAAAACAAATCTTAGTCAGGAGCAGTTCACCCCACAGAGCGGCAATAATGCAACTACTTGTCATTTGCTTAGAATTTGAAAAAGCTGCACACAAACTGATGAAGCCAAGAAAAAAATACACATTTTAGGCTGACGACGTGAAGTTTAAAGGGCTGACACTGAAACAAGCCGCTCACATTAATACTTGTAAAGCATGACATCATTGAACAGACTAGAAATATGGCAAATGGGCGGGGTCTCTGCACGTGTTTGGGATGGGGAGAGCAGCCTTGCGAGTCTCCTGTCAAATCGATCGCAGCTGGGGAGGAGTGAGGAATCCCTAACTATCATTATAACTCTGGTCTCCTCCAGCGAGGGTGACATGCGATCGCCTACCTGCCGCTAAAACAAGAAGTTGCTCGGATCTTAACTGAATCACGCCTGTTCGGATTATCCGGCTCCTCTGTGCGTTTTTCTTCTCTGTTGGTGCAGATGTGACCTCCTGCTGGTCTTGGTGTATGTCTCTGTGCAACGAATTTACTGAAATATGAGCGACGCCAACTTCGAAATTAAGACTGCAGAAGTGGCGCCGGTGGCAGCTTTGCGATAACCCGCCCCGCGGTCCTACTGTAACCGTCCCTGCGCAGTGAACAAATTATTCAATTTCACTGAAGTCGGAAATTAGAATCACTAAAGTGAGAAACAAGTAACATCGGATTCTGGCGGATTTCTTAAAGCCTGTTGGGGTGAATTAGACCATCGATTGATTCAGGTAAGACCGTACATATTTGTTCCCTTATCTGTTCTTACATTGATGCGATGCCCTGCTTAATACCCTCGTTTTGACTGTGGTTGTCTGTTTTGGCATTTTTGTAAGCGGGGACAGATTGGTCTGTTATGCACGATAATTGCTCTAGCGATTGCTTGTTACATGTTCTGTTTTTTCCTTTTTGTGATGTACACTAATAGCAAATGTGGTAAGTGCGATTTATCTCTCTTCAAACCGCTGTTCCAATCATTCAAGGTTTTATGTTTAAGAATCGTGCCATGCCGGAGTCGGAGTTACTAAAAACGATTTAATTTGTAGCCAAAGTTAGACAACCTTACACTCCTAACGTGAAATCTGCATTTGGAAAAAGTGAGCGTTAGAGCGCGTGCTTGGGCTGGATAAGAGCCGCGCGCGCGCTGAGCCGTTGATCTGACTCTTTCGTGGGGGGGCAGAGCTACCGGCTCTTACAAGCATCACTTTCGTGGGAGGAACATGGAAACGCCGTATTAACACAAAACGAATTAAATGAATTGGTCTCAACCGAAAAAAGAAAACTAAGCCATCCCTGCACGCCCCGGGATGCCAGCCCTGTTCTGTGCGTTTTAGCATTTCCGCGCCTGTTAGGGCTTTTGCCCTTTTTGCCAGTCAACACAGCTGCTATCCGGAAATTTGAATTTCCTCCGCGATGTAAGGATTTGAATAAGAGGACGCCGGTGTTTGAAAGGTTCCCGGAGACTTAATGCTCACTGACGGGTGCATTTCGGCTCAAACGGAGCAGTTAATCCTACAGAGATTACACTCCCACGGCCCCCTCCACCTCCACAAGAATCGCTTCTGTTTTCTGAGAGGGCGGCCGCCGTAGATCCTTCAGAGCTTCACTTTGAATGACTCTCCCCGCACCGTCTCCAAGTGCGCCTGCGCTCGCCTGTCACCCCACCTCCCCCCACCTCCATTGAGCTGTCAGATATGCTCCCCCAGCCTACATTCCCGTATTATTTCTACACCCCCCCGCAGCCTATGCATGCTAATCCTTCCCTCTGACCCGCACCTGAACTGCCCACAGGTGTCTGGCTTGGCCTGTCTGACCCTGCCTTTGTGTTGTTTTAATTGCTATGGCTCTTTTAGAGTGTGACGGGTGGCTCCTGTTCAGTGATACGGGTGATAAATAAAGTGGCCGTGCAGTGAGCAGGCCGGCGATCTGCCCCTCTCCACACTGGATGCATTTTTCACCCGTGTTTACCGATTCATTCTATCCACCACTGATTGATAGACTTAGATTAGATGGAGGGTGGGGGCTGTGGGCTCTCTCTCACACGCAGTGATGACCCTATCTTTTTATCCTCAGACTGACTCTTCCATCTCATTCTGCTTCTCTGCTCTCTGGAGTGCTGCCTCACTTCTGTAAAACAATGCCCCCCCCCCACTCCACATTCCAACTCTGTCTTGTCCTGTGGGAGAGCAGCTGCAGGGAACCAGTTGAAGGGCCTGAAAGTACAGCTGACAGTTTTTAATGACTGACTCTGCAGCGCCCCCCTGCAGGAGCGTGTCACACTGCATCGACCGTGTTCACCCGCCGGAAGGCAATGCGGTACCACCTCCTGGTGGTAGCCAAACGTGTGCATGACTCCAAATGTTTTATTTTCTGTATACATTTGGTCAAAATGTATGTAATTTAAGTTGTTCCAGCATAGCGTTTTAGCAAGATCATTGACGATTACCAAACTTGGAACAGGCTCCGCCTCTCTGGCAGAAAGGGTACTATTGCAGGTGCGGCAATGGTGCCAGAACTTCTGTGAAACCCTGTTGATGACCATGGTGAGCCGAATCTGTAGCTGGTCACAGGGACGGGACCCGGATGGGTCTGGGGACATTTCTCTTGCGTCATTTACCCCCTATCCTTGCCTGAGTAGGTCAGGCAGGAGGGGTGTGGGACTGGCCTCAAATGTCGCTCTTTTGCATCTCATTTTTTTTTGTCCCCCTGAGCCGCCAAAGGAACAAAGAAATATCTTTGCAGTGAGGGGTTAGATTTTGCCTTAATCCCACGCTGGCAGAGGCCCCCTTGTCACTGTGTGCAGCGTGTCAGCTGTAACTCTCTGATCTAAGGGCAGCCCTTACGGTGGATCACCATGTGTATGGCCTGCAAAATAAAACCTAATTTTCTGCTGTATAAATAAAGCTTTCACTTAATTAAGAGACAAACTGTGCTGATCTCTTATAATACATTTTTAATGGGGAAAAATGTGAGGATATATTGTCTTTTTTTAAAAAATTTTTTTTTTTATAGACTTAGTTTACCAAAGCTTAGGGGGGTGTCAGGAGCAATGAAATTTAGGGTTATCTAGGGTGTGTGTAGATGCCCCCCCCCCCAGAGGAAGCTAGGGCTGAGGGGGGGATTTTGCTTGATGGAGGCTATTTTCCCAGGATTGGCTTGGAGGAGGGTATCTGAACCCTCGGGGAGCAGGAGCTTGGGCAGTATCGGTGGTGGGGGAAGTGGACAGTCTGTAGGGGGCAGTGTCACTCTCCCAGGATGAATAACCTATCGACAGTGCTGACGTACCTCACTGAGGCATCGATCAGCAGGGCCGCTCTGCATGGCCGACGCGTCTGGCCGATAATGTAATTACGGGCATGCAGGTCTCCCCGACTTGCCTTGCGGGGCCTCAGGGGGCCCGGAGTAATCGAGATGTTATCTCTGTCTACCTGAGGGCCGGTCGGCCCAGGAGCGGCCTGCAGTTGGTGCGCCGCGAAGATCGCAATCGATTGGCGTGATCCATAAACAAACGACATTTAACAAGGCTGTGCAGTGGATGCAATTGGCCGCGTCCGTCGCTGTTAAAGTTGGGCGGTAACCGTGACTCCGTTTCGGTGAATCGCAATTCGGGTGCTCAGCCAGACTTTGAGACGTCCTTGAATGTGTTTGTATTGTTTTTGTTTTGTCGCTGTAGGCTGGAAGGCAGACAGACTGCTAGGACGGTTCAGGGCCCTGGGTAATCGCTACACGGCGTTTCACGCTGCGTGGGACCGCCTCTCTTCTTTCCAGCTCTCAGTTCTCATCCATTTTGCCCGGGGATCTTATTCCCCGTGGCACATCGCGTCCCACAGTGTTGACGGGAGCCGCATTTCCTTTTTAACGGTGATTCAAAAATCTGGCCTGGCTCACCAACGCTGGCCGGTCCAAGAAAAACGGAAGCTCTTAATCAACACCCTCTTCCGGATGTTATTTATATATTTTCTAATGGAGAAGCCGTGGTATTATGGGCTCAGGATACTGTTTCTACAAAGTGCTCGTCATTGATCTCCTTGTCTGACCGATAATGAATTTTAATTGACTTTCGGTTAGGGTGTTGGTTTATTGAAAAGTGTGGAGCAGATGGTGTTGTCTGTGGTTACACACTGGCTGTTCAGCGTTTGCACTTAATCTGTCCATTTGGCTCCACGGTTTGTTTTTCATTTGGGGTTTTCCATTTGCGTCGTCCCCAGTGGGATATATTTTTAGAGCTTAAATGAACCATGGTGCATTTACTTTAAAATGACTTGAACGTCATGTTTTATAGTAAACTGTGACATAAAGATAAGGCCCAGTAAAAAAAATCATTAGTTTATCATCCCTGCCCGCGCGGCGAATTTAGCCCGCTTCGATTTTTATTTTATTTTTTATTTTTTTAAAAGTGTATTTTCCTGTGTAAATTCCACTCCTGGCGTCCAAATTTTGAATGAAACATTTTTTAAAAACATTTTCTTTTCATATAAATTTTACAGATCAGCCCATATGTCATACCTCTGTTGCTGTTCTTCTTGTTTACAGTTGATGTTAACGGAAGATGTTTCTTTTTTCTAAGAAATAAAAATAAAAAATAAATTTAAAAAATCGCCCTCCCTCATCACTTGTTTCTGATCGAAAGGATGATAAACCTAATGATTTTTTTTTTTTTTTTTTTACTGGGCCTAATTTAGGCTACTCATGGCTTGGGACAACTAAATAGGTTAATTCTGACAGGTATTATATTCAAGATGACATGTTTACCATATGCAATGTATTCAGTAATGTAGCGTACTTAACATTTTTAAATTTGTGGTTTTAAATTTTCCCACGAACACGTTTGTCCATGTACGGACAGGTTGATGATCCCTGATTATGACTGATTTGCAAATTTACTAAAATTTATTTGCAATGTATGCAGTTTTGTTTTATTACTAATATAGCTCGTATTACAAATATACAGTATTTAAAACTATATGGCTTTTCTTCAAATTACGACGTTTGTGGCTGAGATAACAAACTGCAGCTACGAGGTTTGTCCACTAGGTGTCATCGTCCACTGCCAATTAGTAACTTGAACGCTCCCGCTATCTCTGGCATCATACCCCGTGCAGAATTACCGGTATCGACGCTCCGCCGAAGCCCGGATTTCTGCAGTGTTTTCATATTGCAGATCAGGATGTGGAGTATAAGATATTAGCTGTTTCTCTGCCTTTGCTGATAAAAGCAACACTGTTTACACCTCAGCCAGACAAGTCATTAAACTTTAAACTGGAGGAATGAGAGCGTTTCCCACCAACGGATTTTATTAGCGACTACAAATTCAGGGTTAGATCGACTTATTAATATTGATATCGTTACCTCTGTTTGTCTTTGATTACTTTTTACCTATGAAATGGATCGTCCCGTCTTATTTTTCTTTGACGTTTAAGTTTGCGCAGGAAACTAGATTTGAGATCGAAAATCTGAAATTTGGCAGAAGATATCATTTCAATGTAAAAACAAGGCCTAAGGACATATGTATAAAATGGTTTATCCGGGGTTTGTGTGCGAATAAAATTGAATTACAGCTAATGATAAAAAAAATCTACAGAAGTCGCAAATTTAAGAACCATGTAGATGGAAAAACCTCTTAACATCTTAATGTGATTTTAAGTCCAGGTGACTGTATAAAAGTGAAATTTCTGGTTGGAGATCCATCTGCTGTGTGCATAATGATAAACTATTTATAGAAGATAAAATCCCCTAAGACGAATGGGGTGTAATTATCGGAAACAACACGCAAATGTGGCTGGTACTTCTCGGTGCATTTAAGAAAAACAAAATCTGGGAAATCCAGTTTTATTTAATTAAAAATAAATTTAAGACATTGATCTCGCAATTTCTCTTGTCCAGACAGCCTTCGTATGCCCCTACTTAATGTGTTTGTATTTCAAGTTAATAAGATCCCCTTCGTCACAGAAGTAACAGGTTAATTAGAAACAGTTTTATTTCCAGTACGAAATCCTCAGACTAATGTGGTATTCAGGCAGTTTTTCAATTCTTATTTTCGATTCCGCTTACTGATCTAGGGCCGGTAGTTTGCTGTATTTCACGTGTAAGCGAGCCTCCACGGGATTCGAAATGCGTTCATTTGAGGCAGAAGGCCAAAACCAGGAGCGCTAACTGCTACGTATAAACAGTTATTGGCAGGGGGAGCCGGAGAAGCAGGGAGAAGCTCCGACGTTCAGCGGCAGATTGAGCGAGGCTCCGCTCTTTCTGTCTAGAATTAGAGACGCTGACGATGGCGGGTCGGTGTTCCTCGGAAAGACACAAGCCCAGAATGATTCTCCAGAGAGTACGATTAAAGGCCAGACAGTCTTGCCCTCAAAAGGAACATGCAGTGTGCCCCTTCTAGTAAATCTTAATACTTTTCAATTGGTTGCCCAGATTTACTCGGGTGTGTGAATATTAATGACAGATCTTAAAAGCCGAATTTAATGCTTTCCGGCAGAGTCGCTTGTTGGAGACAAGACCAGCCCCTGCCTCCTCGCTGTGCGTCCCGGACGTTTAGGATGGCCCACTGCTGGCACCCGGAGATGGAGTAAGGCTGGGCGGCCTGACGCAGAGGGGAGTGTCGATTCAGGGCTTGAGAAGAAAGCGCTACCCCCATGGAAATTGGGTGTGGGGCTTGGCTGCCAAAATGGAATAGCGGCGGTTCAGGGTGAATTCAGACAGCTTGCAAGGACACACCGGTGCTCGTGGGCGCCCCCTGGAGGTGGGGTGGTGCTGCTCGTCTTCATCAGAGGTCCCGTCGGTTCAAGGGGGGATGTAACAGGTTTAGGTCGCAGGAGGACTGCTGTGAAGCGAGTGGCTGGATTCCTTCCCTAAATGCCCTTGAACAAGCTGACTGGCCTTAGTGACGACGCGTATAAAGTAAATGCATCACAAAGTAGGGAATCCTGTGCGATGCGCATTCCTGGCAGTAAATGTCGAAATACCAGGTGAAGATTTTGTATTTTTTGTCTTTACTGTGATCCTAAACAGTTTCTTTTTTTGGGTTTGTTTACCTTTTCCACTTAAACAAATGCATGAGTGACTCGTTTATAGCAAACCGGAGTAATTATAGTGTGGAAGGCGATTAGGCTGTGAGAGGCGGGCGGACGGGCGGCCGGCTGGGTGGGGGTGGGGGGTGTGTGACATATGCTCCCCCATTCCTAACGCTGCGGCTGACGGCTGCGGGGCGGCTCTGAACCGGCTTCCCAGCTGTGCATCGGGGCCCGTGTTTCTGCGGGTCACTGCGCAGACTGTGGGCCAGGCTGGTTACCGGGACGTGTTTACAGTAAAGCCCATGCGTCCATTACCGCCGTACAAAG
>JABFEA020000130.1:15758554-15768626 GCA_019775915.2 Cyphomyrus plagiostoma | reverse complement strand
ATGGGGTGCTAGTCCATGCCAGGAGACGAAGAGGGGGACACTCTGCATGGGGTGCCAGTCCATGCCAGGAGACGAAGCGGGGGACACTCTGCATGGGGTGCCAGTCCATGCCAGGACACGAAGCGGGGGACACTCTGCATGGGGTGCCAGTCCATGCCAGGACACGGAGCGAGGGACACTCTGCATGGGGTGCCAGTCCATGCCAGGACACGGAGCGAGGGACACTCTGCATGGGGTGCCAGTCCATGCCAGGACACGGAGCGAGGGACACTCTGCATGGGGTGCCAGTCCATGGCAATACATGCACACAAAAACAAAATGTAGAAATGGCCACAATGGCAGTGTTAACGCCTTCTGTTTTCACACAGCTTTCCAGCAGCAGTAGCTGACTTGCCTTTCATTTTTGGGTTCACTGTGACGGTATAATCCTCAGCGTACCGTGAAACGCCCCCTGGAGGTGGAGCACTCCTAAATTTCATTTGCCTTGCATACCCTAGAGAGTCCCATCATTTGAATTCACAGTTGTTGCTGTCAGTGGTCTCCTCTTGAGTCACAAAGCAACACTTTGTACTTTGCATCCTCCAGAACCTTCAGCTCAAAGCCAGACATGTCAGCAGAATATTTTACTCTACAGAAATGGATCTTTTTTCCCTCACAATCTGAATGATGCTCTGCTCCAGAAGCTGAGTGTTCCTCTTGGGTTCAGCCACTTGCCCTCTGCCCCTCCATTCATGCCCTTGCATTCCGTGTCTGTATACCGCTGAGGTCAGGCTGACCTATAGGCTGACGGTATATTTAAAAATACCATCAGTAGCTAGCATTCTTTCAAAGATTGTTCAAAATCTACCACGATTGTCAGTGTTAAAGCAACAATCCAGTAACACTTTAATTGACAGGATGCAAATACTTAATATATTAACTCAATTACTACTGAAGTACAAATCATGAACAATAGTGTGTACTTGAGATGAAAGATGCCATGATTCATTAATGATGAACAAACATGAGATCAGTATTTCACTTGTGCTATTCATTGCTTGTACCTTCAGTAGTTCACAGTGGTTTACAGAATTAACAGATATCGTAACGCATATAGTAACTGCTTGAAATAAAATATATTTCACAATTCATTAATAATGAATTAACATGAGATCAGTGACTTAGTTTGTGGTTAACACATAAGGAATAGCCTGCATTATGGAGTCCCATAATTCCTGTTCAGGGAGCCTAAAGCAGGAATCATTCTGAGCCTTAGAACTGCATGCCAGTGTGGTTTATAGCACTGCGAGTAACGATAACATGCCACAGTAAATCAATAAGCGGCATACTGCGGTCAATGAGGTACTTATGCGACCGCAAGACTAAAATTGGAAAATTATAAAATAGTTCTGCCCTTCAGCATAATAGCTAGCAGAAGGAAAATGCGCAATAATACTCCAAAGTTTGAGCACACATGCTGAAAGACATTTTTTAATGTTTTCTGTAATACACAGCGACATGCCCTCTTCCATGCCTGAACCACACTTGTTGAACTCAGCCTCTCTCCTTGTTGAACTCCTCCTCTCTCCATCTTGCTCATTTTTCAGGATTTGACTGATGAATCTTGGATCTCCTCAGGACTGCAGTTTTTCTGTGTTGTTCCATGTTCTCACCTCACTGAGAGTTTGTTTCTTCAGCTGCCCTGTTTTTGTATATGGCCTCTGTGTTCTGTACCACAGTCCTTCAGTCCAGCTAAGTCTCCTCCTCTGTGTCCTGCGTCCCACATTTCATTATGCACTTGCCAGACCTGCAAGCTACTGCTTATATTTTGACTGGGAGTTCTGATGTTACCATCTGAATATTGATGTTCTTCCTGGTCCCCTTGCCACGTCTGCCATGACTGTTTGTGTTTTTGACTATGATTTCTAGACCACAGCTTTGGAAATAAACCCTGTGCTTTTACAAAATGCTCTCATCATTGGAATATGCAATCTCTTTATAGACACCTCTATAATATATAAACAGATAATATGAATGGTATTTCACAGTCCTGTACAGTGTCGCATACCTACTGCCGTGGTATAAATATTACATTTACACAGTATATTCTTATATTGTCCATTAAATAAAAAAAAATCATTATCATTTTATGCCTGCTGTCATCTGAAGAATAATTTGCAACATCATCACTCAGACTACTGCTACATTAAAAGACACTTCAGGCATCTTTAAAATAAACAACACGACGTCAAATACTTCAGAAGGGATCCCACAGCAAGTAATGAAAACAGGACGAATCACAGTAGAAAACCAGCTAGTTTATGAGATTGGCTCCGTGGCCGGCATCACGCAGGACGCCACAGAGGAAGCTGATAGCCATTCAGCGTCATATAAGTTCTGCCCTGTGACTCCCAGGCTCTAGGCATGTTATACTGATGTGGCGCGCAGACAAACCAGGAAGCAGCACTAAACTGCACACCTTAATCTACAACAGCTTCACTAAATGCGGCTGTGCGAAGCTTCTGCGACAGCGTCTCTCAAGAAGGATCATCGTGGAATTCTTCAGGGACGAGAGGGACGTCCTACACCTTAACCAAGGAGCTTAAGATCCCCGTTATGGAGCGGCTTTTAAAATCCCGCGTGGGGGGTGTGCGGGCGCATGGGAGGCTGCTCTTCCATGATAAAAGGGAGCTAAGGAATGTGCCCTGGTTGCAAGAGAGAGGCGGCATTTTGCTGCTGCTCAAGATCGACGCTCAGGACGGATTAAGAGGCGTAAATACACACGGGGGGCATGATTACAGCCACCTGTCAGCCAAACTTCACAGCCTGTACCCCATTCAGCTCATCACAGAAGCTGCCTGCGCAGCCAAGACTGACAGATAATTTGGAAACTGGGGGGGTTGCTTCACACTACATCTCATGCTTTCTACATGAATAAATTAAAACTGAAACGAAGAAGTTCACGTGGCGTCAGCTACCCGGGATGTCTTTCGGCTGGAAATCGGATGTGGAGTGAAACATGTACGATTTGGAGAAGGTTTATAAAAGATCCTGATGAATTAACTGTCATTTTTAATCAAACATTTGAGTGAATCAGCCATCCGTCTGCCCCCAGGAATCTTGGAAACCAAAACCTGTACCAGTGCATAACCTGGATGGACACCAGTCTAAGCACCTTCTAGAGTAGTGCTTCCTAACCAGGTACTCGGGACACACAGAGGGCCCCCCTCCCAACTGTCTGCCAGACGATGCACATTTTTGCTCCCTCTCTGCTGGTGGGAGGGCCTCCTTAGAGGGCTGGATGTGGATTAACGTCATAGCTAGGACAAAGCAATTGGAGGGTAAGGGTTTTACTCAAGGGCCAAAGAGAGTAGGATCACTACTGAAATTCACAGGATTTGAACCAGCAGCCTTCCGGTTACTGGCAAAGATCCCTAGCCTCAGAGCCATCGCTCTGCCTACCTGCATAATGGCAATGCAAAACTGCCACACACACACACACACACACACACACAGCTGGGGATATGAGTCCAGGCCCCAAGGGGGGAGGTTGGGAACCACAATGCTTCGGCCATAAATAACAGTTACGCCCCCTGTTGGACAGCAGAGGTTTGCCTATTCATGTCCTTTCGTATCTACAAAACTATGGTTTTCGTCTGTCAAATGTCTGCATTTATGATTTGCAAAAAATGACCGGACTGAAAAGAGCACAAGCTGTATTTTCTGCTGGAGGAGAGCAGGAGTTACATGAAGTTTACATCCCACACAAACGTGCTGCCACTGACTAGACTCCCAATGATCTGTCATTTTGTTTTACTAAACCAGTTCCCACTGGATAATAGCTGAAGTGTTTAACATTTAAGAATGAAATAAGACCATTGAATTGCATTATTCTGATGGCTTAGAGTTGTGGGCACAAAACAGTGATAGACAATGAATGGATTAAAACGTTCACATTCACAGAAACATAAAGCTCTTTCTAGGCTGTCAAATCTCTCCTGAAAGGTCAGTACAACCCATACATTACTGTAGTATAATATATGCATTTTTTCATTCTCTTCACATATTGTAAGTTGACGAAGCTTAATTCATTTAAAGCAAGGTGCAGTTTTTCAGAAATTATGAAAACTAATTTTAAACAGCAATATTGCACAATGTAAACATGCATGACATATACATGTGTTGAAGTCATGTGACTCTCGACTCGCTCGTCATTGGAGGTCCGATGACCAGCTTTCCCTGTCTTATCCCTGGTGCTGATCCCTTCACACGCCGTGAAGTCTTCAGCTTGCGTGGTGGAACTAATGATGATGTCGTATCCCTGAAATGCTAGTTGCAAAAGAATACCTGTGTGAATAGAAAGTCAAATATGATGAAGAACCAGAAAGCACCCGTTCCCTTGACGATGGTTTGCGCTGCTGATGTGTGCTGCCATAGGGAAGAGATTTATGGAGCTCCAGAAGAATTCCATGATTGCATCCAGATCTTTGTGAGGCAGATGGTCTCTATTATCATTGATGGCCAAAATATCATCACATGACACCTCAAACAAGCTGCGTCCATGACCCAAAATTCTGCCACACTCATCTGAAGGTGAAATATTTTCCAGCATGATACTTCTGCGATTCGACCTATCTTAAGTCGCCAAATTGAAAATAACTGATTTTTATCAGAAGGCAGATTTATATTACAGAGACCCTTGTATTAATATCCTGATCTCCAAAATCAGTCTTAATCGATTGCCAAGGTTTACTGAAAAATTTCATGTCCACTGATTGGGAAACAAAGCTATTTTGGTTATCTTTCACCAAAAGCTGCCTTGGAGTTACTCAACACACACTGAGACAAATGCCTCAGCTAACGACTTTATTTTAGCTGTTAATGAAAGCTCTGTGGTCATTTCCTGTTATAGAAATCGCAGCGGTATATTCACAATGCGGGTGTGCCGTGCCTTCGGACGGAGCAGCTGTGGCTGAGCGTTCCCCTTCCTTTGACTATCAGATGCTCCCTGAAGCTGGAGCAGGGTGATGCTGGACCTCAGTGGGGAACAAGGGAAACCTACCGCCCAGCCTATCACAGAGTTACCCGTGCTGCTGAAATGCAGGACAGACCACAAAGCGGGCGCCTGCTACCTCGAGCCGCTGGCCGCCTTCCTGCTGACAGTCTCTGCAGCTCTCCTGCTGCCCGCTCAGATCCTAGAAGACGGACACCTCCATCGACACGCGAGAGGATGGCTGCGTGTGTGCTTCTGTGGTCCAGCCCCATCCAGCCATTTGCAGGCAGACCGAGGCCCTGTCACAAGGGGGCGAACGCAGGGCCAACTAAGGGAGCTCATCTTGGAGTGGGTCCACCCGGCAGCTGGTAGCCTGTTCCAGAGGTGCGCTCACCAGAGAACCTTCTGGAACAAGAGGCACAGGAGCAGTTTGTACTCAGGCCCCTGAGGCGACTTTCTGACGGCTTCAGTGTCACAGGCCACCCTTTTTGGCTACAGCCGCCCAGTTGCCTGGGAGATAGCTGGCTGACTGCCCTGACCTGGGGACACAACTCAAAGCCAAACTCGCCCGCCGCATCCACCCCCTTCTCCTCCCGGTGCTGCCCCTGCTACACAGAGGCCTCGGGGCAGGAGGGATGTGGGGCACCTGGGCTAATTCTGGGGGGAGCGCCCCTTACTGGAGACTGATGCTGCTACTCAGAAGTCTTGCAAACATATCAGTGGTGTGCAGGCTCTCCAGCTCCGTAAACCATAGATATGGATTTTGTACATTTTTCCCTAGTTTTAGTCAGTATTAAATGCCCCCTCATACACTGTTGAGCTGTAATCATTATTGGCCTGGATTTAGCTTTTTTACCCCCTAAAATTCATTATTACAAAAGGATCTTTCAGTCGGCCTGCTGATATCTAGAACTGTGTCATGTGACTGTCACAGCGCCATGTACAGGCTGCTTCCTCAGTGACAGGCTCACCATCCACTGTAAGCCGACAGAGATGCGCCTCAACCTGTCGAAAGCGCGCCGCCTTTTAACACTCACATGCTTTTATGCGCTTGGAATGTGTGGTGAGGTGGGAAGGACAGCCTGCTGTGCTAGAAATGTCAGAACATCGGTGTACGCGCGAGATGTAAACCCGGCAGCAAGCGGCACTGCGGAAAATAACATGCTCACCTTTGGAGATGAGTCGCGCGAATGCTCGCTTCTGGTTATCCTTGGTCACAGGGTTCTCTGTAATTATGACTCAGTACAGCCACTTCAAATGTATTAATAGGGCCATTTGAAACATGACAACGTGTTGATGTTATTAAACGGTGGTTAGAAATCCTGGCAAAGACCATCAGTGTTCGGCTGGAATTAGGTCCGGAGAGGACTAACATTGCTACGAACGCTGACATTTTTAAGTCTGGCTAGTGCAGAATGTGTGGCTGAAAATGGCAGTTGCTGTCCTTCACGCGAGCTGGGTGAGTCCCAGCAGAGGCAAGATAGCTCGCCGTAAAGTCAAAGAAATCTCTATCCTGCCCGTACTAAGGCTCTGAGGAACCAGAGCAGATGGTGCCTGCATGACACAATGGGGATTGTTTTTAATGAGAAGTGTGACTGTCCCACGAAGGGTGCCACCGCCATTTCACTCCTGTTTGGGTGTGCTTACTCACTCTCCAGTATCGGAGATGTTTTGAGCTCTTGGGGGGTGATATTTCACTCTGGTGTCCAGCTGTTCATCTGAAGGGTTAGGGATTTCTATTATGGTTAGGGACTGAGAACTTTCTTTTGACATTCATATTTAATTAAGATAGCAGCATGTACGCAAATAACAAGCACAGAGAATAACAGGGACTCTCCTTAGGAAAATGACAGTAGCGTTTCAGGCTAATGTAGGGGATGGACAGGTAGATGGATGACTGACTTCCAGCCATTTTTAACAGGAAAATAGATGTGCCTCACCGAGGAGACCATTATTCATTTAAACAAATCTCTGTATTTTTTTTTTTATTATTATAATTATGCTTTATATCTACTGGGGAATTTTTAGACTGAATGCCAGCTAGGTTTTTTCCCACAATTTTATTTTTCACATTGAGTTCCTCCTCCTGAATTTGAGTAAAAACTACAAACAAACAAGCATGAGTCAACATAATGCATCAATGTCACACGTTAAAAGGAAACAACAGCTTGAAATGTCATTATAGTGCTAACGTGGGGCCTAGTTACTATGCGACTTGTTTCACGAGGACACGGGAAAGCCTCCCTTCCTCACTGTCCGCTTCTGTTTGTGAGATTCATCTGTACAGTGTTTCATTGCAAATACTAGACAGGTTCTCTGGATTCAAACACGGCACTCGACCGAAAAACGAGACAACACGTTTGCTTGTGTAGGCTGTTTTGGAAATTCCTCGGTGCAAGCAAAGACCTGGAATGGTCCGAGAGGAATGAGTGGCGTTCCACTCACAGACGAGGTCCGACAAATGTCAGAACGGGAGCCTAATATTTCACAGGTTACTGATTGGGCGCCCCGGCGAGCCGCGTCACCAGTGTTTATATACAGAGTTTGTTAATATAAAGACGAGCGGAGCAAGCTGACAGAGTGGGGGTCGGTGTGCAGGCACGCCCCCTGCTGCCTCCCGCATGGCCCCGAGACTCACTGCTCTCCCCAGTGGTGGGCAGTGGAGCTGCCAGGAGTCCAGAGTCCTCTGTGAGTAAGCGGGGGAATGGCAGATTACCTTGCCAGTTTCACGTACGCCATCTGTCAGCTTTCTTCAGCTGCTGGGGATCCCTTGGAAATCCCCGACTGAATGGTGAGAGGCATCAGAGGCTGGGCCATCCCACTTGCCCAGGATGAGTTGGGCTGGCATGGGTAGGTGTTTGGGATAAGCCTGTACAATTTCTACCTAGTCCTGGTAAAGCTTTGTTAGTCGAAAGAGGTGGAGATGCGCGCACAGAGATCGAGGGGCAACAGTTGTGGAATAGTCCCCGGTGATGGACCAGTTTGTCACGAAGGATCAGTCAGCGAGATGTGAAATCTTTAGAGCCAAACCCAGATCCGCTGCTCCACTGTGAGCGATATCCTCTTTTCGGGTAAGTCAATGAGCCAAATAATCTTGTCAGGTCTCCCTCGCTGGAATGGTTTTCTTCCCGTTTAACAGCTGAATCGGTGTTCATCGTCTGTGAGCGAGCTCTGTGTTAGGTCCGCGGATGAATCTAAAAGAGAGGAAACACAGACACATAGGAACACTTAGATGGTATAAAGGCGGAGGAGCACAGAAGGACCGTGCCCCCAGGAATCCCTCCACCCACATCTCAAAATGGGAAATCTTTTGAACTACAGTGTTTGGTATTCTTCTCTCACCAACCTGCCGCGGTTTCTCCTAAAAAACACACTTTAGCACGAATGTGGGGCATTTAAGGCGTGGGAGGGGGCGGATGTTACTGAACTTAAGAATTCAGCCAAGAACCGCAGCAGCCCTCGGGGGGGTTTCCTGTTTGTCAGACACCAGTGGCACTGTTCCAGCTAGCGAGGAGCAGGACGAGGTCTTAATGCCCACTACCCCACCCCATGGCCTCTCGACATAGATTCAGTCAGAGCGAGGTGCAGGTTCCCTGGAAAAGAAAGGCTGTTCCGAACATGCGCTCAAAAAACAAAAGCATCTATGTTTAATCACATCCCAGCATTTAAAACAACTCAGCTGCACAGGGGGGGGGGGGGTACTGGAATGGCTTTTTCTTTTTCTGTCTCGGAAGCACCAGAATTTCCGGCATGACGAACAGAGGCACCTGCGTGGTACAAAAGGGCAGCATCGGCGCGCTGAAATGGGGGGGGCAGCACCCACAGCTGGGCTAATTAAAAACAATCCCTGCGGCTTGTCGGAGCACCTGTGGTGGGCGCTGACAAGCCCCCGCGCACCACTGACGGCGGGCAGGTGCGCGGGGATTGAAGCACGGCCGGAGGATGCTGGGGCCTGGTGGTCGGGGAGAGGACTTGGCCGCCTCACGCTGAGTGATCGAACCACACTGACTGATCGCTCCTGTCATGGCTGCCCACGCTCATGACCCGATATGGGCGGCCATGTTTGGAAGGTCACTGCCCATCGTTTCAGAGTAATTTGTATGTAAACACATACATATATATAGGTCTAATGAAACATTTAAAAATAAAACAAGTGCATTGGGTTTGTGTCGCTACATGACTGATTTTGAAAATTAAAAAAAGGTTTAGCACATAGAATTTGGCTTAATATAAATCGCAGCCTATTATCTATCTTAAAAAATACACTGCCAGCCTTGCCGATAATGAAGTCTGACAGCGGCTTCTAGCTACAGAAGACTCCTTTCATGATAGATTGACTTTGTTGAGCGGCTGATTGTTTTAGCGCCCCGAATGCTGACAGATGCTAGGGTCGCCACAGATTCTGCCCAATTCTTCTCTTCCTGATCAAAGCAGGCCACGTATAAGCCTTAAGTTGGTCCCTGTCTGGGTATCTCAGCCCCCGAGTGTACGTCCCCTTTCAAGCGTCTCTCGGCAGTAGTGGTGGTTGCTTGGCGACGCGAGTGTGGGCTCACTGACGTGCAGGCGGACGTCGCGACTCGAACCACTGTTCTGCATAATGTTATGCCTGATCTTGTCAGGCAGAATATAACAGACCTATGTGCCCAGACATGATATATTGTCCTTGCCCCCACCCCCATGAGCTTTGTTAAGCTGGAGTTAGCCTGCTATCCATGCCTGTCACTTAAGGCAGGTCGTTTAGATGTCCTGTAACCCTCTCGTGTTTAATGAGCTCCGCAGCTGTTTGGAGACTGTTAAGATGATTTTCTGAAGCAATCCGGTCTGGAATACAGCAATATGCATCCTAATCCACTGACCACATTAACATGCTTCTTAGACCTTCACTGCCCACTTCCTACTAGGCATGAGGAGAACTGCCCTGTAATATGGAGATGTTTCCATCCTGCACCTCCTCATGCTATATGTATGCATGAGGGTGTTTAGGTGTGTGTATTTAGTGTGAATGTGCATGTGAAATACGGCAACTTTATCAGGTACACCTAGCTAGTGCCGGGTAGGACCCCCTTTATTAGGTACACCTAGCTAGTGCCGGGTAGGACC
>JABFEA020000130.1:15733057-15744312 GCA_019775915.2 Cyphomyrus plagiostoma | reverse complement strand
GGTAATATAATTCATTAGCTAGGCCCTGTGGCGGTTCAGCAGTACTGTTAGGGTTAGGCTCGCTTAGCACCATTTGTGAGGCCCTTAACCTCCCTGAAAAAAACTCCATGGGCCAGCAGATAAACGGCTGACCCTGTGCTCGGATCCCACGGTGAGCAAATAAGGCTTCTTTTCATCCAGTTTATTAGGATATGTAGGAGGACAGACTGAGGCCAAGTGCAATCGGTGGCGGCAGCCGATGCAGATCTGTGACGCTGGGCACAGAGTCGACATCTATAACGTGGCATCTTGGTAACGGCTCACAGACGAGACTCTTTACCTCATTAACCCAAGTGGAGCAAAGAAACCTGCAGGCTTCCTACAGCGCTGGCTTTGTCTAACTTCACAGACATATAGTGGGGGGGTTTGATCACGCTGGCTAATTTAGTGACCCCAAGTACAATGCCCATTGTACTTAAAGGTTACATTTTTAATCGGACCTTACTCAACATTTGATGTGCAGGACAGGCTGCTTGTAAAAGGGACAGTCGCCTAGCTCATCTGCACATTCTCCTGAATGCTATTCATGCCAAGTTAGACATGAGTAACATGGAACCCCATCTCTGCCCCCACCTGGACAGGAGGTCAAATTGTTTTTGTGCAAGGAAGGTCAAGGGAGGTTGATTCTTGACCCCTGGAGTGACCTTGTCTGAAGTGCCTTTGCTCCTCCACGTTGTTTTGCTCAGAGGCATGGGAGCACATTATCCACAAAAAAGACAGGGGCAGAGTTTGAACTGGAACAAGCTGAATTAGTGACATCAAGACCTGTTCTGCATTATCTCAAATATATTTCAGAGGAAAACACATTTCTTAACTAGCACAGTCCACTCCCAAGGTCAACACACAGATTTAACTTCATCCCCAATCTGGATTAATGAATTAGCTCTGTCATTTTAACACTCCCAACGTTTGTCTTAAATAATCCCTTGTTTTAAGAAAACATACTGTGTTTTTCAAGACCCCACTGGTACACAGATTAAAGGATCAAGGAAGGCAGGGTTTGGGTTAGAATAAAAACCAGAGACACTGAGAATTGAGTCTGACACCCCTGATCTAGCATAAGACTTATTGTGAAGCCTGCTGGTGCCACAGCCAGAAAATCTCACTATTACAGTGTCATGTCTTGTTTATAATAAGATGCACCATTTGCATAATTTAAAAAGTGCTGCTTAAAGCCCTTTGCTTCCATAAGCCAGTGGTGGGCTGCTCTAATTTTATGGGCTAGTTTTCACTCTGAAATTCATTCTACATTCTCAGCTCTCCGCACAGTCCTGGTGTTTCATCAGTCAATCAGATACTAATTGAACCACTGATATTTCGTAAAAGTGATCGTATGAAGGCGAAGCTGGTGATAGTTATCTGGCCTCCGAAAGCTTTCCCTGTCCTCTGAGGTACTTCTCAAAGTGTCAGTCGGAAGGCACCCAGCCAGGAAACGCCTGAGCTGGACGGAAATTGACAGCCCTGCCTCTCTGAAGACTTTACCGTAGCTCACCACTATATTACTGGATGTTTCTAAAGACTACTTCCATTCAATCCCCAAGGTGGCTGGTCTAGCTGACAATTGTACTTATCGATGTTTTGAGCTGCTGTAGCAACACGTATCAGCTAAATATCCACTGGTTATCCAGTGAAGGATTGTTGTAATGCAGGGATGGCCACTCGGAAAATCAAACAGAAATTGGGCATGGCATAGACCACTCTGCCATAACAGCATTACAGGACACGACCTTCCTATGACTAACGTGACAGACTACGTGTCCTCAGAGGCTGAACAGGTTGTAGGAACGTCACTCTGGGCTGTTGTGAATAGGGTGCCCTTTTCACATAACACCAAAGTCAGCATCCGCCATCAGTTCGGCTCTGCCGAGAATCTACCCAGCATTCCACATATATCTACACTGCAGGCCTGGGGATATTTGTGGCTTAGGTGTGGGTGTCACCAGCAAGTGGACTGGATTTCTGCACTCCCAGGGCATTAGTGACTTGCCGTTTCCCACAATTCCCAGCATCGGTGCCTGACTGACGGTTCACCTCCTTGTTTTGGTTCACCCAGCCGTGAAAATGACTCCATGCTCCAGACAGTGTAACACTCTGTAATTGCATTAATTCATGAAACATTGTGTACTGCCATCACAGGCAATCAGTACTTATTTGCAATTATATGTATTTTTTTTGTGGGGATTAGAAATAAACTTAGAGCAGGCACCGTAGAGCAGGAGGTGATGGGGGTGGCTTAAGGGTGGTGACTGACTGCTTCCTTAAGGGTCACCGTCCATGGGGACTTATCTTACGCTTGACTCACAGAGTCGCTTGCATACGTCTCACTATGTGACCACACACTTTCTCTTTCTATCCCGAGAAATCACACAAGCTCCTTAGTGCAAGCTCATGCAAGCTTTTAAAACTTGAGTCAAACTGCATTTTATTTAAGTAACGTGACCTATTACCTTGTCAGCCAACCCAGAAGGTATTGTGACAAATTTTTGCATTTGCCTGTATTGATCTGCGATGTATGGCGGCTAATCTTACTGCCCTTGGCCGGTCATTTCCACAGGGACATTCCTTAGCCCAATTTCTGCCGGTTTGTTAGATTAATTGTCCTGAAAACAATGACAGCCAAGGTCTGCTTGAAAATAATACAGTTGGAGAAAAACTTTTAATAGCTGAATGAGTCAATGAGGAGTTTTTACCTACCAAAGCCTGTCACAACAAATGGAAAGTGGATGTTTTTTAAGAGCATAGACCAGGTCATGGCTGTTGAGCCACAAGGCAGGAAGGCAGATGGCCAGCGGAAATACTCACCATCGACGCACGACGGCTTGTTCCTGGTGGTGCCGGCCACCTTCCCGGGCAGACAGGAGCATTTCACCGTCTGGGATCGTTCCTCAATGCGGTTTTTGTTGCAGCACCGATGTGCGGCGATGACCTCGCATGTCCCCCCCTCTGTACACAGACACAGACACACACATGTCAGCGGCTGACAAATGGCACGCTGACGGGTACATCTCCATGGCCACCGCTGTGAACACGAAGTGCAGGGCAGCGGAGGTAACACAATCATCCGAGAAACACTGCGAATTCTTTTAAGCAACAAAAAGCGTCACTCGTAACCGTCTCCTGGATAAGCAGTTAAGCAAGATGAGCGGATGAATGAATGGATATAAAAAGTACTTTATGAATCTTAAATGGCACAGTTTGGTTTCAGTAACCTATTCCTTCAATTACATCTTTAATGCACTTGAAATGCTTTGAGATTTGCTGATCGAACAATATGAGCCTTTCTTATGGTTGACCCTCATGATAATGTGGGAGGTCTCCATGGAATCCATTATGCATGAATACAATGCAATTTCAGGAATATTCTACGAGGGTATGAAAAATATCACATGGGACAATTAATGAGTCTCTCAATCCATTATCACAATGCAACTTTAATTCAATCTTGAACTTTAAGTTGGATTTTGAGCATAAGTGGACGGTAAGTTTTATTTTTTACATTTTTAAGCTTCAGAGACCGTCTTTAAACGGAAGGAAGGGCACTCAGAGACTGTCTTTACATGGAAGGAAGAGCACTCAGAGACCGTCATTAAACAAGAGGAAGGGCACTCAGAGACTGTCTTTACATGGAAGGAAGGGCACTCAGAGACTGTCTTTACATGGAAGGAAGGGCACTCAGAGACCGTCTTTACCTGGAAGGAAGGGCACTCAGAGACCGTCTTTACCTGGAAGGAAGGGCACTCAGAGACTGTCTTTACATGGAAGGAAGGGCACTCAGACACTGTCTTTACATGGAAGGAAGGGCACTCAGAGACTGTCTTTACATGGAAGGAAGGGCACTCAGAGACTGTCTTTACATGGAAGGAAGGGCACTCAGAGACCGTCTTTACCTGGAAGGAAGGGCACTCAGAGACCGTCTTTACCTGGAAGGAAGGGCACTCAGAGACTGTCTTTACATGGAAGGAAGGGCACTCAGACACTGTCTTTACATGGAAGGAAGGGCACTCAGAGACTGTCTTTACATGGAAGGAAGGGCACTCAGAGACTGTCTTTACATGGAAGGAATAAACTAGACTTTGGCTGCAGGGGGTAACCTGTCCTGAAGCACTATGTTAGTCCTGCCATCAGAGAGTCATTAACAGGACACAGGCTGGGCTGAGGCTCACAATTATGAGCTGTCTAATACAGGCTCAACCCTAGACTACTGGCATGTCTCAGGGCAGCTTTACACGTCTGGGTTTCATTTATTCTTTTATTTACATTTATGTATTTAGCAGACGCTGTTCTGCCAAACGACATGCAGTCCCCCCTCCAGCACTGAATCATCGTGGATCTCGTCCTGTTTATAGCACCCCAGAATACAGGTGCCCAAGGGGGTGTGAAGGTGTCTCTATCTTTAAAGAGTCTATAAAGCTGAGTTTGTGCATTTTTTTTGTTTGGACTGGAATGTTCCAGAAGGATCCTGAAATATGCTGGTTGATTGGCTTCTCTGCATTCTCAGTAGCCACTTAGCTGACCTACTCATAAAGTGATACTCATCAAGGGACAAGCTCCAGGTGCATCAGATCTCCATGCTGGTCGGATGACCAGCTGCCGGTTCCCGTTGTTCCCTCTCTACTCGTAGATGGGTTGTTGACGCTTAAGCCCAGCAGACAGGCCCCACTTATCCTTGCTGTCGTCATTTCTCAGACCGTGGGCTGACAGGCGAATTTCCCAGCCGAAGCTGAGCTCTACACAGGGGGTATTGGCCATATCGACATCACAGCTGCAGAGGGGAGTCGCCTCCTCTTTGCAGCTATGCAGAACAGCATGGAATATCTACTTCAACAGCTATAGAGCCCTGCTCTCTATGCCAATCAGAAGGTAGTAGCTAGTGTCCAAAGGTACTTTTCTTGCTTGTAGGGGAAACATTAACCTGGCATTTAGTTTACAACCAAGAGGGAACCGATGCGATATGCAAGCTCCACCTTGCAGATCATTACCTTACCTTCTCCAGTTTAACCCCAATGGCCTATTCTGTGATCAAACAGAGCCTGCAGAGAGTCAGTTACACTTTCGGAGCTGTTTGAAACCAGAGTCCTTGTAGAGTGATAGTCTTACACACAGAGCGTTATCGTGCTGTCAGATTCTGAGGAGAACCATCAAAGGCGGGTTAAGGGTCAAATAAATCTCACCCCTGACACAAGAATGTCTCTGTCGACGTCCTTCCATTGTTCGGATTGTGGGTTTTTATTCAAAATGTTAAATAAAGTGGCCATTTCCATGCTGATTCCCTGAATGTACTTACATATTCAAGGTCCATCATGAAAGAGCAGGCAGACTTTAAGGATTGAGGACTATCTGTCTGAGGAAGGGCAATCGCATAACATGACCTCACTGCTCTGGGGGTCATAAGAGTGCGATGGGCATGAAGCCGACCTCCTTTGGCAGGTCCTGCACGGCCTGTATCCCTGCCCTGTTATTTGTGAAGCCCCATTAGGTTACCTAAGAGATGGTTTTGGTTTTATGGCCGTTTTGGGATTTTTTTAATGCGCTGCCCGATTCTCAGAATACACAGCCCCGAGAAAACTTAGCTGAGGACATTCTTCCCCAGTGCGCAAATCGATTCCAGGCCGGCAGATGACTGGACAGCTAGCTGAATTGCTTAGAGGTCCAGAGATGAAAGCGCCCTGTGAAAATTTAATTAGCTCATGTGCTCTTGTCTGGTATCTTCAGAATCCACATTGGTGTCGAGCGGTTCGACTTGAGTGCTACAACATGTAAACATCCTTTGTGTCTCTTCCTGAGTTTTCAGAGGATTTCAAGGCATCCGGCCTCTTCTCTAAGAATCACTTCAGCAGAAGCACTACATGGCAGTCACCTGCTGATCTGCTTAAAACCTCTCAGCATCAAAAAAGAACCGGCATCATCATGTCTATCCATCCACCTTCTGTCTCCAAATCCAGTAAAGGGACGTCTGAGGTCTATGCCAGACAGCCTGAGGTGGGGCTACGCGCACAAACACACACAGACGCACACACACACAGACACACACACACATAGACACAAACACACACAGACACACACAGACGCACACACACATAGACACAGACACACACAGATGCACGCACACACACGCACAAACACACACACAGACACACACAGACGCACACACACATAGACACAGACACACACAGACGCACATACACACACACAGACGCACAAACACACACACAGACACACACACGCACACAGACACGCACACGCGCGCACACACACACACACACACACAGAATAGGTATCTATGTCTTTGTGGTGACTCATTCATTTCTATGACAAACCTCATCCCATTAACCATAAGACACCAACAAAAAAAATAATTTGGATATTTTTTCTTTTTTGATTGTGTTCATGAATTCTCTTTTTTATGAAACTGAGTTTCCCCTTATGGGACCCAAGAAAATGTTCCCACAAGGTCAAAATAATTACAGTATTGGTTAAAGTCAAACCATCGACACTTGTGGTTGAAGTACTACTCACTTCTGCCAAAATACAAAATCAAAAATTATTTGTGACTCCATCATGGAACTGTATAAATGTGCATGAAGGACAGGTCTATCTGCAGACAGAGCAGGCGAACATTTCTCTTTCTTTAACGTCATTTAAAAATATATATTTTTTTTTACAGATAAAGCCCCATTAATGAGCAAGCAGACGCTGGTAGAGAGTGTAACCTAGACAAAGGCTTATTTTTAAAGGCTGATTCACAGGTTCATAAATACATAAATATTAAGTATGAATAATGCATTGATTCCATGCCAGCGCATTACACACACAAAACATGATTCCTTTTACAGCAATTAAATGAAGTGTCACAGTAAGGCCAGCAGGGGGCAGAAAGGTGGGGGAGATAGAATGTCACGGTTTCCCCGCCGCTGACTTAACTTGAGGTGTCATTAAGTCAAGTCTTGTGACACAGTTATTAAATATGTGGTCTTGCCCCCGGAAGATTGCTTCTCTCACGGGGGGTGTCAGAGAGGTGCCCAACCTGAATTACTTTGCTAGAATAACAAATTGCATTAACCGCTTGAACCGTAAGTCACTTTGAATATAAGCACCCGCAAAAGGTAACAAAAAGAAGAGTGAGTTATGATTCTCAACAAACCGAAGGTTTTAAAAACGGTGTCGATCCGCAGTGAGTGTCCATCCACCCCCACGTTATTACATCACTTGGTATCATCCGATACCTATGACCAATCTGTCCGAAAGAAACTTGGTCCTACTGATATATGCCATACATTCTAATGAGATTTTGGGAAATAGATGGGGTATTTGAAAGCTATCTTCTATAGAGAGCTAAGATGTACGGTTATTAATCTCGTTATTTGATCCAGAGCTCGTTTGTGCTCAGAGCGTTTAACTTGTACAACTGAAAAGAGAAGCTCAATACAAATGGTGAATCATCAGGCAGGGTGACATTTTGTTCACATTTGCTTTTATGTGGTGATACGTTAGATGTTCTGAAGACACTAAATGTACATGTATAGCATGCTAATGCTAAAGCACAGTGGATGCTATCAGTATTATCAAGCTGAAATGTGCTCATTTCTCTGGTCATTATGTCCATCCGTGCCATTTAACATGACCTCCGTCCCTTATGTTACACACTGACAGGCAGCAAAGATAGATCAGCAGTAATGAGCTCAGTGGGCAGGCTTCATACGGTCATGTGTTTGTTAGTTTCATAAAGCGTGCAGTTATTTGGGGGGGGGGGCAGCATGGGGCACCGTGAGCTAAGCCTCTGTGTCTGTAACCGGAAGGTCATCAGCTCATGCCTGGACTTGGCAAAACTGTGGATCCTTCAGCAGCCCCCCCCCCACACAACCCTCCGCTTCCTGGGTGCCAGCATACGTGGCTGCCTTTCACAGCCAGCTTGCTCTCACCTACAGAGAGCAACTTGGGGGGTGTGCCATAAAAGGAATTTCCCCACAGGGATCAATAAAGTGTCAATTACTATTATTATGTTATTATTCATTGCATCAGGGGAATCCAAACAGTACTGTATACATCTCATTCTTTTAGGTAACGGTGTGAAGCTTGGCTTTGCTGAAGTAAAGCACATCGCAGAGGGATTCCCTGGGGATGGATGGGTGGGACAACAGAGAACTTTCGCAGTCTCTGGAAAATAAAACATCTGTTTTGGCCAGGAGAAAAACAAGCAAAACAGGCTAGAGAGCCTGCGTGGGCCCAGACGAAGGGACCTCAGCTTCAGGTTACTGCAGAAAAAAGACTAAACGGCAAAACAAAGCGTAAAGAAAACTCTGGGAAGGACGAATGGATGAGAATCTACGCGGTCACCTGCTGATGGGCCTACATCTCACACCATTCCCAATTGAAAAAGCAGCAGAGGAACTCACTAGAAGCTGCGGGCGATTTGTGCATCACTCCATTCTAAAGCATCGTGTCCAGTGGAAACTTTCTGACCCGTTTCTGCTGTGAGTTTTTTCTTGTTCGCCTCGTTAAATTCTGCCGTTTTCATGGGGAGGCGGATCACACCCAAAACGGCTCGGGTTCTCCCGTGGCCTGGTCAGAAGCGGCAGAAACGAGACGCCAGCCGAAGGCGGGAGGCGCTGCTTTCTGATTTCCTATCGGTGGTTATGCAGCTGGAGTTGGCTTTCGTCCGTCTTGAGTGCACGGCCAGCCATATTGGATCCAAGTCATTTCACAGTAGAATGCCCCTTGGACACCATCGAGGCTCATTTTGGTCTCCAAGGCTGAAATGCTCTCCGACTCACACCTCACAGCAGATAAAGAGAAGCAGGAGAGCTTAAGCGATACACTGCGGCGTGTCCTCCAAGTTCCCTCCAAAAATAATTGCATGTAACCCCAGAATGGCCCGTGTCCTCAGATGAGTCATTCGCTGAGGACCAGACAGCGAGGCAACATTAATGTTTTCAGGGATGGATTCCCGGGTCAAGACAGCTACCAAGGAAGACATGGTGGGTAACTTGGTCATAAATTGCCCCCCTCTGCAATTAGGCTGCTGCACTGGAGCACCCAGTGGTTCTGAAGAACACAGTGTCGAGTCCTTTCATAGTCACAGAGGAACAGCAAAGGGATTTTTGGAGGTAAAGTTAAATCAGTGTCATTTTTGCAAAATCCGACGGTGCAGGTGATTAACTAAAATGGAGGCAAGGCGCTTCCAAAACAACACAGATGGATGAGAGATAATTCAGTTCGGGCCTCGTTTAGGTTTAGTGTGCATTTAACAACGTCTGATTCCGGCTGAAGGTCACAGTCAGGAAAGGTAAGCAGAAAATCATCTGAATATGAAACAAACTCACATGATGAATTATTTAGGCTTTATCAAAAGAATATGCAAGAGAGCCTTGGGAAAAGATGATATATGGCGAGTATCACTTCACTGCAGTTAAGATCCTTAATGACTTGATGTCTTCATTATTCCAAATCACGATGTGCTTGCTTTATTTTTAATTTAATACATGAAAATATGTCACTCCACTGAATTTCAATGAATTGCTTTTTTTTCAGCCTGACAGCTTTGAAAGGTGGTAGGAGACTTCATTTTTATTTTTAGAGCCACTGATTTTAGGCCTCAGAGGTCTCGAGAGATGGATAGAACTGGGAGAGCCATCCTGTGTTTGTGAAAATGTAAAAAAAATTATGCAGTCTGCAACCACGTCCCCGATGAAGCCAGGAGGCCCCGTCCGCTCGTTAAGGCACCTCAAACAGGCACGGGCTCGTTAGCCCGGTCGGCCAGCAATATGGCTGCGGACGGGGAGGCGTCTCTGGAGCTGTCTGAGGACCAAAGGAAGCTGGATGAGCAGGCCTACCAAAAAATACACACAGAGAATAAATAAAAGCATGCAGGCCTGTTGGCACCGAGGAAGTGCTTTCTGAAACACCTTAAAACCTGCAGCTTCGAGCGAGCCGCCGTGGCTATCTGTCAGCTAAAGGAGTAGCCCTCTCTACCCCGCAGCGAGAGAGGCCAACTACAGAAGACAGCGCCGCGCGGCGATGGCCCTCCACTATAAATATATTGCGTGCCGGATTTCACCTGCGTGCCAAAAGCCCCATTTTGCAGGACTTAATTCATGGCGGTGGTTTTCATCTAGGCCAGAGAAAGCCATTATTCTCAAAAAGGCGAGCAATCAGCAGCGTTTCATTATTTTGAGAAGCGTTTGGAATCAGCAACTACAAAGGGTTCCAAGGAGCTGAGGAAAGTTTCCTTAACAAACAAAAGGGGATGTAATCTTTAGAAAATATGCGGAATCTAACCCACTTTCAGGGCGAACGTTTCAGATGTGTGGATATCTGCAGCTCCAAGCTGGTTGGGTTTTTCCGGAAGTTAATGCACAGAAGCCTTTTCCAGTCACCTGCTTATGGTCTCCCCTCCAGTTAATTCTCTCTCTGGACAAATATTTTTTCTTCCAAATTAGACCTTCTGTTTTACATACCTTCAAGATCAGAACAGAGTGAGGCTCATTTTCAGAAAATATATGCTAACTGTAGACAGAAACAGTAGTGAAACGGCAGAGAATTTGAGTATTGGGACCCCTGTAACGACCCACTTTATAAACACACCGCCATGGGTGACCTGTGGCCCCACTTGAGCTGACATATCCACCCCGTGTTTCTCTGCCTTTTCCCCCCAGCACAAGCGGCTGACGTCTGTGCGTGGAGCGACGGCTTTTTCTTCGTCTTTTTTCTTCTTCGCGTAAGTACATGAGAAGGTTTCTTTTCCTTTCCCATCGGCACAGGCATACAGGTGAGAGTGACGCTGGGGGTTGGCGCCAGAGGCCCGGCCCGTTTATCCAGCCCCCCGCAGTGCTGCTGAGGTCAGGCGATGAACCCACCTGCTCCATTCACATCCTCAGTCCTGTTCCCGCCCCCCATAATTCCTGAAGCATCTTACAAGAATAGTTCTGAAGAGGTTAAAAAGAGAAAACATTTCCCTTTCTCACCTGGATGGCTGGGAATGCTGAAAGATGTGTATCATTAAACACTGTTTGAAGATAAATAAAATAACAGTGCTTTTTTTCCGTGATTAACTGAGAACTCTGCAGCAGGAGCTGATTGGCTGTAATGAGAGGCCTGCTGCGTTGGGGTAGCCGCTTACTGATGGAATTCCCAATTCCAACGGGGGCGGGGGGGGGGGGGGGGGGGGGGGGGGGGGGGGGGTGGGTGTGGGGGGGGGGGGGGGCGGGGGGGGGGGGGGG
>JABFEA020000130.1:15678908-15695331 GCA_019775915.2 Cyphomyrus plagiostoma | reverse complement strand
CCGCCGATCCCCACCCACGGGCCGAAGCCTGGCTGATCTCTGCCCGCCGATCCCCACCCACGGGCCGAAGCCTGGCTGATCTCTGCCCGCCGATCCCCACCCACGGGCCGAAGCCTGGCTTATGGGAGTCAACTGTGACTGCAGAGCTGCTGGCTTCCGCTTCAATGGGGACTCGAGACAATATTTTTAAAATGGAATGTTGTGATCGAGCCAAGATCATAGCAACACTACTACAGATACTGCAAATGATAATAATGATGATGAAGAAAATAGCTGATATCAGCAAGATCGAGATGAGTAACAATTGCCATCATTTGCTTTGCTTTGTATGCAGCTATGCACAAAGGTGGCTGATAAACATTAATGTAAATGTAAATCATCAAAAGCAGAGATACATCATGTCATTTCATGCAGGGAGACGCACTGGACCACAGCAGACTCTCAGACTAATGCTGTGGCTCGGTCTTTCATTGCGGGCAGCTCACACTGACAATACTGTCTACTCCTGCTCTACCATCACACAAGAGATTAATTACCAATGATACCCCCAACCCCTCCCACGCTGGGTAATCTGGTGCCTGGGGTTGCCACTGCAGTGCTGTAAAATCCTGGACACCCAGTCATTGACCAAAAATACTGTATATAGCAACGCCATTCCACAGGTATGTTTAGGTTTGTCTGATAGGGAACCTGGTTTCGTGTCCCAGAATGAAATTTTTTCCAGCTCGACAACTGAAATCCGTGGTGGTCTAGAAACCCTGGATGGGTGGCAGCGCTTCTGGTGACATTACCGGTGCCCCTGCCAGTGCCGCTGAGTGGCTACGTGGGGGCTGTGTATGCCACTGCCATGTGTGGGATTTCGGGTCACACAGCCTGTGTCTTGCCTGGCGCGACAGGCGGTGTGAGGACTGGCCAATCACGGGCGTGGCTCACACCAATAGGCAGGAAAACAGAGGTGGCACTGTGCTCCGCTACCTAGCGCTAGGGGGCGACACACGCCTGGCTCTGTTACCCACCGAGGGACCATAAAGGCGGCCTGCTTGGGTGCATGGAAACCAGCATCTTTTCCTTTGCTGACATGTGAATCTCGCAACGCTACACATGAACCCAGTTATGGAGCTCGACAGCCTTCCCCTATGTAATGAAGTGTGATTAATGCCGTTTCCCAGCCACCTCATCTCGCGTGTCTGGGGGGATGTGACGACTTTAAAGGATAGACAGGGTAAGGCCGATTCGGGCCTTGCTCCAGGGTGCACGAGACAGCCAGCAAAGTATTATAAAATGCGGACAAAATGTTTACATTGCAGCTTTTTTCCTGTTCATTTTTAACACATATTCCCATAAATCTTATGACTATTCCAAAGTGCTATGTTTCCTCTTCCAGAGGGATGCAGGAAAATGACTGATTGACTTTTCTTACTTTGACTAATAGTATTTCCTCGTTTTTTTCGGATTCCCTCTGGGAAATCTTAAGTTCCGCCTTGCAAACGGCTGAAAACTGAGATCCGATTGATCAGATTGATTGGAGGAGGTCGAGGTCCCTGGGAAATCTTAGTCATTCTCATTAATAAACATTAACATTCACATTGGATTTTCACACCCCCTGGAATTCAGCCCTGTGATATTTACTCATGTAAAACAATTCTGAAAACAAGGACCGGATAATGTCGTTCATAATGTCTTAGATGATATCTAAGATACTATCTTAAATAAGATACCCCTGTTTAATCCTCTTACTGCCCTATTCTAACCATAAACAGAGATACTCCTCTCCAGTAAAATTCCCAGCCTGTTTCACTGACTCCCCACCAGCCAGTGATTAATAATCTCTAAACTCTTTTTCCTGGTTTCTTTTTGCTGTCTCTCTATTATTACGCGGAGACCATCGCGGTCATGGGAAATGCTGCATTTACTAAGCAGTATGCTCCGCACATTCGGACATTCGACAGGGCTCTTGTGTCTCGGTCAGTTGCTATGGTTGCGACTCTCTTATCAGAAGGGAAATGTATTTCTGATTTGAATTGGGAGCATGTTTTGGCATCTGTGAAATGCAGTAGAACCAGAAACACTTTAGGATATTTTTTTCCTACTGGGATCCAAAGTACGTTTGAAACCATTTAGGTTATGAATATGAAAATCAGAATGAGGAGACTTTCCAGTAAACAATTTGCCCCCCTGTAACAGTCAGAGGAGTGGAAGCTGATTTCATATTATTAGAGTTTATGGGTCATCCTGACCCCAGTAGGATTGTGGGAAATACCAAGGAGAACGTTTATTTACAGTATGATACATGCAATGGTAAAAAAAAACTGTGTAAATGGCATCGTGAAATGAAATATGTATAAATGAGCAGAATTTATGTTTCTGCTTTATTTGAGGTAATCCTGGGTCTTAATGCTGTAAAATTATCTCGGGAGAATGAAACAATTTAGCAAGCTTCACTTGTGAGAGAACACCCGCAGAAAACGTAACACTCGCACGTAACGTAGAAACTGGCTGCTGTTACACCCTACCTGTGGATTACCGGATTATTTCAGGCAGCGTCAGTTACGAACCGCTGTCTTTTTGCTTTCTGTTTGCAAAGTAAGGGATTAGCGCAGATCACAGTTTGGCGACATTTAGGCCATACAGTAAAGGGTTGTGGTGGTGGCCGACCATGGGGTCTTTCCCTGTGTGCAGGATGTCTGCTTTGCAATAAAAATAGCTTAGCACAGGCAAAATTCATAAAAGTGTGTTTAAAAATGGCTGTTCCTGCTGGAGTTTGGTTCACATTTAAGGCCTTTCTTGGGGTGCAGGGGTTCGGTGGGTTAGTGTCTGGTTCTATTAACCACTGATGTGATGTCACCGCACAACTCGAACCCTCGTCGTGTCACGGCAGCAGTGACAGATATGCAGTGCACCCTCCTAACCACCCCCCCACCCCCCCAAAGTCGCTGGATTCTTTTATCATGACTCGTACTGTTGCCGCAAGGTCTTTACTGTGTGTCATAAAACAGAGGAAAAGGTCACACAGGAACGACAAGATGATGAAAAATGCGGTCCTGACTATCTCTTCCTTGAAAAAGACAGACAGCCACAGAGTCAGGAAGCCAGACGGAACCGCACACAGAAACTCAAACATGGCCTGTACAGGCAGCTTTCAACTGGCTCGCAGGTGCCTGCTTCGTTAAAATGAGCAAAGGGATGTGCCAGTCAGAATATGGCCGCATCTAAAACATTCAAACAATCCCAATCATGCAAATGCATCATCTCTCAGCGGGCCGGGGGACATCGACTGTTTCGACCCGCCCCTCCTCAGCATCATGCCCTGGCTGACACTCTGTGTTTTGCCCCCCTCAATACCCAATACAAAAAATCAGTATTGATGTCACACGCAGGACCCATTGCTGCAAACTGTGTTCTTTTCTTCTGATTTTTTCCTCCACCAAACACGCTCCCCTATTTTCCTGCAGACTTTGTTGGTGTTACTGACGCTCCACAGCTGCCTGGTTCCCTGCTCTTAAAGGGGAATAAACATCATCCAGCCCCTGCAGAGGATCCAGGTCATGTGCTGCTCTGGGTTGCTCCGAGACGCTTTCATGTATAGGTGCTGATGTCACGCGGATCTCAAACCATCGGATAGTGGGAACTCAGTCAAATTCACTTTCCAAAGTGCAATGCAGGAATTCTTTAGTGCATCTGGCAGAGTGGAAGAGAGAGTTTCCTGGCTGTAGGATCTGAGCATTCGTCTGGTCTGCGCTCATAGCGTTTATCGCGGCACCTGTCACGGCGGCCGCTGAAGCGTGAGGTACGGGAGTGAGATCAGCCGCTTGCTCACTCTTGGGCTACATGGGGGTGTGAAGCAGGAAGATCTGTAGATCCATTCGTGTTTCATTCCCTGATGTGGACTGTTCCCTTAATATATGAGCTAAATGTATGTAAAAATACATTTCAGGGGCCCGTAGAGTCAGCAGTGCTACGCTACCCAGTGTGTGGTGCACGCTAGACAACAGGGGGCGCTCCGTACTGTGTGCTAGCATGGCCTTCCCTGCCTGGCACGCATCTGCTGGTCTCAGTCTCACTCCTACTGGTCTCAGTCTCACTCCTACTGGTCTCAGTCTCACACCTAAACGTCAGAAAGGCTATCTTATCCCGGCATTCCGATGTATGAGCTGTCGGTCGGAACGGAACCCTGTCACGCTGGGGACAGCCGGTATTGAACACGGTGGGGCACACCTGGTGATGGAAATCCTTGAACAGGTGGGAGCCTCCATCAATGGCTCCTGCACAGAGCATGGTGGGGGGGGGTTGTCTGTTGCTTGCCGCCATCCCCCCCCCCCACATCATTTGAGGTGGCCTGTCTTATTTACCCAGTGGTGGGGGGTGCAGGCGATACCACATTTGTCATCCTGACTGTCTAATGCTATACATTTCATTCCCCCCCCGCCTTATAATAATCTGTATCTGTTAACAACTTCTGCCCAAAACTCTTCTGTGATGCTGTAGCACAGTAATTGTGAGGTAAGGCTCTATTACCCGGCACATTTAATTGTTTGATCAGAAAGCTAAATTGAGCATAGAGGTGGGATTAGCAGCAATTTTCAGGGCTGCATCTTGCCATTGTGTCCCCCCCCACACACCTCACATCTCAGTCCGGAGGCTACCATATGCTGCTTGGTTCCATGGTGACTGTCACCACGGAGAAGTTGTCCTCATCACTAAATACGTTGGTCCAGCGCAATGAAAGCCACCAGTGGAAGGTGCTGGAATCTTAAAAATTCTGTCCATGTTTAGCTAGTACAGCTGGGGGCGGTTTCACAGCACAGACTAGAATGGCATCTGGTAGGCAAGAAAAGTTTAACACTGATGAGAGCTGACTAACATCATGAGAATTTAATGTGACACATCAACTAGAGGCTCTGTTTTATCAAAACTTTAAAAAGTTTTCTTCTGACCTCCATAGAACTAAACTTGAGTCAGGAATTTTGGTCTGGCAGCACCCAGGACGCCACAGGGCTTGTGGGGGTCCTGACACTCAGCAACACCTGATGCCCAGTATATCTGTAGGCAAAATAATAGCCTACAAAATTCATACCGTAGAACAAGCAATAGTGGCCTGCAATGGGTTGGCGCCCCATTCTGGGGTTCCCTGTCTTCCGGTTCCCACCGCTAACCTGAACAGGATAATCGGTTTCAGAAAATGGGTGGATGGATAGAATAATCAATGAACATGCTCTCCATATAGCATGTTGTTTGTGTTGTGCCAAGAGAAACTCATCTCAACTCTCACACCTAACCTGGGGTCAAATTGACCCCTAATGTCTCACAGAAACATAATTATTGTAGGAGCTTGTAAGAGTTAAATGGAGTGAAGTAAAGTGACAGACGATAATTATTATTTTGATATTATTCTCCGGGTCTGTTCATGACCAAAAGTTGCAGTTGGTGGGTTCACATCTCGCGCCGTATTTACTGGGTCCGCCAAGAAGAGACCTGCGCAGTTCTCCAAATTAGTGGTGTATATTATTTATTTATTTTATTTATTTTGCTGAGCTATGGGCTAAAATTAATTCCCTGCTAGGAGAATTTGCTGCCTGTAGAGGACCACAACATCATTCTTTGTTTGGTAATTAGCATGAATCTCCAAGTGAGAGCTGGATAATTCATGACTTCAGCAAGACCCCTAAGAAATTAGCAATGCATAATTACCTCAGTAATGTGCGAGGCCTTAACTTAATTTTGATGATACTAAATCATTTGCATGTTCATTTTTATTTATTAAGAAATTCTTTATAATTCTGAAAAAAGATTCTTTTTTCTTTATTTTATAATTCATAAAGCATTAATTTCATAGCTCCTGGGGAGAAGATATCTTTTGTTTCTGCATATGATTTGACCTTATATGTTATCTGTGGTTTATAGGGGAAGAAAATTTTTTTCAGGTTTTTTCATCATCCATCCATCCATCCATCCATCCATGCATCCATCCATCCATCCAAATTCTAACAGCAGGGTTGTGGAAGTTGACATTTAATCCCCAAAGATCTCCACAATGACCCAAAATCAGACAATTTCTCCCAACCTGCCAAACCCCGTAATGTCCAAAGTCCTGTCCAGTTTTGAGCCAATGGAAACTCTTTCTTGGCATGTATGGAGGAATGTAGACCCCCCCCCCAAAAAAAATATAAATAAATAAATAAATTGGCAACGTATGTATGTATGTAGGTATGCTTGTTCGGTAGGGACAGTAACGGACAGACCACTCACATTACCAAATCCCCAGTGTGTGGAGATGCCTCTTTTGGGCAGAACTGCCCTGCAGTTGATCTGCTTGAATACCTGTGACATGTATTATCTGTGGTGTGAGAGGGCGTTCCCAGAAAAGAGTGAGCCTAAAGGTTCTAAATGCTGAGCATTTTACGAAAGTCTTATGCTTCACCTAGAAACAGAATTAGAATTATATTTATGCATGCCGAAATACATTGTCGGTCCGTATTTATTGATATTTTCGTACATTCAAACATAGTTTGACAGTTATATATTAATAAACACGGATGAAATATACTCATTGTACAGTTCTTATGCAAATTATCTGCTCTTACAGTTAGAAAATATGAATACTTAAGGACAAGACAGGTATTTTGTGTATAGAGTGTAAGACACGACAATCTGATATTTTATTGTTTATCTGGTTCATTCTGTTTTATATATCGGATTTATAGGTTAGACTGATTAGACTGAAACACATCAACCCAGGAACAATAAAACCTTCAGAGCTTGTTGGTGAGTGACGTGAGTCATGTGACCAAGGCTCTGTCTGTCAGTCACCTGGATATATATTTGTCTGATAAACTGTTGTGATCTGTTCTTCCTCGCCTGGAAAACCTGAGCTGACCCGTGACGCTCATCCTGATTGACCATTTACCCATCATCCCCTGACACTCAGCCTCTGAGATTACTTTGACTTAAATGACTATTCCCTTCCTCACAGTTTGCCCTGTTTTGTTGACCTCTTTCCTGACCCTTTAGTCTAGAAAAAGGGATTCTGTGTCTCTAATAAAACGACTTTTCCATGTCCATCTCCTGGTCTTACGGCTTGGCTGGCTGTTCAGACTGTAGCGAGCCTTTTAGTCTCCTGTTGGGAATGTGCTAAGCTGAATTTAAACAGATGTGTAGCTCACAGGATGGAAAGGTTTGCCCCGCATGCACGTTAAACGTGCCTTTAAGCTGACTGCACCTCCATCAGCAGAAAGTGTTTTCTGTTCTTTTAAGCAAAGCAGTCCTGCTCTGCCTAAGCACTCAGCGCAGATTCATGGCTCAGTCATGTGGGAGACGGGTAACTGTACCTTCAACATGGGTCCCATCATTTTTTATAAGCCGGTTTACATTTTGCATGCAAACTAAAACAATATTTTTGTTTCTTTATATTGGGTAGTCTTAAAAAAATCAGGGCCATCGTTTGCATTTCTGCTTTAGTTATTAAAACGAGTACTTTGCAATTTCTTAGGAAGTCATCTTTTCAGGCCTGTGTTTGGCATTACAGGGCGATCATAAATGTCTCGTAATTGCGACAGGGAAGGCAGACTGCAGATGCTTGGTGACATGGTAAATGTTTGATGGGGTGGTAAATGTTCGGTGACGCGGTAAATGCTCGGTGATGTGGTAAATGTTCGGTGGGGTGGTAAATGGTTGGTGGCGTGGTAAATGTTTGGTGTGGTGGTAAATGCTCGGTGGCGTGGTAAATGGTTGGTGACGTGGTAAATGGTTGGTGACGTGGTAAATGGTTGGTGGGGTGGTAAATGGTTGGTGGGGTGGTAAATGGTTGGTGACGTGGTAAATGGTTGGTGGGGTGGTAAATGGTTGATGGCGTGGTAAATGGTTGGTGGCGTGGTAAATGGTTGATGGCGTGGTAAATGGTTGGTGGCGTGGTAAATGTTCGGCGACGTGGTAAATGTTCGGCGACGTGGTAAAGGCTCGGTGACGTGGTAAATGTTCGGTGATGTGGTAAATGTTCGGTGATGTGGTAAATGTTCGGTGGTGTGGTAAATGCTCGGTGTTGTGGTAAATGTTCGGTGGTGTGGTAAATGCTTGGTGTTGTGGCACATCCCGCGGTTCATGACCTGTGCTCTGGTGTGCACCATGGCTTAGACATTGGGGACCTTAAAATTCCAAGAAGTCCAAAAGCCTGTTCTTCTCACCCGGGTTTAATTCAGCTTTTTAATGAGGAAAACACTTCTGAAGAAAGTATGCAAACTTTTTTATAAGTAAAACAAGTGTTGGAATGTAGTTGTGGGATTTGAGAGGCCATTTGTATTGTATTTGTGAGCACATTTCAGGAAATGTGTCGTATTAGAACAGCGTATATATGTCTGAGAGCGTGACACCAGCACCTCATTCCCTGCTGTGAGCTTTAATTGGCTGCGTTTAGTTTTTTTCTCCCAGCCCAGTAACCCAGACGTAAGCCCTGATGTGACAGCCTGACTCACACTGCCTTCAGAAGCTCTCCTCTCCTTCCTGTCCCTGAACTTTCCCTGAAATGGTCATCTTTCTATTGCAAGTTTGCTGTGTGTGGTCTGTCCGGATCTGACCTGCTCCCTTTTAGCTTGAAAGCTGCCCCCCCCCCCCCGCATAAAGAGCCCATTCCCTAAGTGGCCCTGTACCTTGTGGTTCTTCTCATTGTAATGAGTATGTGTATATATATATCTATATATTTAATACATGGAGGCAGAGTATAGGTTTGAAGCCCCAGCCTAGAGGGGGTAACCACTGCGCTACCACGCCAGTCCAGCATTGTGATAGAAAATGCATCTGCCTAAAACGGTGGCTGCTTCTTATCCAGCCTTTCTGTAACACAGTTATTTCACCAGGGGATCGAGTGCCAAAGCCTTGTTGTGACACGGATTGCATTCCGGGCTTGTTTGCATTCCTCTCCCGTAGATCATTTCCTCAAAGGCAATGATTGAGAAGAATGGAAATGTTAAGGCTCACAGGGCTGTCAGCTGACAATTTTGTAACGCTGAAAATTTTTAAGTAAAGGCGGCAGACTATGTGAACCAACAAATTAATCCCTAACCCACTCTGAGAGAACCTAAACAGCACAGTGTTTGTTTGTATATATTGGGTATATACACAGATAAGGCATCATATACATATGAAAGATCGTGGATTTTATACAATGGACTTGGAAATACTTGAAAAAATTGAAAGATGGGTGGATAGCTGGTCTTTGAACTACTGTGTGACATTATTATGAGGAAAATCACTTCCAGTTTATTTTAATCACGAAAAATAAATGAAATTCATGCCTTGTCACTCGCCCCACCGTTCACCTCCATCCATTCCAAACAACCCAAATCTTAGGGCGCTATTCAGAAACATTTTAGGGAACTGCAAACAATGAAATCTAGAGACTGTGTCCTGGTCGATGTTGGGAAAATGATTGGCGCGACACAGCCAATGGACAGCAAGGCTGCAAAGGGCCTCTATTTTTAGAGGCTCACAGGGCCCAAAATGAAATGCAAAGCCGCAAAAAACCCTAATTTGACTTGTAATCCGGAGCTGTTTCAGTTTCCAGGCCAGTGGCAAGTGCTAAATAAACGCGATACGTCGGCAGAGTGTATAAGGCGGAGGCGCCGCCTGGCTCCATGCACGGCGCTTAAAGGCCGCCCGATTTCACGGTGCCATCGTTCACAGCGGTGAGTTATGATGCATCAGGCTGCGGGCGGCCCCAGCGCGCCCAGCCCTCATGCCAGCCGCCAACGGTCGCTACAGGAAATAGGCAGCTGAAGGAAATGAAACAGCGTGTGTTTCTCATTGTTAAATAGCCCTGGCTGCTATATTAAAAAGCCATCCAGGCAGCAGGAGCACGACGACGTTGTTTAAAGGGCTTTTTGTGCGTTTCAGCAGCACAGGGTCACGCGCCCCCTGATTCAGAGACAATGAGCGACATGGAGGAGTGAGCTCATGATCTACGTGGCGCAGTAAGGCAGTAGGCCAGGCACAATTCCATACGGCAGCGCATCATTGTAATTAAACGCTATTAAATAGGCCGTGTGCCGTCCCATCGGGCCGCAGTCCCCATACAAAAGCATAAGTGGACGATACGCCGATGGTGCTTCTCTGTGACGATAACCCCATCAGAGAAACCTCAGCCAGCTGGGCTGGCACAGCCAGAACAGCAGGAACGAGCTGTACTCCGCCAGCAGGAAGCTTTCAGCTACATACAACGACCAGCCAGGCTCTGCTGTCGAATTGTAGCTACAGTTTAGAGTGAAATTTTGAGCCAATCATGTGACTGAATGAAGCCCCTCAATGGATGGATTTACTTCCTGGAGCTGCTCTCTATGGAGGGGGGGGGACAAAGGGGAGCATTTTAACCTTTTTACCTTCCCTACTCTCGGGAGGGAGACGATGGAAGACAGCAACAAAAAAGAGAGGCTCTTCTGGAGAAAAACAGAAACCCAGAAGGGGCCAGGTTCCCGGCGAGGGGTGAAGGTGTGAGCAAACAGGGGGCGCGTCTGGCTGGGGGCGCGTCTGGCTGGGGGCGAGCTGGCTGGGGGCGCGTCTGGCTGGGGGCGAGCCGCGGCTGTACCGAATGCAAGCAATTCAGGCACAAGGGGTGCAGAAGCACAGGGCACTGGGACGGCAATTTTTCGAGCATCATTAAGAATGCAGAGATGCAAAATCACAAAGAACATATATAAATGCTTTAATGCAAACTGATGATACTTATTATACCCATGTGTGCGTGTGTGTGTTTTTTTAACAAAAATTTGATTTTTAGCTGAGGCAGATGTGGGTTCATGTTCTGTACACTGATGTCAGGTCTAAGGGTTAATCTGAGTGTGTTTATTTCAATCCATACGCGTTCATCCTGGAAGCAGATGTCTGCAGAGTTTCACACATCAGCTATATACGTCTGTTGGTGAACATGCCCCCAACTGCCATGAAATGAAGCCCCCCCTCCTTGTTCCAGTGTGTTCCATGGTCCATCTAAAAACAGGCGTGAATACTGGTGATCCCATATAACAGCAGTGAAGAGAGCATCATTACAGGAAATGTGTGGGGGAAAGGTGCCGATGAAGCGTGGGTGGCTCTTTAACGAACAAGTGGCTGTACACGGCGGGCAGTTGTACTAGGGCGAGGGGCTGTACGAGGGCGAGGGGCTGTATGCGGCAGGTGGCTGTATGAGGGCACGGGGCTGTACGAGGTGGGCGGCTGTACTAGGGCGAGGGGCTCCAGGCCGCTGGCGGTTGTATGCGTTGGTTGGCTGTATGAGGGTTAGGGGCTGTACGTGCCGCACTCTGGTATCTCCCATTACGGTCCATCCCTCGAAACCTTAACAGCTCCATCTTATTCGTCTTTATCCGTTCCATCTGTCAGATTTAATTTTTCAATCAGCGTTGGCCTCAGGTTCGACAGATATTTTTACGAGCTGGTAATTTGTCCCGGACCTGCTATGCAAGGCAGTGCATTTCCTGTGTAATGCGATTGCTGCATGCGATGCATTAATTACACTACCTCAGGTAGGAATGTGCAGTTTGAGCAGATGTTTGACATCGGCTATTTATGCTGTTTTCAGCTACAATCACTACGTCGGCTTATTACAATAATTATTATTGTCATTATTATTTTCTAAGCTGAGATTTATTTACAAAGTTTCATTATGGGGTAATTTTACCAAAAACGTGCGGGGTGTCTTGGTGTGAACATTTCAGACACGCCTGTTAGAACAAAGAGCCCAATCAGGATAAATAATTGCCTTAACAAGTGAGGGATTTAAGGGCTGGGGAGGACGTGTAATCAGAGAAACGCGAGGAGACTCTGCGGGTTCATCAAAGGCTTTGCCTCCATCCCCGAGCAGCTACAAGGCAGCCTGACACTCTTACACTTGTTCTAAAGGATTCCGGGTTTGTTCTGAGGGTTTGGCTTTTTTCTTTCTCTCACTGCCGACTGACACGTCCTGATACATTGTTTCTCGCTCGCCACTTCAGAGGGGAGCGCGTTACAATGTCTGCCCTCCATGACCTTGCAGTGGGTCAGCTGAGAGAGCTGCTTCGTCGGTACCTCTTTGGGTTCAGGCAAACAGACCACGGGCTATAGCTCTGACTCCAGCCCTGAAATCGATGGGGCAGAGAGCGGCAGGGGGCTGGCGGAGGGCCGGTGGGGGCCGGCGGGGGTCCTGCTCTCTGATCGTAATCACTGACCCTCTCCACGGGAACCGATTGGTCTCTGACCCCAGAGGGAACCTTGCTGTTCTTCAGATGCGGCTCGGAAAGTCATCATGATATCTGAGCCCAGACGGGCCCGGACTCTGCGGGCACTGAGAGCGAAGCCCACTGAGGGTCCCGTGTGCTGCCCCTCCCTGGGGATGTGGCTTTATTTGTGGGTATTGAGCTTAGCTGAGTGCTGGCCTGCTGTTAAGGGGATAGAGCGGTAATTACTGGGTCTCCTGTGTGTTTGTGGCTGACAAACACTGTGTCCTGATGCTGAACTGTTAACGCACAGATAAAAATAAGAAGGCAGATTAATTACAAACATCACTGGAAATATCCATCCATCCATCCTTGCATCCATCCTTTTGACCATCTTTTAACCATACATCCAGTACAGGATCGTTCCATTGCAGCCAAAGAACCATAAATTAAATTCAGATTCTCTAAACAACTTTTAGACAATTCCATCCATCCATCCATCCATCCATCCTTCCATCCATCCATCTTTTAACCACACATGGTGGCCCTCCCTCTGATCTCACACCAACTCTCCCTCACAGTCAGGGTGGGGGGGTCCGCACGCCCTCGGCATCACATGAGCAGGTGCTGCAGTGGGCGGCTGCTGTCTAGAGGCTCAGCTACAGACGCGGGTGCGAATGGCACGCGGGTCGCCCGGGTCTGTGGGCTGCAGAAGCGTGTGTCAGGTGACAGCGAGACCAGCGCAGCCTCCAGGATGCGGCTCTGCCATGCCACTGGCGCTTCTTTAATTAGAGCTGCACATAAGGCCCGATCTGTTCATACAAATGTTGCTGTCGTCGCACACAATTAGCTACCATCTAATTAAAGAGGACAGAGGCAACACGCTGGTAAGTTACACTTCGTAGCTCGAAGCTTCTCGTCTCCTTGATGTCCTGCCCCATATGCATCACCCTGGAGCTCGTTTAGACACGAAGAAAGATTAAAAGGCCGATATTCAAGGTGCGACTCTTTAAATAATTCACGGAAGTGAATTAACACTTCTGTCTGAGACTTCAAGCCGAATCGAGTGCTTGCCTCACCTTGAGGAAAATGCGCATAGAGTTTGGGTTTTTTCCATCGCTCTGAGGAATGTATCGTATTTACATAATTAATGCCGCCTATTGTTTGGTTATTTAGACTATACTGTTCATATAAATTATGATGGCTGTATTATGAAGTTAATATTTTTCATTCCTCTGACTGTGACTTTCATTTTATCCTTGGAGCCGTGTTGCCGTTTACATTGGAGTCCCATGGGTTTATCTCTGCTCAGCCAATGCTTGTCATGATGTTGCTTCTGTCACTGTGTCCCAAGAACATTCCAGACCTTGGATTCAGGGCTGCAGGAAAAGCTGTGCTGGTCTAGGGTTTGTGCTCCAGCCTGTCACTGTGCCATTCCTCCAGACCCTGTGCTGTTCCTGTGTGACATCAGCACGCTGCAGGGATTCACATGGTACGCTGAGCCAGGCTTTATACTGCCAGAGAGGCAAGCAGACGTTACCACCTGTTACCATGGCATCCATAGCCAGCTGTAAACTTTTTGGATGTCCTCTATGACATACAATAATTTATCTTATTGAACTGAAATGCGAATTACATTTAGATATTTACGGATTCTAGGAAACCTGCAGGATGGGAAGTTAAAGGTGCTTATTTAAAGGCCTTTAAACTCACTGTATTTTCTACAGTGAGCAACTTCACAGGTAATACTACAAAGGTCTATTTATGTTCTGACCGGTTCCCTCTTTCGTAACACATAACCTTGTGGCGGCGAATGCTGGGCAGCTAAGTGTGTCCGCGGGCAGAGTCCCTGTGCCAGTCAACAGAGGATGGCTGGTGTGGGCCTGGGCAGCACAGTCATATGCCCGGGGCAGTGAGCAAGGCCTTTAACCCTTAGAACGTGACACACGCAGAATGCGTGGATTTTCGCATTCATTAACCTCAGGCTCGTAACTTTGGTTTGGTATAACACACCGATATGAATCGCATATCTTTCATATTTTTTCTAATTGAGAAAACTCACTCAATCCGGTCATCCAAGTTGCAACACTGTGCACTAAAATATTGCAGAGTAATCCTCTGCACAACAAGGCAAATATTTTAAGCATTTTCCATCTGAAAGCTCAGCTAATAATTCATAAAACACTGATATTATTCACATTAGACAGAAAACAAAGTGCATATTTACTTCTGCAGTGATCCACGTACTACCCTCATGGGGAAAAAATCTTTATTTTATAATTAATTTATTATAAGCCTATAAATAGATATAAGAACACTCAAAACTGGCTGGAGCAGTACTAGAAATGCTAACAAGTACTGCGGGATTCTACTTATTAGGAAGGGAAATACTTGATATTTTCGCAATATTTATACAGCAGCTACATGTAAACACAATGACGTCATACAGCGTCGGTTCGTTGTTTGAGGGTAAAAGGCCGACTGGGAGTTTCATTCTCAAGTTTCACTACAAATTATTGGGTATGAAACAATAGCAATAAACATTCAGCATCAGACATTAAAACGTCTCTTATGTCTGTGTTTATCCAATGGATCAGAAACTAAACATTGCTTTTCTATTTCAATTATTTCTGTTATAAAGTAACAAGTAAAAAATATCTAAAAACATAAAAATATGCATTGCTGTCATTTTGTTTCAACCAAGCAGTTGAACACTCTCTGACTGTGACTCTTTATACTCAACTGGTTTGTTGTACTCTCTGGACCTAAAATTTCCACCTCTGATTGCTGTGTATCAGATAAGTCCAAGAAGCTACCAAATGGATGCAAAATTAAAGATATTCATTTCTGTCTGTTCTAACTATGTACCCCTTCACAATACTAAGCCATATAAAGGTCCCCAATGACTCTCATCTCAACATTTATAAAATTATATTTTTAGTGCCTGCAAATTTTTATATTAGATGAGACAAAAAATTGAAAATTTCAAAAGCCACAAGTAGTTTTTAGGGTGAAAACAAGACTGAGCATTTACACATCAAAGTATAACATGTCTTTGGAGCCCAGAATGTGTTGAAAACAAAACCATAAAGCACCTGTGGCTTAAATCATGTACATACAGTGTAACAACCCTAAAGTAAAAGGGATAGAAAAAAGCTCAAAATGGACAGGATTCAAAGGGTTAACTCCCAGCTGTAGGGGGCGCTCATTGCTCTTACCCCCAAGCTATGGAGAGCACAATGGGGTCGGCAAAGAGAAACATTCCAATGTAACTGTACTTGTGCAAATGAAAACTAAAGTATGTTCGTTTGTTCTGCATTCGTCAGTATTATCAAGAAAGTTTTACAATGATTTTGCATGAATGTCATTTTTATAAGCAATTTTAAATTCTCACCCTGTCACCTGAGATGTTATTAAAATACACATTGTTCTTCATCTAAAGTAGAGCACCCTCTTTTTAAAAAAAGGCAAAAAAATTTTTGGCAGAACTATTTATTGCAGTGGCGTAAGATTTACAAGGTCCTTCCTGGGTAATGAAAAGGACGACGTTTGTTTACAGCACCTGGCATGTTCGGCTGACAGGTAGATGGACATTAATAAACTCGGCCATTAGAGCGAGCGGCTTCTCGTGAGGACTGGGGCTAAATCACCGGCGTGGCTTCAGTGCCCTGCCAGCGGTTGGCATGAAAAATGAGGCTGCCCAGCTGCGTCTAAATTTATGCTGTGAGGACAGAGGATACATTTTCGGCTGGCGACCTGAGCCCGAGTGTGAAGGAAGAGCGTGACGCGGAGGGGAGGTCTGGCGGGAAATCGCAATTAATGCAACGGGAGGCACCAAGCTGCGTCACGCGGCGAGCTGGCTGCTCTCAGGTAGGGGCGCTGCCCCGTGGCCTGTGGCAAGTGTAAATCCGGGTGCAGGCGTGCCCTGTCTGACATGCTCGGCCGGTGTCCCCCACCGTCCTGAGAGCTCAGTGCCGCCGCTCTGCCGCTCACTGGCAGCCCTGGGGGCCACCTGGGTTGCACTTTTGCTGTGCAAGCACCCCTCCAGGTTTGGATCCTGCGGTGTTTGTGTTTGCTCGGGGCGCTCAGGTTTCTGGCTGCGGTTCAAAATCACGTGCTAGAGTGAGATGGTGTCTCTAAGGTGGCCATCGTGTGTGTGTGTGTGTGTGTGTCTGTGTGTCTGTGTGTGTGTGTGTGTGTGTGTGTGTGTGTGTGTGTCTGTGTGTGTGTGTGTGTGTGTGTGTGTGTGT
>JABFEA020000130.1:15552118-15564756 GCA_019775915.2 Cyphomyrus plagiostoma | reverse complement strand
GGGCAGGTTCTCAGAAAGCACCGAGCGAGAACCAGCCCGGCGCCAACACCGACTCCCTGTCAGTGGAAATGCGGGCACTGCATTTCTTAGCGACAGATATTGACTCTTCGACACTTCTTATGCGTGATGTGTGGAATGTGATATCTCGTCCCTGTTCACCTGTAGCTATTGGCTACCGTTGCTGCACGTGCTCATGACAGGACTGACTTCCTGGAGGCCTGAGCATGAGCCGTGCGGCTCCCGGGTATCATGGCAGCGTCCTGTCATGGCGCCCAGCATGATGGGTAATGATGTGCGCTCGGTCGACGCTCTTATTCTCTAAACACCGTGCCTTTATTAGCTGCTGTAGCAGCTTATCGAGCTGTGGAGCCCGGGACTCACTCTTCCTCATCAATCACACTCTCCTGTCGTTTTGTGGCCTGCAGTAATGGATCCTGCACTATACCGTGTCTCCTTGACCCATCTGGGAATGCAGTCACAGTGCCCAGATTGTTCTGGTTAGAAAATTCTGCCTCTCTCCGCTCCTGTTGTGTGTCTGTCTGCCTGGCCGGTTGTTGTGGGCTAAAATAAGCAAGTGGATCGCTGTGTGAAGCTGGTTTCATGAAATGCTGACATCCCTGTTCCCAGTACATCATATCCAGCAGCACTGGGCATTCTGCAGCTCCAGTAATGTGCTGCTTGACAAGGAGGCCCAAAGTCACTGCTCCTGACCGCCTGTGGGGAAGCCAGCTGCCCCCCCCCCCCCACCATCAATCTGCGCTGCCTGTGGGAAGATGAATCGGCCGGCAGCTGGTGTCAGCCGGCACTGGTGCCCAGTTCCCCATTCTCGCGAAGAGCCGCTTCCCACGTGAGACCGCAGGACTAAATGTTTTGGCACACTTTCCGAGCTGGGGCCACCTACAGGCTGTCTGGGGCAAATTAAATTGTCTCAAGTGAAGCTGGACATCCGATCACGATCACACGTTCATGTTTATGGGTATGCGAATCGTTGTCAAAGACAAATAAAAAAAATAAATAAATAAAACAAATACACAAGACTGTATCCTCAAGCAGTGCAGAGGGGGTATCGTGTCCAGCTGTCATAACGGCTGGTTTACCAAGAAGTTCATTTCACACCCTGGATGTAAGCCAGCTTGTTAAAAAACAGTCACAGAATGTGACATTGGTGTCTTACACACCATTGCCAGAGAGACCCCAAGAGAAAGCATTATCATCGATTGTCCCCACAACTTCCGGGACGAGTCTGACAAAGGACACACCTGTCTGCTTGGCTGTGACACTGTGTCTGCTCGTGCCCAGATAGCTTTATCACACGGCCCCTGGCTCTCTGATGAGATGGTATCATTAGATCTGGCCCTGGCAAATAGCTGCCCTCTCCCTGATCCACTCCCTGATCCACTGGGTTTCCTAGATACAAAAGGTGCAAACTTAACTTAATTTTATTTTTGTGACTTCTAATGCTTTGCTCTTACTTTTTAAGAATTATAAGATGTTTCATTACGATTACCTTTTAAAAAGTCACACAAACCAATAACCTCGTCTCAGTAACGTATTCGTTTCTGTAAATGGAGAACCACTAGGGGATGTCATTTTGTGTTTAAAGTAATTAAACTAATCTCTTTTTTTTCTACGTTGCTGTCGCGTTATTACTTTTTTTAATTAAATACCAGCTAGCGCTAACGCGTCGCTACCAGCCTCAGGCTGTGTCCCGGATAGTTGTTGTTTTTGTGAGCATGCTACAAACAAGATGAACATCGATGTTGCTGTAATAACATGACGCTCCCCGCTGTCATTAGTAAATAAGCCCCCAGCTTGTTTACTTCCATTAATCGGAAATAAGTTTTGTTTGGGGGGGGGGGGGTCGTTGATGAGCGCTGCCAACAGTCTTCCTATATGTGACTTAATCTGTCTGTCCTTGTCGTCCACACATGAATAAATTGAGCCATTCCTCTGGAATGTTGGGAAGTTCTGGGGTTTTGGCCCGACCTTCCCTGCCTGTAACGCCAGTCTCCGTTTCTCTCTGAAGCTTTCGCCAAATTCCACAATGCGCCCATTCTCCCTGTGAGCTGTCCCAGGCCGGAAAACGCAGGAGCGATCAGCTTCCACGTCTGCAGGTGCGGGAAGATGCCATTGGAATTGAAATCTCAGAATATCTGGCCGTGAAATGGTCTGGAGTGTGTGTGTGTGTGTGTGTGTGTGTGTGTGTGTGTGTGTGTGTGTGTGTGTGTGTGTGTGTGGGAGAGAAATCGAGGTGCACAGCTGGCCTGTAGGCGTGCCTGCGCCAGAGCGTGCGAGACAGAGTCGTGCATGAAGCCCTGACTCACGGCGAACAGTCAGAACAAGGACGGCGGTGATGGTCGTGGCAGAGATGTGGCAGGTGTTACCTCAGCTCTGGGAGCTTTAAATCCCTCTCACTCACAGGCAAAGAAGAAGAGGCCTTTCCTTTTGGTGTGCCTTCCCGTTTGTGAAATAATCATCACTCAGCTCTTTCTGTTTTGGCCCAGCACAGATGACGCCAATATAATCCCATCTGCACTAAATGAATTTGTCCTGGCACTATTCCATAATTGAGATATTGTATTAAATCTAAAACGAGGGGCACCTTGGGAAAATGAACAGCTGTGAAGGTATCTATACGCGTCGCCGGAAGACGCGGCCTTGAAGCCCGTACTCCTCAGTCACACGGTTAATCGTTTCATGCAAATGGTAACTTTGTACTCTGTACGGGACCCACTGTACTGCGGATCTGAGACGGATGTGTTGAGTTCTCCGGGACTGCGTTCGTGCTCAGGAAGACCCGCCACGGAAGCCGAGTGGGACATTTCGTTGTAAAATGTCCATGGCTTGTCTTTGGCATCTGCAGTTCTAAATATCAAGCTGGTGTTGGAATGCTGTAGTAGGTACAGGGAGAGGGTATGGGCCGGGCCGTACGGCCACGTGGCTGGATTCCTCCTCCGTTGTCTTGCTCCAGAGACCACGTTCCACTTTCATTTACAACATCATTGCCGTGTGGTTCAGGACTCTGGAAAATTTCCTCCAAACCCTTCCACCGCTTGCCGTTTGAATGCTTGTTGTTTCATGTCATAGCGCGCAGTTCCACCCTGTTTTGGAGCTATTAGCTGTTTGCTTTTCAATGGGCCGTTACCATTTTATAAAGCTCATGGCGATATGTGCAGCGGTTTACGGGCCTAATGGCAATATATGCAGCAGAATGCAGGCCGTTACCGTTTTATAAAGCTAATGCCGATATGTGCGCCAGATTTCAGGCCTAATAGCGATATGTGCGGCGGCTTGCAGGCCTAATGCCAATATGTGCGGCGGCTTGCAGGCCTAATGCCAATATGTGCTGCGGCTTGCAGGCCTAATGCTGATATGTGCGACGGCTTGCAGGCCTAATGCCGATATGTGCGGCGGCTTGCAGGCTGCCCAGCCATCAATTTCCTCATGGAAAAATGGGGGAAACTGTTTTCCTATATTCAAACTTAATAGCTGACGTACCACTTCATAGTCATGGCTAAACACGCTTCTGTGTTTCAAGCAGTTTTAACAATTCATTTTTATATGTAAATGGTGTGTTTGCTGAGTAATTATCATTTGTATCCCTTTGCAGCTTTAGGGCTCTTTGCTAATAAGTGCCCATCATTGTGTTCAGTGTAGCCAATTGAAATACAGCAGTCGTGCAAACAGAGCTAAATGTCAGGGATTTACTGCATGAGCTGCTCTTTAAATCACACAGAAGCCGGCTTTTTACAGGAGCGCCTTTCCCTCAGCCTCACTATTAAATTAGCCTGAATTGAAACAGGGTAGAACAAGAATCTTTCATTCTAATATTAATGGCAGGTAATCAGCCTCAGACTTTACATATATTATAGGTGGGTTATTGCTGTGTATTCTGGGGCTGTGTGGGCGTCTTCGTAACCGCGAGCGGCCCCCGCTCGCCACTCTCCATCCCTTGCCTGGCCTCTTTCTCAGCCAGCTGAGTGACTCTGAAATGCTCGGAGCTGATCTATGACCCACTCTGCATATGCTGCAGCACTGTGGAAGCTGCCCTAGGAATGTCACGGCCACCCATCCTCTCACCTGATTGGTCTGTGCAGCTTGCTCTGCCCTCTTCTCTGGGCTGGCTATCGCCCGCGTCGCATGCATCTCAGCCGCAGCGTCGAGTTCTATCCAGTCGTCGCCGCGTTGCTTCTGATCCTCCTGGCGTCGGTCAGTGAAGCTGGTACCCGTGTCTGCAGTGTCTGCTCTACAGGAAGTTGGCGCTCTTGCTGTGTTCTGCCCGGCCCGCCGTCGGCCTCGCGGTCTGCGGCTGCTAACCGGAGCGGCGGCCGAAGAGGCCATCTGTGAGCCGGCCTGCCTGAGAGGTCATTAGCCCGGTAGGGGGGGTGCCTGTTCCTCACTGCAGATCTGCCCAGTCCGACCCCTAAAACCAAAGTCAAGTGCCCTGCTGGCGAGGGGGGTGGGGGGCTTTATCCCCGCTGCCAACCAGAATTTGCGTACTGGCCTCGGGGGGAATAACCAGGGTCGTTACCTGCCTCTACACCTCTCCCTCAGCCCCCCCCAATCACTTTCCTTCCAGATGCCAAGGAGATTGTCTTGAAGGCCCAGATCCTGGCTGGCGGCCGGGGGAAGGGCGTGTTCGACAGCGGCCTTAAAGGAGGCGTGCACCTCACCAAGGAGTGAGTACCTCCTTTCTGCAGGGCGCCCTGCAGCGGGCACGCACACCGTAACATGTACCCAGCAGATAATCCTGCATGTAACACACTTATCAGCAAAGGCGTCTTACATCTGCTCTCGATTACTGCTGCAACCCTAGATCCTCTAGTTGGGGGTGATTCACTCACATTTGCCGGAAATATCCGTAAAGATCCCTGGAGCGAATCCCTCTCTGACACACACACACTGCTCCGTTTGGCCGGTTAGCAGGATAGACTGGAAAAATCGGAGGACCCGATACAGATGGATCGATGCTTTTTATAGGTGCGGATGCACTAATACCTTTAAAAAAAAAAAAAAAAATCTCCCGGAATCTGGAATCAGGATGAAGGTGTTGTGATTTCCGTCCCGCAGTCCCTTGGTGGTTGGAGAGCTGGCCAGCAAGATGCTGGGCTATCACCTGAGCACCAAGCAGACCCCAAAGGAGGGAGTCAAGGTGAAAATGGTGAGTAAGGCTGACTGCTGCCTTTCAGCGCAGCGTGATGCAGCCATGATGCGCTGTGTAGTTATAGGGATGCTGTGATGGTCGCCAGTGGCCAGCCCCTGTTTCTCCTCCATGTTCATGCTGCCTCGCTCTCTGGCGCCGTTTCTATGCGGCCCTTACGAGCAGTTAGTCACACCCTGTGTGCAGGAAACGCAGTCCCAGGTAATGAAGCGTTCCCGCCCTTTAGCTGCTGTGTGCAAGAAGCCCACCCCCCCTGTGTAATACCGCCCAGAGCTCCCCATTACCGCTCGCTTTATTCCTCCATTTTTCTCCTGCAAGTCCCTCGCTTCCTGCTGCATTCGTAAACTTTAGAGGAGGAATCGAACGAGCGGCGCGTTTTAAAGACCTGCCTGAGGGAGGGATGTTCTCATGCAGGATGCTGGGTCCTGCTGCGGAGGGGGAGGGTTAAGGGCGGGGGGGGCAGATGCTTTCAGGCTATGTGCGGTGCTTCTCATCACCTCTCCTTTAATCATACTCTCCTTTAAAACTTCAGTTGCATACATATCATAAAGGATTTCTGGTGGAACTTGTATTTACCCCCCTTGTGAATTGTCAGGTAGGCTAATGGCTAATAAGTAACCCCTCCCAAAAACACATATATATCCCCTAGTGTAGTAGCTGATAGTTTAAATGTGTCTGTCTGACTGTGCCGTCCCTGTCATGGCCTCGTGGAGCCGCGTTCCTCTCTTGGCATGGAACAGATCCAGGGGAGCCGCATGCATGTGCTGGGGGTGGCCTTTAGGTGGAGGCCTTTAGGGCGTGGCCTTTAGGTGGAAGGCCTTTAGGGGGTGGTCTTTAGGTGGAAGGCCTTTAGGGCGTGGTCTTTAGGTGGAAGACCTTTAGGTGGAAGGCCTTTAGGGGGTGGTCTTTAGGTGGAAGGCCTTTAGGGGGTGGTCTTTAGGTGGAAGGCCTTTAGGGCGTGGTCTTTAGGTGGAAGACCTTTAGGTGGAAGGCCTTTAGGGCGTGGCCTTTAGGTGGAAGGCCTTTAGGGCGTGGCCTTTAGGTGGAAGGCTTTTAGGGCGTGGCCTTTAGGTGGAAAGCCTTTAGGGCGTGACCTTTAGGTGGAAAGCCTTTAGGTGGAGGCCTTTAGGGGGAGGCCTTTAGGTGTGAAGGCCATTAGGTGGAGGCCTTTAGGGCATGGCCTTTAGGGGGTGGCCTTTAGGGGGTGGCCTGTTCTGTTTAGCGCTCCTTTGTGAAGTACCATCATGTGATTGAGTCACGGAGCCTTGTGAGGGACTCCCCCAAACGTCGTCCCCGTGTCCCTTGTCACCGGAAACTGGGTCACGCAGACAGGTGTGCGATGGTGATAACGTGACTGATCCCTCCTCGCTGTGCAGGTTATGGTGGCAGAGGCCCTGGACATCACCAGGGAGACTTACTTCGCCATCCTGATGGACAGGTCCTGCAATGGGCCCGTGATGGTGGGCAGCCCCCAGGGCGGCATGGACATCGAGGAGGTGGCCGCCCGCACCCCCGAGCTCATCTTTAAGGTGCTGCAGTCGCCAGCCGCTGTTATCTGACCCCTCACTGGTCTCTCTCTACACCAGTGGGCCGTCGCTACAGTCACTGTCTTCTGTCAGTCCATTATCTGCTCGCTATATGAGTCCTTCATGAATTCAGCTTGTATTTAGCAGGACTTCTAATTCCAGGCCATGGGGCTCGTAATTACTCGTCACCTAGTGCCAGAGTAAGCTGAGTATGCTTTCTGTTCCTCTTTTGTAACAGGAAGTCATAGACATATATGAAGGCGTGAGGGATGATCAGGCACTACGCATGGCAGCTAATCTGGGCTTCAAGGGACCTCTGGAGAGACAGGTTAGTAGCGGACGGCTAAACCTATGCTAATCTATAATAAATGCACATTATTTATTTAGCGATTTTGAGGGATCCAAAGACACCTACGGCAGGTAAGGGGCACGGCTTGATCGGCCTAATCGTGAGGATTACGCTGTACCCAGGGGCGCTACACAAAACGTCAGGCATGTGTGCTCATCCGGCATGTATCTGTTTGGGGGGTAACTACTTACATGTGATGGCGTTAAATAATTAAATTACATTATTACATTATAAATTAAATTATAAATGTAATTGTAATCAGTGAGAAAAGTATGCAGTTAAATTACAGTTACTGAGCACAATGTTTGTGATTAAAAAGGGTTTGCATCCATATATATTATTTTCAGTAACAAGCTTATGTGTAGAATACAGTATTCATTTTGTTACTTTGCATTTATTTGGCATGTAGAAATGGCGCCTTTGGCCACGCAGGTCAGCAGATCCATTGGCACTTTTCTGCTTTATTACCCAGTTATAAACATTTGTTATAAAAGCAATCAAATATAATGTTACATCAAAATACTTATGACTTATGTCATTTTTAATAGGATAACTAGTAATCTGTAACCGATTACATTTCAAAAGTATCTTTTCCAAGTAAGGCTAGTGTTGGATAGAGACTTCTTTAGAATAGTCTGTAAACAGCCACGTAACTGATGTCTTATAGCCTACGACCTTCAAATGACCTGCACATCTGCATGTCTGGCTGATGCTAGCTAACAAACGGAGAGAATAAAGTCTCTATTAAGTGACTCATAAGCAGACTGAGGTCCAGTCTCGTGCCTGATTTGTATTCCAGGTAAAATGCAAGGGCTTAGATTAGTTAAACAAGGAGGCGAGGACAAATATAGAAATCAGCTTGATGAATGTATTTTTAAGAATGCCTCGACGTATTCCTGGTGAAGTACATCCTGCACCGAAATGGTCCTTTATTGATTTTGCATCGATTTTGACAGCTTGGAGAAATGAACAGGATTTGCCAAGTGTCCTAATCCATCAGGACTGTTCTGCTTACTTAGTCTTTAATATGTATGTTAGTTCCAATTGTCTCTTTGATTTAATGGCAAAGTGCTGGGTTCCTTCCTTGAAGCACTGTAACATGATAAAAATACGTTTTTAGCCTTTTAACAGACAATTTTTTGTTTAATTAAAGCACCTTTATGTGCGCCGACGTGAGATTCTGGCACAAAAAAATACTCATTTCATTTAAGAGCTGAGAGTAAGAAAGATAATTATATCATCACTGCACAAGGTGTTAATTCTACCTTAACAGGTTACGTTAATGATGTCACAGTTTAATGATGATTCATTGTATCACTTTTATGATATTCTAAAAAAAAATCAAATATGTAAAGGACCAGGTCTCCAACAGACATTATAGTCTGTGTGTGTGTTTGTGTGTTCCTGTACATACATGATATACGTCTGTGCATATGCATGGATGCATCCGTGTGTGTGTGAGCATGCATATGTGTGTGCATGTGTGTATGCATGCATGTGTGTGGTATGCATGGGTGTGTGTGTGTGTGTGTGTGTGTGTGTGGTATGCATGGATGGATGTGTGTGGTATGCATGGATGGATGTGTGTGGTATGCATGGATGCGTGTGTGTGTGGTATGCATGGATGCGTGTGTGTGTGTGGTATGCATGGATGCGTGTGTGTGTGTGGTATGCATGTGTGTGTGTGGTATGCATGGATGCATGTGTGTGTGCATGGATGTGTGCGTGTGTGTGTGTACGGATGCATCTTTCTCAGTTTATGGGAGGAGCTGCACATGGCCGCCTGGCTTTTGCATGCTCTGCAGTCCATGGGGCTTCTTCGCTCCAGGGTGATTAATTGTCCCCCCTCCCCCCGGTTCATGCAGGCCGCCGATCAGATCAAGAGGCTCTATGATCTGTTTCTGAAAGTCGACGCGACTCAGGTTGAAGTGAATCCTTTCGGAGAGACCCCTGAGGGGCGAGGTACGGTCCTGGCGAGAGTCCCACCTTTGTTGGTCCAGTTTCTCATCCCCCCCCGTCCCCCCTCCCCCCGAAATACGAGCACATTAGCGCCTCTCCTGGAGGTTCGGGAACAAGTGTCCCCCTGTGTGCCATGTGCCAGTGGTCCTGGGGGAAACGTAACAGTGGCTTTCTTCTGATAAATACTCCCATTTAGTTAGAGGAGGGCCTAGAGGAGGTGCTGACGTGGTGTCACCCCACATTCACGCTTCACGCTTCCTGCTTCCTGCTGAACTAAGGTGTGTAAGCGGGTCCTTAAGTGCCAACGCCATGGAATATCTTCCCATTTGCATCTATTGCAAAACATGCCGGAATTTTCAAGTTATGCACCCTGTTATGGAACATGTAAATAAGAGGGGGCTCTCTAGCTGTGAGATTAACGAGGGCCCCCCTTGGCCCTTGGAATATGGCCCTTCCTTTCGTTTCCTCCGCTGTAAACATGCAGAGGCGGGGTTTCCCCCTTCCCGCCTTTTCTTCTCGGGATCACTAATGAAGCGGCGTGCTGCGAGGGCGTTGTGGGGGTCCTGCGGGGGTCCTGCGAGGGCCCTGTGAGGGCACTGTGTGGGTACTGTGAGCGCTGTGTGAACAAGAGGGGCCTTCTGGGGAGTCTGGTTTAGGCCCTGCCTGTCAGCGTGGGACACTGTCTGAACAGGCTCCGCTGCCAGGGCTGGCTATTGGTCACGAAGGCTGGTGACACTGACAGTGGGGGGGGGGTGTCGTGTATGTCGGTGACAGATTCTGAGAAGTATGCAGACCACCCCCCTCTAGTGGGCGGGGGGAGGGCGGCTTTCTCTGCCACGTCTCCGGCCTCATTTATTGCTTTGGGGGCTGAGGTCTGGTTTTATTTCCCCAAGAAGAATCATTACCGGGTAGATTTACAGTGGGTTCCGGAAAGAGCCACTCTGTGGTTTTTCTGGCCTGGTTACGTGCTGTTGACAGATGTGAGCTCCCTTCACCCCTGCAAATGGCTGTTTTATTCTGGGGCCAGCAAACTGTGCAGGTCTTTACTGCCTGATGTGATAGTTACAGGGGGGTCAGGGTACAGGTTTTATATTTTATTCAGTATATTATGCCTGTTCCTACTATTTAAATGGTCAGTGATGGTCGGTGTCACACATGAAAATACACTCATTCTTAATGCATGGGTGGCATGGTCTCCCGGGGGGGTACTGTAACCTCACACCCTTAGGGTGGCATGGTCTCTCAGGGGGGGTACTGTAACCTCACACCCTTAGGGTGGCATGGTCTCACGGGGGGTGTCGGTTTGATTCCTGCCCCCTGCAGTCCGGAACCCGTGTGAGTCATGGACTGCTGGCTGTTCACGGCCCAGTGATGGATCCGCCACGGGAAGGTGCGGAAGGGTGCGTGTGAGAGAGAGTGACACACTTTCTATAGTCTGTGTGTCTCCGGCACAGCTTCAGCAAGAAAGGAGGGAAGCAGGGGTGGTTTTAGTCACTGCTGAGGACTGAGAAGCACGGAGCCGCACCTTTTCACCTTCGTTTTTAATAAGCTGACAGAATGTTTACTGTGGTTTATAAATGACACTATGTGCCATTAAGGCCTTTACTGAACAGCTTCAGCTTCATCCGCGCTCCTTACCCCCGACCCTCTGCTCCCGCACCTCCCCCCTGCCCCCGACCCTCACTTCCTGTTTGCCCCTCTCTCCCACAGTTGTCTGCTTTGACGCCAAAATCAACTTTGACGACAATGCAGAGTTTCGGCAGAAGGACGTGTTTGCCATGGACGACATGACAGAGAGCGACCCCATCGAGACGGAGGCAGCCAGATACGACCTGAAGTACATCGGATTGGACGGGAACATCGCTTGTTTTGGTGAGTGGGCCAGGAGAATCACCGTGGTATGGGATGTCGAGTCTACACCAAAGGCCCCCCCCACCTGGGTGACAGCTGTTAAGCTAAATTTCCTTTCATGCCAGCAAGGATGGCTTCACAGCTCGCCAGCTAAACTGGCAGGGACACCCGCAGCTGAGATTTCAGCTTTGGGTACCTGCAAATACCCCCAGTTCATCTGGCTTTCCTTGCTGGTGTCTATCTTTTAACATGCACAGGCCATTGTTATTCCTGAAAGGGACGCCTACGGTGTTCAGCGGCCTGGGAAAGGTGCCAGGATAAGAGGCGGGGCAGCAACATGAAGCAGCCAATCCTGAGGCTGTTTATTTAAAAAAAAAAAAAACATAATATGCATGCAGATGAAGGCAGATATTCTGATAGATGTTAATAAGCTGAACCCGGCTTCTGTAGCTGCCTAGCTTGGGGGGCCCCTGACGGACGTCAGACGCAGCCTTGCTGGGCCGCCGTGTGTCCGCGCCATGATCCTGCGCGGTAGGAGCTGCTGTGCCACGCTCCAGTGCCACGCTCCAGTGCCACGCTGCTGTGCCACTGACCTGAGACCTGCCCTTGCAGTGAACGGCGCTGGCCTCGCCATGGCCACCTGCGACATCATCGACCTCCACGGCGGCAAGCCGGCCAACTTCCTGGACCTAGGGGGCGGCGTGAAGGAGAGCCAGGTGTACCAGGCCTTCAAGCTGCTCTCGGCCGACCCCAAGGTGGGTATCCCATCACGGAGCCCCGCTGTCATTCTACTGTAACGGTGGTTCCATGTCAGTTAGTATTTGTAATGGAAGTGCTTAAAGTAAAAGGAATTGTCTGCTACATCGTCCTGCCCCTCTTTTGGCTGAGGTGTTACCCAGAGGGCCTGACTTCCTGTCATCGTCAGTCTCATGTGGAGTATGTGTGTTCTATCCAACTTCCTGCATGTATTTAGTAGGAATATGCTTATTTTTGTAATTTTAACGGTCTTTCTTTTTTTCTTTAGTAGTTCATTAATTCCTTGAGCGTAATCTATAACAACACAGTGAAGAGTCTCCCCCAAATGTCACTCCTGATATTTTACCGCTTTCAGACTGTTAAACCCTCTGTACTGTGCAGTCCTATAATCACCATAATGGTACATTGATGTTCTGTTTGCGTGTTTGCCGTTAGCATGCGCTTAATTATCGCCGTAAATGCCGCCCCCTGCTGGCATGACTCTGTGATTGGCAGTAAGCCTCAGTGGCGTGCGAGATGAATTTGCATTTCATAGGGATCTCTATTTTTTTTAGGTTTTCCGACTCACTGGCTTTGTGGTGGGAATGTTAATTACTGTGTCCCTGGAAAGATAACCCCCATTTACATCTTCGCTTCATTTTTTCGACGGCTCTTTAAGTTCCCCTCACGCATGAAAGTGTGTTGTGTTCCTTTGGCGTGGCATGGCGTGGGCGCTGCTGTGAATTCCCGGGCAGTGACTGCGCCGGACGCTGCCCAGTGTTCCTGCCCTGTTCCCTGTCCACTGCTCTCCTTGCTTTGTTCCCCCCTGGCCTTTGTGTGGGTTGGCTGGTGCTCAGGCTTAGTTATTGTCGTCTTTATTTTCCTTGCGCTGTCTCTGCGGTGCCGGACATCTTTTGTTAGGACAACTGCAGCATTTAAGTAAGCCGCTGCACGGTCGCGCGGTGCTCACAGTGCAGTGCGCCGCTGCACGGTCGCGCGGTGCTCACAGTGCAGTGCGCCGCTGCACGGTCGCGCGGTGCTCACAGTGCAGTGCGCC
>JABFEA020000130.1:15540671-15552018 GCA_019775915.2 Cyphomyrus plagiostoma | reverse complement strand
GCCTTCCCCCTGCACCGCAAACCGTTAGTCGCGTCTCACCAAAACGGCACTCTTCCAGGACTCGGACATCTATTCCAAAACGCACCCATTAGACCCCCTGTAGTACCCAGCGATGCCCCGGTTGCATTTTCCTTGGCTGGTGCCCCAGGGGAAACGACTGTGGATGGAAGCTGAATTAGGACGAAAAGTAGTTGATAAACTACTTGATCGGCTTATAATATTAACATTTAGACTGATTTGTCGATTGTAAGTAAGCACCGATGAAGGTGAAAATCGGCCATTTCCGATCATTGCCGATTGATTGGTGCATCCGTAGTAATAGTAACGGCTTTCACTTTGACTTTGAGATTTTCACCAATGACTGGGCCCGACAGAGAGCCAGCGCCGCCCTGCTGGCACACATCCACATGGACACTACCTTGAGTCTGTGCAGTTCACCCGGCCTTGCAGACGGCACCCGGGAACAAACCGCTCCGCTGCGCTGAATAATGCATCAAAGGGGAGACGGCAGCCTTCTGTGGCTCCGTGACGGCGCGTCAAACACGAATCGAGCTTAGGGTCTCAAGAGAGGTGAGGTGTCTGAATCGCACGCGGAGGGCAGATACTGGAAGGCAACAGAAGTTCTGGGTCTGATGACGAGAAGTCTGGGAGTGGTTTATTAGACATTTATCACCTGTTAGGGAGGGGTGTTTCCGTCTGCCCGTGGGGGGCGTGGCTGTCTCCCAGGGGTGTTTCTGCGCAGAGTTTATACTGTGAGCTTTCCAAACCTATTTAGTCCAGAGGGTGTTCACATAAATACCCAAGTATTCAGTAAATACCTGAGTATTCAGGCAATACTGTCCAATACTTGCTCGCTTTGAAGACATGGACAAGGCAGCTCTCATGTCAGGTGGTTATGGATCATTAAAATCACTACCAGTGTATTGTCAATTTCTGCCTCAGTGCTAGCCCTGTCTGTGAGCCTGGGGTCTGTGTGTCTTTGGGGTCTGTGTGTCTTTGGGGTCTGTGGGCCTGGGGTCTGTGTGTCGTTGTCAGAAGCAACACTGAGACCTTTCTCTTCCTGTAGCTCATGACCGCAGGGTGAGGTCTGTATTATCTCTCTCCTTCCACGCCCCTCTGCATGCCAAGATCTCGATCCAGCTGCATCTTGTGTCTGTGTCCTCACAAAAACTCTCACCTTCATGTTTTCATCCGGGGATGGGGGTGGGGGGGACGACAATGATCCGGCTGTTGCTAGGAAATAATCTCCAGACAACCAGAGAACACATAGTCGCTGAGTTTATTAAAATGAGTAATTGCTGTTTGATTGCTTAAGGAGCTCTGTAGTTTCTGTTACTGTTGAGTGTCTTGGGGAGTAATGCGCTGACTGATTTGAGCGAGGAGCTGAGACGGGGAGAGCGCTCGGCTGTGGACAGGGTCTCCCGCGAACCACGCGAGTCGGCCTGTAAGCATGTCAGGATCCGCCATGCTTAGTCTGCTTATTAATAAAAGCTCTTCATCTCGCTGGCTTTGCTGTGATCCTGTGATATGCTGAACCCAGACTCAGAACAGGGTATTTAAAGAGCTAAAGTAGCAATAAGTGCTTCCAATACTGTTGTCCTGACAAAAAGGCACCCATTTGGATGGGATGGAGTGACATTCTCTTCTAGATGACACTAAAAAATTTCCCCTCTATTTTCGTCAGGTGTCTGTGGCCACCTGCAGTTGTGGGCTGTGATTACTGTGTCCCCCCCCCCCACGGCCATATCCGTTCTATTTAAATCTGGAAAACTTTAAGAAATAATTAAATAACAGTAGGTTTACACTGATTCATTGCTTTTAAAAGCTACTTTATTTTTGGCCCCAGGGGGTTGGGGGCGTTGGACAGAAACCTGATCAAGTCTCCCCCTCTGTCCGCATTAAATTACATCTGCAATCGATAGCTGAAGCGCTGAGAGAGTCATTCAAGGTGTTAGCTTTCAGGCTTATCGCCTCCAACACAAAGCAGCTCATCAGTCTGTGGCCTGAGGGGCCCCTGGGGACATGTTGCTGTCGGCCCCCACGTTCTGAGGGGCCCCTCTCGACATACCGCCTAAGCCCCCACGTTCTGAGGGGCCCCTCCCGACATACCGCCTAAGCCCCCACGTTCTGAGGGGCCCCTCCCGACATGCCGCCTAAGCCCCCACGTTCTGAGGGGCCCCTCCCGACATGCCGCCTAAGCCCCCACGTTCTGAGGGGCCCCTCTCGACATGCCACCTAAGCCCCCACGTTCTCTCAATGCTGCTGTTAGTTCCTGTCATTCCTCTCTCCCTTCATGAATCAGGGGTGTTTCCCTCATCCAAGTTGCTGGTAGCCATTGGCTCTTTTTTTATTTAATTAAACGTAGGTTCTTTTATAAAGATGTGGGATCGCCTGCATCCTCTTTCTCTGGGGTCTTTGGGGGATTTTTTTCCCCCGTGCGTTTTGTCACTAACGGACATTAAACACCAATCCTCGTGTCGTCTCGTATTTTATGAATTTTGCCTCAGACTTTACTCTTTTGTCCACTTTAGCGTTGTTTGTGGTTGTTATTTTTTAGCTTCCTTTTTTCCACTCACTCCAGCTAAATCATCTGATTGGCTGAAGGTATGAAACCCACAACCCCTCATTAGACGTTTGCATGTTTACCTGTTGCCTGTTCATTCACCCATGCTCTAGTAACACTGTCGCAGTGGGTGGTCTGGACTGTGGCACAGGCCCAGCCGCGCAGCCTGGTCGTAGTCGAACCAGAGCCCCCCTAGGTTGAATAGTCTTTGAAGCCCATTTAGGACCGAGTCCCACCTGGTGGCTAGGATCTGGACCCAGGGATGCGTGTGTCAGGTCTGGGCGGTTCGCTGCTAACGTGCCCCTGGACTGCCAGCAACATCTGGGGCCTGAGGTGGGAGAGAGAGGAAGAAAGGGAGGGGGAGAGAGAGGAAGAAAGGGAGGGGGAGAGAGAGAGAGAGAGACGGGGAGGGAGAGAGAGAGAGACGGGGAGGAAGAGAGGGAGAGAGAGAGGGGAAGGAAGGGCGGGTGATCTAGGAAGAAAAAAGCAGTGAGAGAGAGGAGGAGTGAGAGAGAAGCCTCCTTAGGTCATTGGGAGCCTTCACTAGCAGCAGAGCTGGAGAGTGTGTGCACAGACACGCAGGGGAGCAAATGGAAAGATGGTGTGTTTGTGTATAGACACAACAGAGCAAATGAAAAGCCAGAGAGTGTGTGTACAGACATTAGAGGTGGAAAGTTCAGGTCCAGAAATTACAAATCCAGGCCAAGGTTTTGTTTCAACCAACCAGCAGAGTCCTCTGTGACTGTCATTCTTTATGTTCAACTGGTTGGCTGAAAGAGAACCTTGGTCTGGATTTGTACTTTCTGGACCTGAATTTAACATCCCTAACAGACATATCGCAGAGCAAATGGAAAGCCAGAGAGTGTGTGCACAGACCTACCTCAAAGCAAATGAAAAGTTGGAGACTGTGTGCACAGACATACCGCAGAGCAGAAAAGTCAGAGAGTGTGTGCACAGACATACAGCAGAGCAAATGAAAAGTCAGAGAGTGTGTGCACAGACATACCGCAGAGCAAATGAAAAGTCAGAGAGTGTGTGCACAGACATACCGCAGAGCAAATGAAAAGTCAGACTGTGTGCACAGACACTCAGGAGAGCGAATGGAAAGTCGGAGAGTGTCTTTAGCAAAAATCCCCCTCTTGCTAACATCTGCGCAGTGCCTGCAGTCAGTTATGCTGTCACCTAAACAGTCTGTCTCACACGTACAGCTGCGCATTAGCTGCTGCCGTCGTCTCTTGCATGTTATATTAGCGTGTAGATGTGCTCGAGCTCCTGGATCGTCATCTCCCGGAATGCTCTCCTCTCGAGCGTGCGCCGAAATTGCAGGGAAGAGCCAGGCCCAGTGAGCTAATGAACAATTTTCCACAGCAACTCCAATGTTCTTCTTCCCGGTGGAGAAGTCCATCTCGCCGCGGTGCCCGCATTGCCAATTTATGTGCCGTGAAATGGCCAGGAGTCCAGGATCCGTGTTGAATCTGTGCTCTGTAGATGATATAGTGGATTATTCTGCACAAATAACAGCCTCCCGTAACAAATAATGATTTCATTTACTGCTTAAGCTTGGTGTGACGGAGCTATAGCTCCCAATAAGTCCCAGAAGAAATGCCCCCCCACCCACCCTCCCACCCATGCCCATGAGATTAATTTGGAAATGGATTCTGACTGTCCAGGGAGTTCTCTTGGCTTTGATGTGATTGATCCGCCCGGCAGGACACCAGCACAGACATCGCATAGCCCCAGAGTGTTGTGGGACTCCCTCGCCTAACGAGGATTTTGCTCCATTAGTAGTCCATAGGGGAGTCGTTACTATAAGGGAATATATCTTGCTGTCGTTTGCGTATTTGCGTCGGGTGTTTTGTGTTTGTTTTTGCCGAGCTGAGTGTAACTGGCCCCATCCTCACTTTCTGTGAAGGTGCCGCTTGATTGGAAAACCTCTCATCTGCCAGTCTTCATCTCCCGAAATCAATACTGGCTCTGAGATTGCGGCTTGAACTAATTGAGCTGTTTTCTTACTGTTATTGCGCCGAGATCCATTTTGTCATGCCAACGCTGCTCCCAAATGGGTGCCTGGCAGATGCCATGGCATGCCGCTCATTATGATTTTACGCCATTCATATACATATGATGGTCTCCTCTCTACGCTCAGGTTTCTGAAATGGAAAAATTTCAGCACTTTGCGTTTCCAAAAAAGCGTTTGTCGTCTCTGAAGGGTGATGCTTTCTCGGTTCATTTTAGAGCTGCAGATGGCACTGTGCCGCATCGGAAACGAAATTCTGAGAGAGAGTGTGGTCTACCAAGCAACAATAGCACTCGGATTGCAATCTGTGATATCGGAAGAGGTGTGGCATGGCACTGCGTTTTGCCAACGCTGGACTGTGTCCCACAAACCCACTTTCATTCATCTCTGCTGGGCTCTCCTGACCCTTAGGTATCTCTCTCAAGTCATGGTCTTTCCTCCTGTAATCCATTATTCTTTGCTGGGCTTTCCTGTCCTTTAGGCATCTCTCTCAAGCCATGGTCTTTCCACCTGTAATTCTAGCTGTTAATTGGTTTTCCTCGCATTATTTGCCAAAGGTCTCGGCTCCTGTTAATACAGTAGTTTTTGCACGCTGGCAAACTCTGTGCAGATGGATTGACTGCATTCCCAAGATTCCTGCTCCGGGCTTTGCAGACACAAATAGCCAAAATTTGAGCACAGTTCAGTTCTTCTGAGAACTCAAAGTGTAGACAGCATGAAGAACGGTAAGTTGTGTGCACATTTTAGGAGTTTTGGGACCGTGATCTGGTATTTCATAGGCATTTTAAGGTAAATTGTGAAGATGATTTAGTATACCATGTCCACAAAATAATAAAGTTAAAAACCTGATGGTGCCCCCCCAGGGCGCTCTGTAGGTTTGCGTTTCATTTGTCCTGTTTCTTACTGGAATAATTCCCTTTGAATTTACTTTCTTTGCAATGCCGCTCCTGTTTCACTCTGGATTACTGTGATCCTTTGCTTTGTCCTTCACCTGAAATCTGGTTCCAGAAGCAGGCAATTAAAACCACACTCCACTGTGTGTCCGGTAATCACAGTAATTACACGGTATACACAGTGACTTGCAGGTCAGCACGCGCAGGAATGTTTAATGACTGCATGTGACATGCGTGTAACATTCATGAAGCCCGCCTCAGAATGGTGCGGTTCTTGGTCTCACGGTGTCACGTGACCATATCATTTGTCACATTGGTAATTGTTATAAAATCCATAAGCGGGATCTTCAGTAAAGTTCCTGAGTTTGATTGAGAACTTGAGGCATTTTGAGCTAAAGAGCAGTTTAGAGTCTCCATGACCGAAGGGGGGATTCTGGTACCCGGAGTGTGACTGCTGGGTGCCCAAGTCCCCACAAAGACCCTGCACTGTTTGGTGGGGAGGACGAATATCACTGGAGGTCATGTGTGCCAGTGGCAGGCATGATGCGCCCCCCTGCTGCTCCGCTAGGGGTTAGTTTGGATCAGTGAAGCGTTCTTTAGGGACCAACAAGCATGTGCAGATGTCTGCTGGGTGACCTGAGAAAGTCTGAGTCACTGTGGTCTGCATTCAGCTTTCTGTGGCTGGTCTGTGAGGGAGGAGCAGACCTTTCAGATGCTGCTGAGACCTCCGTGGGATCAGGATGCAGCGCGTCTCTGCTGGTGGAGTGTGAGGGTCTCCTCTGCACCCTCACTGGGATCTCCGGCATCTTTGAAGACAGTCACGATTTGGTGACACGCTGCTTATGATTAAGCGCTAAAATGCGAAGGACCCAAAAGGAGGAGCCGCGATGGAAGAATCTAATGGGACAGGTCAGGAGATAAAACTATGGAGGTGGTCTGTCTGGGGGCTTTGAAGGTTCTGAGCAAGTCATTCCAAATATTATGCTTTTTAATCTCCAGTCAAAAAAAACATCCTGTTGTTTAGTTGGCCAGCAGGTATGTTTTAATAAAACTTGATGTCGCTTGAGATTTTTGTGTGTTTATACAGCCAAATCTATTTTTACTAAAGCGATTCAAATGAAATGTCACGCTGGAGGTGGGCGTAGCCCCCGGGGTGTGACCCCCAGCGATTTCATTACCCCGCAGGGTCCCCGACCACCGGCATGTACAGGGAAATTCAATCACAGGCTTGGTCGTCCCTGTGATTAGTTCCTAACTTCACATCCTGTCTGAACCCTTTTAAACTTCCAGCACTCCCGTTGGGGGGGGCGTGGGGGGGGCGTAAATCACACACCAGGGCATGGCTGAAGGGGTTCCAGCTCGACCATCAAATGTCGAGCATAAACAGAACTTTTTCTACAATTAATTAAAAAGAAATCAACGTTTACATGGCTTCTCCACTTTGAGGCTGAAACATTTCTCATAGTTTTCTGGCAGGCACATATGTATATTCTGCCTAGCTGGTGTTCCAATGAAATAAATAGTAATTGTAAGCGTGTTTTCCAGGATAGTCCATATGAGAAATACAGGAAGAAAACTCAGCAAGCAGTCAGCCAGTCCCTGGAGCAATATTAGTTTGCCGACCATGGGATTTAAACTGACAACCTTCTGATCAGTGGCACGTCGTCCTGACCCGCAGGGCAGCACACCTAATGGGACACAAACATTTTGTCTCTTTTGACTCTCCATATATTAAAGTTTGGGCCTCAAGCTTTCTCCTCTGTTACGGAAGGTAATTAGCGAAGCATTACTTCCTTTGCATCAGTATCCCTCTGAGGCCCACGATCTGCGGCTAATTAATCCGATAGGCTGTGGCTCGTCTGATCGGACCGGACGTGCCTGTCAGTGTGACACACGGCGTGTCACTTCGGGTTTGTCTGAGTGAGCCGGTCATCGACTCTTTGTAGAAAAATCTGTGTCCCTCAAGTCACATCTGTTGGGTGCGGCTGCCTGTGATTTTTCATCCTTAGGTGGGTCCTTTGCTGATAATCCCATACAGGGATACTGTGATGCTGCAGTCTGGGCCAAGCAGCACTGGACCCCAGACAGGTGGCACCCTGGATGCGTTCATGGAAAGCAGGAAGGACCTCTGGCAGGTCATGGCAGGACTGCCCACACATAGAGGTGGCAGCGAAATGGCTCACTTCAAGGAGATCGCTGTCGCTGTAATTGGCTTTTCCAAGCCACTCTCACGCAAAGCATTTGTGTGACCTGTGCACCTCTTTAGCTCTGTAATGGAAAGATTGTGGACTTGAGCTGCGATTATAGAACAGGACGGGCTAAACCAGCTTGACAGGTCTGCTGTGCTGGGAAGGAGCTGCGTGCTGATTGGTCCAGGTGTTTCAGTTCAGGGCTTTGATTTGCCGTCGCCTTGCGGGTGAAGCCGTTGCGTTTATGTATGTGGACAGCAATGTTCGGTCTGTCGCCCTGAATGAACCCTCCCCCAATTAGCCCTGGTGTTACTCTCTCACGTCTCCTTATTGCCCTTGGGGCACGACACCCATCGCCGTTGGTCCCGATGTCCTTAAGTAGCCGTGATGTACCTGCATTTGCGGCCTAACAGTGTGGCTCATTCTTTCTGCTGGGTAGCTGTATAGACGCTAATGGGAGGTGGATAGTCCTCAACATGAGGAGACAGGACCAACTAGTCAGATGTCTTGGTCCCGCCTCCTCAACAACCTGATTGGTTTATCTGAACCAATCATTTTTTTTTCTGCTCTCAGGCCATTTTTGTGCAAGTAAATCTCCCGTTAGCTGTACAGACGCCAAAGAGCACAGCTTCGCCACCTACAGGGCAGCAGGGCAGAGTTGGGGTGTAGTTACTTATCGTGAGTGCCCCCCCGGCCAGTCTCCTTTATCTGTAAATGACCGATAGGGACGTTCTCTTTGCGGTACTCATTTGGTGTGACATGGATACCAAGTCTGCCACATCCTTTACCTTCCTGCTTATCCATCGCCAGTTTTCCCTGAATGCGACATGAGGAACTGGAGTCTAGCTCAGGCTTGCGCCATAGCTGTATGCTGAAGTGTGGCCCTTGACGCGGTGAATCAGTATTTGTTGCAGACGTACAAAGATCACTGTGGAATTGCGGCAGTGTTCCCTGGGGCTGAAGGTGGCAGCTTACATGGATTAGCATATCGAGTCCGAGATCCTCGGTCTGCATGTTGAGGCCGGCATGCTGGACGCCCCAGTGGATGCGGACGGCCTGCCTTTGGGGATTAGTTCTCTGCCGGCTCCTTGCTGTGGGTTGATAAAGCCTCTTATGATTCCATTTTTCAGGCTCCCATCAGGGCCTGTCTACACATGGGCAGTGTTGCTCTGTTTGGAGTACAGAAGTGATTACGGCGTCCATCAGTGGCCAGAAAGGCCGGCTTCAGACCAAGATTGATGTTTGACAGAATAATTAGAAAACTGTCCTGCTCTGTAATCACTGGAGCTCATCTTCAGAACTTCCCTTCAGCTGCCAGTGCCTGGGCAGAGCGCGGTGCGGGGGGGTGAAATGTTTACTTGCCCAAAACGGCTACCGGGAGAATGAATCGAAGGGTTGGCCCAGAACAGCCAGTCCTGCAGAGAGTCCCAACCTTGCCATGGGCCACTCGACGTGCCCTGGTAAAAAAAAAGGGGAGGATGTTTCCAACTCGTCACATGTGTCTGCTGGTCAGCTTTTAATTGCCGATCGTTTGTGGGCCTTGTCTTCAGTGGCCAGTTGGCACGCCGTTACCTTGTGTCTGGTTCCGCCCCGAGGGCCTTATCTTTGCTGGCATGAGATTCATGATCCCACAGAGGCCCATGTGAAGCTTCCTTCCAAATTCCCTCCTAGTCTGAGCCAAAACATGATGCTGCTTTGCCTTTTCAGTAACACAGGGAGTCTGGTTTGCCTTTTTGATAACGCGGGGTCTCCCGTTTCGATAAGGCAGGGACCCCTGTTCGCCTTTTTGGTAACTTGGGGACCCCCGTTCGCCTTTTTGGTAACTTGGGGACCCCCGTTCGCCTTTTTGGTAACTTGGGGACCCCCGTTCACCTTTTTGGTAACTTGGGGACCCCCGTTCGCCTTTTTGGTAACTTGGGGACTCCCGTTCGCCTTTTTGGTAACGTGGGGACTCCTAGACATTTTTTTGATAATGTTAGACTCCCAAACACTTTTTCAGTAATGCAGGGACCCCTGGATGCTTTTTTGGTGACGCGGGGACTTCAGGGCACTTTTTCGGTAACGTGGGGACCCCCGGTTGCCTTTTTGGTAACACAGGGAGTCCCATTCCTGTCTCTCAATGCCTGTGTTTCCCGGTAGCTAAAGGGGTTCCAGAACATTCCACCACTATATTTATCCAAATATAAGTTTGGGAAATAAAATCCTTACCGCTCCAGCCTTCATTCCCTAGTTCTTGATATTCATCCAGGGTTACTCCGCCCTCCTTTTGGAAGAGAGATGAGCAGTATGTGCGTTTATCGTTTTTCAGATTACTCATTTAGTCAGAGCCGGGTCACACCAGGTTGGCGTGTTTTGGCAAACTGGGTGCTTCAGGCCACCTGACGCTTTAAGGGTAGACCCTGCCGACGGCATGATGCTCCATCAAACCAGATTTCATCTCTCTCGATTTAAAAGCTTTTAAAGGTTATTTTCCCAGTAAATTACCCTTGATGCTTAAACTGTGTTGGAGTATGTTTTTTGAGTTCTTCTGTGCAGTTTTCTTTAATACTTTGTTGTGAATGGAGACTCGTCGGATAGTGATATGTCTCTGAGTGTTAGCCACGGTCTAAAGATTCCCCACAAATCTGCTTTAAGCTGGAAGTGGCCAGAAGCGCACCCCTCGCGAGATCAAAGCGCCGTGCGACGCGACTGGCACGACACACTTTATGGGGGGCTGGGGGTATGTCTTTGCAAATGGGGTGAGGGTCCAGTCGCCGGTCACATCTCTGAAAACGCGCAGATGCCCTTTATATGCCTCATTGACTCCCAAGATCAGGTGTACTCAGAATTGGAACCATTTGGATAATTGACCTTCTGTGTGAATACATTTCAATAAATTAAATCCGACTGGCCGCATAGCATCACAAACAAAGTGAAGTCTTTGCCTTTCATGTGTGGCTGGGGTCTGGACTGCCTGGTCTCCAAGGTGAACACACATGCTATTGTGGAAAGTTCGTAGCACGGTAATTCCTCAGTCTTTGTATGTTGAATGAAGGATGGCTCTCTGCCCGTCAGCATAGTCGCCGTTCTTGTGACTGAAACCTGTGATCTGCGGTTTTGACCGGCTCTGTAGTGTCCTGTTTGCCTTCAGCCCCCGACATCTGGTGAGCCAGATGTTTTCACCGTGTAGTGGCAGCTGTTTATAATTTAAAGTGTTGGAGCCTGGTAACTACATACTTTAACTGTCATGCCCCCTGCTACCATTAGGGGTGAATCGCAGCGTGTTTGCTTTGGGCCTGGCCATTTCTGCTCTGCAGCCTATTGCCCGGAGCCCCCATCTTTGGTGCAGTTTGCCCAGAGCGTACCTCTGCTCAGGCTATGCCCAGTTTGGATGCCACGCCTCCATCTTGAACTGGCTGCTTACTTCTGCAGGGATTATTTTCGGAATCTCATACCCCATTGTGTCGTCCCCCTGGCACCACCCGGCTCTTGCCATTTGACAGCTGGTCCTTCGGCTCTTTGCGAATCAGCAGAGTGTCTCTGGCCTGGCTTCCGCTGGATGACTGGCGTGTCGGCTGTGATGTGGGCAAAAATACCTGAACGTGTCTCCTTTGGCATGTCTGCGTAGGCGTGTCTCCTTTGGCATGTCTGCGTAGGCGTGTCTCCTTTGGCATGTCTGCGTAGGCGTGTCTCCTTTGGCATGTCT
>JABFEA020000130.1:15485257-15499324 GCA_019775915.2 Cyphomyrus plagiostoma | reverse complement strand
GGGTTCACTTTTCCGTGCGAGGGGGGACCGGGGTCACATTCCGGCGCGTCGGGGTCCTGGGGTCACATTGCCGGGCGAGGGGGGACAGGGGTCACATTGACGTGCGATGGGGGACGGGGGAATGGCTGTGTGGCTCTTCCCTAATCTTTCTGCTGTACCTTCACCCTGCAATGAATGCTAGCGTATCATTAGCATTAGCGCGCAAAGCTCAACCGCCAACCACAAAGACATATGTACTGACCTTAGTCTATTATTTCTTACATAAGTTACACTTCACTTAGCCTACTTTTGTTTTAATCTCCCTCTCGAGTTTTTTTTGGCCTCAGAGTGTAAGCAGTAAAGCTGACAGGCCCCTTTATCTCTCGTTCTGGAATGCAGACATTGAAACGGTTAGACATCGCATTGATTATCTGCAGCATTATAAATAAACCTGCCAGGCTCTTATTGCAGGTAATCATCTAGAAACATCTAGAAACACTGGCTTTGTGCATTTAACACGGACCCAGTTGAGCAATTGTTATAATTGGTGATCTACACAAGACAAAACTGTTTAGAGTAATCGCTGAACGAGCGCTGAAGTGGGTCGAAGGTTAAACAAACAGGCAGAAGAACAGGATCTTAATGAGTCACCTTCTGCACAGAAGCCGCGGCCAGTGATTCACTCTGCCCTCATCTCACACCATCCCAGCTTGAAGGCTTAGAACTAATTGATCACATTTCTCCTTTAGCGCGCTGAGGACCACCGTCGTCATTAAAGCGGCCCTCGATTGGGCCGGTAATTATGGCCATCTGGTGAAGCCGGCTCCTTTTTAATGTATTTGTTGCTTAATTATCACACAGGTAAGGGCCCTTAATGAATTTCACTCAGACTTCACTCATTAAGCGCCAAGCTAAAGGCTAATTACAGCAATTTCCATCTTTTCTTTCTAATTAGGCTGACCCGGAGGTTGGGCTGTGGTGCGACCAGGCGTCTCATAACGAGGGAACTTGTAAGGGTAAATGTAGAGTCCATGGCCTTCCAGAATGCCGAATAATCACGCAACACGTAGGGAAGCATTTATTTACTCCATTAGATGAGCACCTCTGAGTGGGTCATGGAACGAAAACAGAAAGCCGATAAATTTATACCTCATTAAAAACCAGGAGCCTACACAGGGCCGAAAAAATACACCCCATAGCCAGTTTCTAAGGGGAAACACCTTTTTATTTACTAATTCTTTGGAATTAGATAAGTGTTTTCCAAATTCTGAGATTTATTTACAAGGTAATAATTCTGTTACATACATGTGAATAAAATTGCAGGACTGAAAATCTCACTGCAGCCAGCTGACCAAACTTGCCAGCTCCGTGTCAGCTGAGGCATCCATTAAGCAGTGGCTGTAGTAGAGTCCCGTGGTCACATGACTCAGCAGAGATTTAGTCTTGTAGCTGATTTGTGCAGCCGGGAGACTAATGCCACGCTAATGGTTCATAGGAGATCATGGCGGGGACTGTTAAGAGCAGCAGAGCATGGAAGCTGCTTCCTCCGGCGCGCAAGTCGGCGAGCCTCGCAGGGGAGGCCGGGTAGAACAGGCGGGCGCTGAGAGACCATCATTACACTCCCAGGCTCTTAGCACCAAAAAACATTCCATGATGTGTGCGGGGGGGCCGTATCCTCCAGCGAACCCGCCCTGGAAGCCGAAGCGTCTCACCCGGCAAATAAGCGTGACCAATTACGGCTTTTCTCTGGCCGCACTGGGCTGAGCTCCTGCCTACTGACGATAATCCAGTAGTGCTGGAATGTCTCACCACAAAAGCCGCTAACATGGCAGCCAGAGCAAAGCCGTATATCCAGGAACTATATTATGATGTCACTCTACTTTCTCATTTATTTACCAACCGTTTTAGTCTCCAGCCGTATCCCGGGAGTCGTAAAACACATGCATGTGATTTTTATCAAGATCTAGACTGAAGAGCCTTCAAGATGGGAAGGAGCTCATGGGGGGGTGTCAGGACACAATGGACACTCACCTCCAACGGGTGGTCCGAGCAGCACAGGACAACACTCCATGATGGTGACAAGCCCGACGGCACTGGAGAATCGCTGTGCACCAACCAGGTCCATCAGGCACTCGAAGAGCAGGGCGCAGACCATGCCGAACGCCACCCCGAAGAAGAGTGAGTACGCCACCAGGCCCCCATAGCTGGTGACCAGGGGACACAGCAGGTGGCACACGCCGTTGTAGGCCACGGCAAAACTGAACAGATATTGGATCCGTGGCCGGACCCACTTGGTGTTGGCCAGCAGACCTGTACTAGGGCGGGCAACCATGTCCACCATGGCCAGGATGGAGAGCAGGAAGGCAGCTGAGTACTCGTCGATGCCCTGGTGCTTGGCATAAGGGGCAAGGAAGACGATGGGGGCAAAGAAGCCAAAGAACATGATCACATTCCCCACCAGGTAGATGAGGAAACCACGGTGCTTGAAGAGCGAGAAATCGACGAACTTGCTGACGTTGTTGATGCATGTTGTCCTCTTTGGCTCTGAAACACTGACAGAACCGTTGGTAGAATGAGACCCAGGAATGGTTCCGGTGACCTTCTCGGCCACCCCCCGCCCTGCTTTTCCCGAAATGGGCCTCATCAGCCCTCCAGCTACGCAACAATTCAACAGCATAGCCCCTAGGATGAAGAACCCCCCCCTCCAGCCAAAATTATCAAAGAGGAACTGATTGAGGGGGGCCAGGGTGGAGAGGAAGACAGGGCTTCCTGCCATGGCCAGGCCGTTGGCGATGGGCCTCCTGGTCAGGAAGTACTGCCCGATGATGGTCAGAGATGGCTGCAGGTTAAAGGACAGACCCAGACCTGCAAGATAAAGGGGAGAGAAATGTAAATGATTTCAATTTGCATAGCCCAATTCTCGGATGCCTGTACCACCAGATTAAATTATGACTGAATGTACTTCATTGTAAATTAAGGTTCCATCTCATTTCAAATTGCCAACTGAAACCTCATTACTGGACACAGTCATTTCAGAAATAATTTATCCATTTAAATAGTAATAAATCAGGACTCAAAGTCATTCGTTCACTACCCTTCTTCCTAAAGGTCCAATTAAATTGTTTCATTCTGGCAATCAGTGTTTGACTCCTCAAAATGAGTCTTCACTCTGCGAGTGAAAGTTCCTAGAGTGGACTGATTTGTTTCAATCATTTCAAGGACTTTGAAAACATCTACTGCAGTTCCTACTGTTTATACCTGAGCTTAATCTGCATATAAGCAAAAAACAAACAAAATAGAAATGTATTCCTTATATCGCTTTACTCTAAAATTGGCCTAAGTGAAAAGCCTTTCAGTTTTCTGAGAACCCTAAGAAAGTGTTTTCGGTAACGGAGATAAAGACCGTCTTCAAAGATAAACGGAACCACTTAGACCCAATTGATGACAGGACAGAGCCCAGCAAGCGGCCTGTTCTGAGAGGCGGGCAGAAAGGGCCACGCTCTGTGAGGCATCCTGCCTGTTGAACCATTAGTCAGTCCCTGTCAGAGTATAGAGCAAATGGCCCATGCCTCCACCCCCATAGGCATCTGTCGCCGGGGCAACCAGGTAAACTTCTGCCGGCTTCCAGAACACAGGTCCCAAAGTGGGACGTGACCCCTCCATGAACACTCACGGTCACCGCACCCCCACCCCAATTAATTCTTCACAGCCGGCTGTTTGCCAGGTAATGAGTCTCGCAGGTGGCCCCCCAGGGACCAGCGCCCCCTCGGCGGAGCCCACACTCCCTGGAGTGACCATCAGCGGAGCTGCATGCTCACAGCGCCACCCCATGGCCATTGCCATGCCCCCGCCCCACAGAGGACAGAGAGCGGGCGGATTTTCTCACACTGAGCGGGGGGGGGGGGACAGCAGGTCTGAACAAGCCTAAGCAACGTCCCCTGCTGCGTGGAAAGTAATTCAGCTTGGAAGATTAATATGAGACCTACCACTGGGGGGTGCAGACTTTGTGTCCCTCCACTACCCACAATGTACCAGGCAACCCCCATGTCATCAACTGGCAGCTGCCCCCCCTAAATAAAATATGTCCGTACCCTTCCTCCATCTCAAAAGCAACATTTTCATACTGAACTCGTTACGGTTTCTCCCACATGTATAATATCACAGAAACTGTGCGCTCAGAAGAGAGGAATTCTGCATAAATACCTCCGATGACTCCGATGCATATGTACAGATGCAAAATGGTGCTTCCGAATGAGGCGGTCACCATGGCAACGCCGCACATAATCCCCCCAGCTATGACCACAGGTCGGCTGCCATGCCGGTTCACCAGGATGCTGCTGAAAGGCCCTGAAGAAAACAGGAAGAGAATGGAAATAAAGGGAGAGAGACGGGAGGTAAAGGCAGCATTAACCTCTACAGATAAGAGGCATCTCTCTTCCAAATCACAAGTCAATCCACAAACCCATTAGCGAATTCAGACCAAAGATGATTTAGAAATCTGGCCAAAATCCTCTTCTTTGAGCATGCTTTCCGAAGAACTAAAGGTACCTTAAAACCTTAACAAAAACTTAATTAGGGTTAATCGATGGTTACAGAGGCCCATGTAGACACAATACAGACCATGGCCCATGGCTCTGGGAAAGGAGATTTCTTAAAAACTGCAGAAGGCAATGACCTTCCTCTCAGGTTCAGGTATCACTTTCTAGCCTGTCGGCCAGGGTCATGTGACCAGCAGCGATTAATCAAAGTACGGGTTATGTGAGCAGTGATTTGGGACTCTGTGAGCCCAGCAGCATGATCACATGATCGCTCAGGTTGGGAGCGATAAACGCCTTTGCAGCAGAGGTAACAGTCAGTGGCTCACCTAGAATGGGTTGGCGCACCGTGCAGGACGCCCACGTAAAAGCACGAGTCATGGCATCAATAAACTTCTTAGCATGAAAGCAGATCATACTTTTGGTGACATTTATGGGGATTGCCGTGTTTCCAGCACAATCTGAGGCTACAGAGAGCCACACTCCACATCCCGCTCCTGCTTTCAAAGCTGCTGCATTTCACCATCAATTATGCTTCATAATGATAGATGTTAATTATTCGACCACTTAATTTGGTGACGCATCGCTGTGGTTCCGGACAAAGCTGCCATCAAGCTTTTCCAGAATCACAATAACCGGAAAGTCGACATTAAGAGGATCATGCGTCCGGCGGGAAACAAGTACTTATCATTTCCAGGCGCACATCTAACGTGGTGGTTCGCTTTCGTGCACATAGAGAAAGACACGGCTTCTGCTGTCTTTCAAATCCAATACTCATTAGCCAATGATTTCAGGAAACCGCAATAATGCTAACACTGCTACACGGATCAGGAAAGTTTTCCAGTAATGTTCACTTATTCTGAAGCTCACTGACCCTTCCACTATAATTAAGGAACCGGTTGAACCAGTATTTCTGCAAGGAACAATATACACTGACATGACCAGCAGGTTTGTAGTCATTGTCACTGTCTCTGGAGAAGTTCAGAATTACCTAGAATACATAGTTATACAAAACAATCTGTGACTTTATTGAGAATAGATAATATATAAAATCACAGAGTATATATGCCACAAGGTTAAGGTTATTACTCTGAATTTTTTTTTTAAATCTCAGCTGAACCTGAAGCACCTGGTCTGAGACTAGCTGATATGCACGATAGCAAAAGTGAAAAGGTGATGACACAAAGGGCAACTTCTTGAAATCTTCCAATCAGAATGCTACCAGCCGATCATGTGACCCACTTGGAGCTTCAGCATCCATGTTTCTGGTGTCTGTCTCCCTGCAATAGATTTGCCCTTCTCTGGTTGGTAGTTGCCAATTGCCCTTTACCTTGATTAGCTGTCCTGTGTCTCACCTGACACTGACAGCAACATTGCCTGGCAACATTGCTCAACAAGTGCATCGTCCCCTTGATATTTGAGACTGGAGCCAGCAAAAAATTTTGGTCCCCATGAATTGCCCTAAAAAATGCCACCACCTGGTGCCCCCCCCCACATCTCATACATGCCATTTCCTACACTGACTGTTCCACAGGCAGGAGTTTACGATGTTCACTGACCGAGTTAAGTTGTGTGAAATAACAGTCGGGGGTCAGGTGGTGTTACCAGAGGGTCGATCAGCAATTTCATAAGTTTAATAGATAAAAATATTTAAAAATACACGGTTTATTTTTGGAAAATATCCATGCCTCTGCAGGAACCCCAGTGTGCAGCCCAGTGGCATACTGGACTGGGGGTGGCACCACCCACCTCTTAGCCTGTTACGTATTACTCATATAAACATTGTTTCTATTACAAATTGCACATTTTACAGATGGACTTAAGTTAAGGCAATTTAACAAATATTATCAAATGTTTTTTTTTTTTTAATATAGTTAAAATGAAACCACAGCAGTTCTTTGAAATGACATTAAATATTAAATAAGCACATCCTTAAAGGCTGTATGGACATAGAAATGTCAATTTCTGTGTCACTGTGATCCCCAGATGAACTCCACTCTTTGCTGCATTAAGGAGATTAAATTCTTTGGACACACAGGTGTAACTCATGTACTGAAACATAACATATTGCTCAGGATTACTGGGCCTCCGATGCTAAATGCTCATTGTCCTTCCTGCGTTTTTAGCTACCTTTCAGCATCTGAAGGTTGGAGAGAAGTATTTCTCTCAATATACGGGAATAAAAGGAAATACAAGGGAAAGGCATCTTGAAAGGGCATCTTGTGGGATATTAGTCTGGACCATCTATTGGAGAAGCTGCCACTGAATATGTCACAGCCCCTCATGTCCCGCCACTGCTGACCTACGGCGTCACCTTTAGACCTGGCACCCGTGTCCCTTCTGCCACCAGATGACATTGCGAAATGGAGCCAAGGACAAAGTGATGAAGCTTCGTGCCTCCGCATTTGTACACGGGAATATTTCACCTGCATTTTCTCTGCTGCTGTTGTGAGCGAGTGAGAGAGAAAGAGGGAGCGATTGGCCGGTAACCTTGCACAGCGCTATAATAAGCAATCCGCTCCCAATGAATAGCTTTCGGAAGACAGTATCTCACAAACTGACAAGGAGAATTAAACATTTGCACAAAAAAAAACTGTGTCAGATTTCTGAAAGACTATAATTTCCTTTTTTACATCAGAAAATTTTCAAGCTGGCCATTTCTCACGGAACTCTGTTTAAACATGAAGTGTTGGTGACGGAACTGGGAGGCAGGTCTTACAGAAAATAACCTCGAGGAAAAGAAACATCAGTCAGTTGTGGCTGTTTGCACAAATAAAGGAGCAATGAGTGTCTGCATGACCTCCTTCCCTCCTCCACTGAAGAAAAAAACGTCACTCAACTCAAAATTCATGTCAGACACCCAAGCATGGAGGTGTCTGATTTTAGAGCAGAGACACCAGGCTTGTCCCCTGTAAGATGTCCCCTGATACAGCTACTGTAATGATGACAATAATGAAATGTAGTAGCACCCAAGCCCATGGCTCATTTCACTGCGAAAAGTTCTGTGTGGCAGACAAGGAAGCCAGCAATCGTCTGCATGAAATACAAGAACCTGTGTTTCCGTGGCAAGCCATTCTTCAGGTATCAAGATTCTGCCCACTTGGCCAGTCACATCACCACAAGCTTTCTAGACAAACCTGCAATCGATAGCTGTTCTGAAAAATTCAAATTAGGATGCAAAGATCTTTTATGAATTTTTCTACAATACCTAAAGGTATAAATTAGATAAAGTGTTTACAATCAAGACTCACGACTGTACTGCGACCCTAGCCAAATTAAATGGCTGAAAGATAGATGGGTTGTAGACAAATAAAACCACACTGACGTCATGTTTCAACTTGTGGCGTCTCCTTATGGCTGTACTGTTCATAACACCTACCTCCCGCATACATGGTAGCCAGCATGATAGAGGACACCCAGGCAATTTCGCTGTAGGACACTGAGAAATACTCCTGGATCTCCTTGAAGTAGATGGTCAGGGCTTTGGGAAAGGCGTAGGAGAAGCCTATGGAGATGAAGGCGCCGAGCACCACGGCCCAGCCCCACCCGCCGTCCGGAGGTGTGCTAGCTGGAGATGCTGCTGCGGACATTATCAGTCTGGAGCAACAGGGGGGAAGCGGTTATGTTTGTGGCCAAAAGAAATCATTAAAACTTATTACTGTTACCTTGGGAAGATGTGTTAAGATGATCAGGCTGGTTTTCAGATGCGAATGTTTCCAGTACGTTATCCACGTTTATTCATACTCGGAACAAACCATGGCTGATATAGTTTGTAATAAATTTATGACTGAGTGGTCTTTCGTGGGAAACAAGTATGCATTCTTTGATATCTATTTTGAGATTGACAACGGTTTTATTTTTCAAAACAAAGGAATGCCTTACTGTATTTTTACTAAATTGTACGATGATAAATGTATCCATTACAAATGTTTCAAAGATAAAATTCCTTTAAATTAAAAGTTCAGCTTTAAAACATCTAATTAAAGCGTGTACTCATTAACTTAAATTTAAAGTAGATGTTTAATCGTTTAGACTGCATTACAAATTAAAATCATTCGCGTGGAATCGTTTGTGATTTTATTTGCCTGTTTCGCGCCTTATTTTGAAAAGTGAGTATTTTATAATACATTTATTTCTCTCAATCATCGCAACGTGATTGAGACAAAATATTCATTTCAGTAGGCTGCCGGAGAGGTATTTGCCCTATAAATTACAACTTGGTAGGCTTGCTTAAAAACGCCCAAATCTTTAAAATGTATTTCAAAGTTTTTAACCTTTTAAAGACAGAAAATCGCAATGCCTGGGTCCACTACTACTGGGACAGACTAACTCGTGGTAGAGTTTGTAAGTTACGGGGCATTAGCTGGCCGTCGGCGGATAACGTCACACACGTGGGGGATCCGGATTAAGGTTCGCTCATCTCTCCACACGTGCGCCGCACACAAAGCGAAAACATCGGAAATAAAATATAGCGTCTTACCGATCGTAGATGTTATGCCGTGGTACCTCCTAACTGGTGATGAACCCAGCTTAATTAAAATACCTCTAGTGACAAATGTGACTTCCTTCGATCGCAAGTGCTGACTCTGCCCCTAGTGTTCACCCCTAGTTCTTTTCACCCAGAACTACACATTCATACTTAGGCCCACACGGACAAGTAGGCGACCTAATGGGTTAATGTCTCTGCGTTTCTCGTACTAAAAAGTACAGTAAATATTAGACCTCAGGGTTCAATTACCGATCACTTTAGCTTAAATAGGAGCCACGGGACAAACTCGTTTAAGTTATTTTCTCCAATGTAAATCCCATACGGGACCAGAAGAAAAGTAAAAATGAAATTCCCAGCAATACCACATTATTTAAAGAGTGAGAATGCAGTTTGTTTTATTCATTTTTATTCTCAAAGTATGTACGGAATGAATTTCACAGTACATCACAACTTTTTCCATGATAGAAAACTCGCATAGCAAACAATCATGTAAAAAAAAAAAAAATGGTGGACTACCATTCTCACTGGTACTTAGTGCTGTACAGGTCACGTGGAAAACCCAGAGCTTTTACATAAAATTAAAAAAAAAAAAAAAAAAACAACCCTTTGAAACAATCTCGCATGCAAAATTTGAGTTGTTCAGTTCTTTAAACCAAACTTCATATGCAATCTGCAGGAATTTTATACACAGGGAGAAGGCATCCATTTCTTATCTGTGTCACGTTGTATACACTTTCTGTAGCTAATCATCCATCTAACTAATCAAACCAAGTAAATAGTAAATATATAAAATAAAACAAAAACACACACCACTAATTAAAATATATTGGGGGTGGGGGGGTGGAGGAATCACACCTATTCTTCAGGTTCCAAAACCTACTTAATCTGTGCAAGTAGAGCAAAGTTATTGTACAGTATGATACACATTTAGCAGAATTACAGTACTGTGTATTGATATAATCCTGAGAATTGTCCATTTCAGTTCCCCCTTCTTGCAGCAGAATGCCTGAACTTACTCCCTAAACACAGACATGTTCATTAAGAGAAGACACCATGGACGACCCCCCACCACCACCCCCCCATGGGTATTCAATCACACTGCTTCCGCAGAATGGGGATGACAGGTGGCAGGCTTCATGAAACACACACCCCCTCTGGTGCTTCTGAACACGGGTTTGACACATTGTGTTAAAGCACACAGTACATTGTGACTGGCTTTAAGACTGTTTGCAGTTGGAGTTTCGCGACATCTACCTCAGAGCAAGAAATTCTGAAGCGTAGTGCAAATATGAAATATTAATGGAAACACCTTAAATTCCTGACGAGTAGTTGAAACGGTGAAAACAAAAGCACGATGCTTTAGATGCGATTTCTCTACACTGTACAAGATTGTCAAAAAAAGCAGCACCGACAGTTCAGCTTGTGTTAAATCAGCAACATGTCCTGCAGCGTATAACCAAGGTGGGTATTTACAGGCGTGCACCTTTCAGTCTTTGAGAAGCAGGGTGCTCCACAAAGCCTGTGGGCACAACGCGGACAAAAACGGCCCCGACCGGCACCGACACTGACATTGTAACAGGAGGCATGGCGTCCGTGCCTGTGCACCTTATCACCTTGCTGTTCATTATTGCTTCCGGACACCACACGGATGCTACATAGAGGTATTTGAAACACGTTTCTGAAACATGTTAATCATAGCTTGATATTGGACGACGTGGTGAGATTACGAGAAACTGGTCAGAGCTGGAAACATGCTACAGAAACCAGACGACACCTGGCCGAAGCTAGCCAACCCACACAATCAATATTGGCCTCCAATCCTCATTTATTGCGTATTCTGAAATCGGCCCAAGTCACACTGATAAACGCGCTGACACGTTCATTTTAGCCTTTTTGAAAGCGCCCCCTTCACATTTACATCCAGAATTATAGCTTCCATAGCTACACGACTAAACATTGAACAGCAATATGACAAATGAATTAGATTCAATGACTGTATAACGGAAATGCTTAATTTGCCCAGGATGACTGGCTCTTTAAAAACGTATTATGCTTATTGATATATGTATATAAAGAACAGGCACTCCCCAGAAATACCTCCCTAAACAGACAAGTTCATTAAAAAAAAAAAATAAATAAAACTGATAAAAACACTGCCCTTGCACCAAATCTTCAGTATTGGAGCATCAACTTAAAAGATACCTACTAAACCCAAGCGAGGCATAGTTCAACTTAGGAAAATTAATATAACAAAATGACCTTAACAAGCAGCACTGTCGATCATACCCGTATATACGCAGTATACATTTTCACCATGTGACCTCTTTTCTATCTCTCTATATCTCTCTATATCTACATGTCTTCCTCCTCCCTGCTAATCTACCTGCCTACTGTCCCCCAGCAGAGCACCCAAGACACACTGAACAGGCACAGTGATAATTGCACTTTTCAATCTAGTACCACTGGAAGGCATCTAATAGGGAAGGTGGGGGTGGAGCTCGAGAACTGGACTCGGCAAGCTTCGGAGTGCCCGTCTCGCAGGGGGCAGACGCTTAATGCTTTTCACAGCTCTCCATCCCTCACATTGCCAGCAAGGACAGCACCGAGAGCAGGGCAGACCCAGGCTCCCCGACAAAGTCAGCTACTCTGGACGCTGCTCCCTTCGCTGTCAGAGCACCTTCTGGAGACACTGCGGGTAGAGCTTGGCGACAACGCACTCGAAATGGCGCCCGAGGTCCCAGAGGCGGTCGGGGGTCTCGTAGACCTTCTCCCACCCGTCGGCCTCGTCGTCGTAGCGATACAGCGAGTTCTTGCGGCTGGTCCGGAAGACGTGCTCCTCTACGGTGACCTGAGTGGCCCTGACGAAGAGATGCATCTGGCCGTGCAGGCGGAGGGCCTTGATGTAGGGGCTGGCGGCCTGATCGAACGGCAGGTCCTGCTTTCGGCTCCACGCGTTCCGCTCCATGTCGTAGGCCTCCACCACGAAGGTGCGCTGGTGGTTCCGGCAGGTCCCCGCGATGTAGTAGATGCAGTTCTCGTACAGGGTGGCGAGCCCTTGGCTTCTTGGTACACTCATGGGGGTCAGGTGGCCCCAGTAGTCTTTGTGAGGTTCGAAGAAAAAAAAGTGCTCACCTGCGGATGGAGTGGGGGGGACAAGTCATGTGACTAACAGAGGGCCAGACAAAGTTAAACACATTAACACAGACAATTCAAATGCTCTTTTAGGGCGAGTTGTGCTGGTCATAACCCATCACAGGGAAGCTGCCTGGCATCAAGTCACTAATCACCATGGTGCGGGCACAGAGAATCACCTCGCTTACACGGGCACACGCACGCAGGGTCAAAGACCCCGTTTACAGTACGGGGCATTACCATCACAACCAGCACGGCGGAAAGCAGAAGCCGATTGCCCACCTTGCAGCACATAGATGCGCTCCTTGTACTCTATGGCACTGTGGAACTCCATGGCGACAGGCATGGGACTGACGGCCGTCCAGCGGTTGTCTCTAGCGTCGTAGCACTCCACCGACTTCAGGGCGTTGCGCCCATCACCCTCGTAGACGCGGCCGCCCAGGGCGTAGAGCTTGCTGCAGCAGTGCACCAGCCTGCAGCCGATCCTGGCGCGCAGCATAGGTGCCCGCGGAAGCCAGCGGTTGCCCGCATGCTCGTAGAGCCAGAAGTCGCTCTCGGCTCGGTGGTCGATGCACACCTCGCTGCTGCTGGGCCGGTAGCCGCCGGCGATGTAGATGTCGTTCTCCGGAGAAACCAGGATTCCCACCTCCCTCAGGTCGTTGGGCGGCTTACAGAGCTTGAAGACCTTCCCGGTGGCGATGTCCAGGCAGGGCACGGTTTGCTTCTTCGCCGAGTGCTTGTGGGCGGCGTCAAAGCAGATGACCATTGCCGACGCAGTCATGCCCAGCCGCCGAGGACAGGGACCAGCCTTACCCTTTTCCAGCCAGTCCTTAGCTAGGGCTTGACTAAAGGTGGGTGGGATCTTTTTCAGGAAGGCCTCATCCAGTAGGGGCAGCCGAATACACTGGGCCAGGACCCGTGGCAGGTGGGGCTCTCGGTGGGGGAGATCGTGCTCCAGCCAGCGGATGATGCTCTCGTAGACGTGCTCCTCCTTCTCCACATTCAGGTCGTCGCTGCTCAGGATGCTGACCAGCTGTTCGGCGGTCATTTGCAGGAACTCCTGCTCCCTGGCCACGCACAAGAACTTCTTTCGGACGTAGTCCTGCGACCTCTCCTTCAGCTCCTGGTGGCCGTAGTAGTCGGCGAACATGAAGACCCCGATGCAGTTCTGGGGGTCCAGGCGACTCACCATAAACTGGGCGCACTGATCCTGCAGGGCGGGGATCTGGAAGATGCTCGCCGCCGTGAACAGAGCCTGGACGTTGGACTCCGACAGCATGACGCGGGAGGTGTAGGCGTAATCGAGCACGAGCCGCATGGATTCAGACTCCACCCCGACGATGCGCACCTCCCTCTGGCTGCTCTCCGTAAGGCCACTGGTGAACATAGACCTGCCAAAACATTTCAGAGTGCTCTTCTACTGTTTACACTGCGGTGGTACAGCCCAGGTTCACTGTGCTTCACTGATGACCTTATCAGGCCTGCATGATATAATTCATATCCACATCTCGTAGAATGCACACGCAGTCGTCATCACAAGGATCGCGGCAGACAGCTGAAACCAGCAATGGCCTATTTTACACGTTTTCTAACCATGAATGTAATGGTGCACGAAATTCACATTTTGGTACAAACCTCTGTTACAGGCTCGGGTTCATGATTCAGTGAAATTTCAGCACAGCAGAGGAAATTTGTTCCAAAACTGTTTTCAAAAACTGCGAATACAGTTAGGAATAGCTGTACACGAAAGGCAATGCATCTGTGGACGTGTCTGAATTACAAAACCCAAGATGTTTATTTGCACATTGGAAAAATAAGTATTTAAAATAAATTCAAACATCAAGAATAACATTATAATTAGGGCTGCACGATTTGGGGAAAATATCCAATCGCGATTTTTCTGACAGAAATTGCGATTACGATTTGATTTGC